>JAOWBP010002052.1:8964427-8995263 GCA_028571105.1 Tragopan temminckii | reverse complement strand
AGCCACATCCAGCCTGGCCTTGAATGCCTCCAGGGATGGGGCATCCACAGCCTCCTTGGGCAACCTGTTCCAGTGTGACACACTGGAGGATTATATCTCCTATCTTGGACAGCTTTTGTATGCTACCTTGTATGATATGATAAACCTTGTCATATGAAATTTTGCTCTTGATTTCCAGTAATGTTCTACAAAAACCTATTTGAAAAGGTTGGTGAGTGCCGCTTGGTTAACAAACTGGCTAAAAGTTGCACCTAAATGCAGAGCTCAGGAAGGTCATTAGGAAAGACATGAAGAATTCAGAGAATGAAACCTGAGTGATGAGGATGACATGTCCAGCATGAACTGCGAATGAGAGCAGCAAAGTCAGCTCCTCAGTTCTCTCAACAAATACTCTGATTAGGGTAGAAGAATGCCTGGGAATGTAATTCTACCCAAACTGCATTCGAACTTGTTCAAAAAAACTCAGCTACTTTTGTCCTGATGCTTCACTGCTTTGCATAGCCTTCTCAGTGACCTTTTGCTGTCCACATTTTGCACTTTCTCCTTTTTTCCCCTCCAAATGATAGGAAAGCATACCTGATTTCTTCTGATTTCTCTTATTGTTCTCTTCTCCTTGCTCCCCTAAGCTTACAATGGTCTTTTTGTCCTAACAAAAGCGTTACTTCAAAGGAGGCCATCAACTCAAGTACCAGTCCTTGTTTCTCTGTTAAATTTATGGTTGCTAACTTCTTGACAACTTGTGAAGGACTAAATGATTATTTATTACAATATTAAAGTAAGTCATTATGTTAATCTGTTGACTTCTGTAGCAAAACTCCAGGACAGCTGAAAACAGCTGATAACTAAAATGATTTTTTTTTTAAAGCTTTTCTCAGGTCTTCCAGTATTCAATTCTATCTGCTCTACTTTTTAACATTTGCATAACATTAGGAAGCACATCTTGCTCTTTTTAGGCATTATAATAATGAAATAAATATAACTTTATTTCAGTTTGCCCTCTGTTGTCCTGGCATCGTACGGAGATGTCATCCCAGTTGCAATGTGTAGGGTGAAAATGGTGGCCCTGATCATGCTAGCATTAAGCTTTTGACCTTTCTCTGCTCTCAGAGAATACAGAGAATGCAATTCTTGAACTCTTGGAAATCTTCCCACCATCTTGGTACTTATGATCTGCTTTCAGGTCATAAATCTAACTCAGAAACTTCAGGCTTACTGTGCTTTGAACTTTTAGCTCCTAGAAAAATGAAAAATAGAGGTAATCATGATGCTTTTTTCTAATCTTGCGAGGTGTAAGAATTTTCTTCTGGTCTCTCTAAGAAGCTTAGTGCACTGGGCTTGTAGTACTTCTGCAATTCTGCTTTATTCCTTTGGCACCCAGCAGGCAGCTCTGACTTCTGCTCTGGATTGACAGGTCTCACATGCAAGACCTGCTTACTCACACAGATAGGTTACTTGCTTACAATCCTCACCTCCGATGGATTTGTAGTAAGACTGTGGATCTACCTGAGGATAAAGGCACTTGAGATATCACGCCACTCATATGCTAATGACACATCTCTAGATCTTTTTAATCTGACCTAGATGGTCCCAGAGCCCTGGTTTTCTCAGTGCCCAATTGACAAAGGATGGGTGGGAGCATAACAACTAGCTGAGATTTAATTTAAATAGGGCAGTAGTGATAGTGCTGGGGAAAACAAGCTAAGACACTGATAGAGATTGTCTTTTCCTGTTAATCATAGAGAGTAGCATCGTGAGTAGTTTCTCAATTCAGACATCAACGTTTGTCTGCCTTGTTTCCAGGTATAATGCAGTAACAAAATTGTGAAGATTTCAACCTGTAGGTCTGTGAAGTGTGGCCTGAGACTTGCCCATGAATTAATTATTTTAAAATATGTAGAGACTTGACTGCTTTTAATATTAAGCTGGTTTCTTCTTCATAGTTGGCACCTTTGCAGTACTAAGCATAGATCTGTGTAGAGGAAAGGCATATTCTTGATACAGTGAAACTGTTAAAGGTTTTGATTTTTATTAAAGTGACAGTAGTTGTTTCATGCATGGTACATTTTGAGAACTTGAGGGATTGGTTGGACTCACAGTTAATGGAGCTAAAATTGGCCCTGAGATACCTCAAGCCCATGGTGTGATGTAGAAAGCTTCTGGATCAGAAGTGGAAATCTGCCTTTGAAGATTTAAAAACATTCTGTGAAGAGCTTTTGCTACAACCTCTGACTTCCTGCCTTGAGGTTGCATGATTTGACTGTAGTCAAGGGACTGTGAAACTAGGTTAGGCACAGTGAAGAGCTGAAGAATTGCAGCACAGCTATCCCCATCAGTTGGTTTATCGTGTTTCTAATTATAGCTAGCATATTGGATAGCCTGCATTTGGGATGTCCTCCTAACATAGACAAGGTCTTTTTCTTTTGAACATCTAAGAAGTACCCACTCCATTTTGGAGCTATCACAAGAAAAGATGTGTGGCATCTTGTAAACAAAACCAAGAAGAGAAGTAGAACAATTTGTTATTCATCTTTATAACAGAGCTCATTATTTTGTGGTTTATCTCTGTTACAGAGGTCAGAGTTGGAGGTCAAGTGGGAGGATGAAGGAATAAGGCCATTGTTATAGATCTCTCTAATTAAGAATTAATCCTGAATCACACTCACTGGAGAGATCAGCTGTGTTTACATAAACCACTGTGGAGAAGGCTCTAAATATAGGCAACTCCTGTCTTAAAGAGCTTACCTTCCATTTAAGACAGAGAGAATAGGAGCCAGAGAGAGGCTTTGGAAATGAGGTGTTTTGAAATATGGAGTCACTGTACTCTTACTCACTACTGAAGATTTCTGCCCTCCTGTTTAATGAAGTGCTGGAACAGGTTGCCTTTGGAGGTGGTGGATGCCCCATCACTAAAGACCTTCAAGGTCAGGTTGGATGGAGCTCTGAACAACCTGATGTAGCTGTAGGTATCCCTGATCACTGCAGGGGAGTTGGACCAGATGGTCTTTACAGGTCTCTTCCAGTTCAAACAATTCTATCACTTGCCTGTTTCCCTTCAGCAGGGATGTTCAAGCTCCTCAGGCAGGTCTGCAAGTCTCAACATCCACTATGCTCCTTCACAGTAAATGCTGTGAATAGGCACCAGGCAAACAGGCTGTGAAACAGGCTATTCTATACAGAGACACTATTATGAAAGAATGGCTTCTGCAATGTACAGTTGGCCTGGCCGATAGTCTAGAGCTGTAAAATCTGCAATAAAGCAGCCACGTTGTCCCAGAGTTCCAGACTCTGGTTGCTGGGAGGCACTGCAGTTTGGGTGATGCAAGTCAGCAGCCTCTAGGTACAGGGACCGGGTCTGAAGGGATTTATCCGAGGACTCGTACAAATCAGTGACCATCTGCAGAAAAGTTAGCCTTGGGAAGGGCAATGAGGCAACTGGAAGAGAGCTGGCTTCCTGTCCCCTCCCTGGAACCATTCAAGGCCAGGCTGGATGGGGCTTTGAGCAACCTCGTCTAGAGGGAAGTATCCCTGCCTATAGCAGAGGGGTGGAACTAGATGGTCTTAAAGGTCCCTTCCAAGCATTCTGTGATTCAATGCAGCTCCTACAAGTATATGAAGGTAGTGAAACACAAGTTCACTTAATTCACCTGCAACTTGCCAAATTTCTTATTCGCTTGCTTGTGGCAGGCCGAATCAGCCTATAAGGAGTAGGGAGCAGTATTTTTCAGTACAATCAATCCTTTTTGTTGAGTTTGTCTACTAAAGACAGGTATCTGTATAGAGATTTAAACACTGAAGTGTTAATGTAAGTTCTGGAGAAAAATCAGTATGAAGTCATCAGACCTTCCAGCAACAATTGGGCTTGTTTATCCTTAGTTCTGGGCTTCGTCTTGTGCTCTCAGATACCCAGAGTGACTCCAGAAGTCAGACAGAGGTTTGACCAGGACGAGCTCACAAGGTCCCACTTCACCTCCAACTCTCTGTCTTCTTCACAAAAGCACAAATCTGAATTGCTGTTTAGCCTTTTGACTTGGCCACTCACCTGGGGTTTAGCTCAAATTAATTTAAAACTTGAAAGCTTTTAGGGTCCTGTTTGGCTTCTGAGTGAAGTAAAGTTTCTTGTCCAGTTAAAAGAACAGTCTGTCCTTGGTTTTCTCATGGAAACTGCTGTGTAGTTGAGAGCCCGTAAAGCAAGAAATGCTGTGAGAGCTGAGCAAGCAAGAGTGTGTCATGTCAGCTTACACCTTTACAGATCACGCTGACACCAAGCAGATCCCTCAGCCCAGGTTTCTCATGCCCTGAGTAATTTTTTGCCATGTCAAAAAACATTTAATTTTTTTTTTTGTCTTCTGATTCTTAAAGGATCCTGATTTCTGTGAGCAATGTTCTTTCCTGATAAACACGCAGAAAATAATCTGTGAGACCACATTCAGCCTCCAAGTCCCCAGAGCACTTGTTCTTGGCTGAAGTGGCAGGTTTTTATCATGTCTGATGTTTAATGTTTCTGCTATCTGGCCGTGTGATGGAAGCTTTTTAGTCAGGACAGCAGAAAAATACCATTGAATTGCCAGTATCATAAATCAGTACTAACTCTCATGTAAATCAGTATACATTTAAACATGGGCATTTGTGCAAAACAGTAATTCCCCATCAACAGTCATGCAAATGAAAAACAATCCTTGAGCATACTTGTGTGCTGAACAATGAAGTGTGGGCATGTTTTAGCTGAGCAACTGCTCAGATTCAAATCCAAACTTGTAAACGCTGCCCTGGCAGAGAGGTCAGTTGTCTCCAGGGATGGACTGGAGCTCAGAAAGGACAACTGAAACTGGCTGAGAGCTAATTTGAGGAGATCTCTGCAAGTCTGCCCAATTGCTATGTGCTTGAAGTTAAATTTACTTTGCTGTTGGTATCAAATTTCCTTATAATTTTATGCTTTTTTTTTTTTGCTAAAAAAATGTACATTTCTCACCTTCGTCAGCTGTGCTGCACTGAAGAACACTTACCTCTATGAGCATGTACAGGGAGAGCAGCGTAATCCCAAGGTTATATACAATGAGGTGAGCCCTAAGAGAGAAAGGCTTCCTATTCTTCATGAACTTGTTGCCCAGCCATATGCACAGCAGGTACGCAACAGTGAGGAAAAAGGTGGGAAGATAAGAATCCAAAAGGAGCCATCCTCTAACTCTGGAATCTGAAAAGAAATGCATGCAGGAAGCAATTAATGTTATAGTAAAATACTGCTAAAATATGGCAGGTCATGTTGTGAAAAGCCTGTGAGTGGATCTGTCATGCTCTGCTCACCTTATGAGCCATCCGCTATTTCCTCCCCTATGTGGCATGCCAATTCAGAGAATGTGGTGAAGGCCACAAAAAAAATTCCATAGTAACCTGAGGTTGCTTTCACCTCCTCATTTTAACAAGAATGAGAAAATGAAGAAAATAATCCTGTATGCCTTTTATTAATGTGTTAACTTAAGGTATGGTTTAATTAAATATTAACCTGTTAATGGACAGACAGCTTGAAGATAGTATTAAATATGAAGTATGCATGAAAAGTTGTCAGTTCACGCGTTATTCTAATTTTGCATTTGTTATGTCCATATGAAAGTAAAATAACTTTTGCTAGAAAACATTTCTACAAAGTTTTTTCCAAAAACATTGTATTTAAAAAAGAAATTGCAAATGATTACTCTAATGGTTATCAAAGATATTTACTAATGTAAAAGCTCACTTTCTCGTGGTTTCTGTTCCATTTGCCTGGTTCTGAAATGCAATATTAAGGTCAAATCCTGCTTGCCTTATTCACGCAAGTAATCTCATTGACAGTAATCAGATAGTTCAGTGTGTATGAGCAAAGCCTAATCCTGCATGCCAATCTGTGGGAACTGTTCTGTTGCCCTATGAGCAACTGGATGTCATAAGAGAATTTTTTTTTCTATTTATTTTTTTCAACGTGGAGCAAAATTTAATGTTAATTCATCATTCTTTGGATACTTATCTAAGGAAATAACAAGGGGCATCATGGTTTTTCAAAAAGGCTATTCTAAATCTGTATGTGAAGAAGTCAGTCAGAGAGAAGCTATTGTGCAGTTCACAGTAGTTCTTTCTGTTCTCAAAAATTTAGTATGTTTTTTAAAAAGACTGACATTATGTTAATTAAAAGGTGTTAGGTTAAAGGACAGGTGTTCACAATGCATGAAGAGATATTTTACTGTATTTTCAGCCTGTGGTGAATTTGGAAAGGACTGGTCAATGGGTGATGCACACACCAAGTGTGCCTGCGTATTTTTAAAAACTGTTGCACATCACTGTTCTGCTTTGTTTTCTGTCTGGCTATTCTTTCTTCAGAAATTCATATGCAGAAGTATAAGTAAAGTGACATTTTAAATGCTTATGAATGTGGCTTGCTTTCTTACTCATTAGTCTTCCTCTGCTTCCTACCTCACTGCCATTGCAGTGGCTGTCACTCTCAGCTGCTGGATTTGAGCTCCACATAGGATGTAAACTCTTTTGCATGAAAGCCTTTCAATCAGACATAAGTTACCATGGAAGTCCAGTGCTCTCCTGGTTTTGCTTCTTCCTTCTGGACTCCCAAAACAGCTCCTTTCCCCAGTAGAAAAGAGGTGTATGGCTAAGCCAGACATGAAAGCACAACCACGTACTGCAAAGCACCATCCGCCCTTCAGGGTGGCCTTGCTTTGCTGTGCATTACCAATGTTTTCTATCTTCAGATCTCAATGACTATCTGAGGTCACCTTATTGTGAGAGTAAAATGCTTCCAACAGCCCTCTCAAAAGCGACAAGAGGTTTAGGAAGCTCTGGAATGGATGTTTTTGAGGTAATTCTGCTTCCATGTGGCCTCTAAACAGGACGCAGAAGTCAGAGGACTGGTAAAGGTTGTATGTGTAAGAGTTGATCTAGTGTATGTTTTAGGAGCGAAAGGGTTTAACTTATTTAACTGATATCTTAAATGAAGATGAAAAAAGCAGTCATATCTGCAAGAGTGCTCTCTAGAAAGGATCTCCCTGTTGGAGGATACGACGTTTGGTTTATAAAGGTTGTTTGCCCAAAGGCCAGCTGGTATCAGATAACTAAGCAGTGTGTTTGCTCAACAAGGAAAAGCAATTAGAAGAGACGAGAATACAAATTAAACTAAACAGTGCCAGATCTGTCCTAAAATGCCCTCAGAAAGCTAGTTTTTCCTCTGCAGTGAGTGGCCACAACCATGTGGTCTGATCCATACAAAATCAGAACTGCTTGTGTTTGCTCAGGTCATCAAGACAAGTTTACGATCTGTTCTGTTTCATTTTCAGGTGTCTAGAGAAATTGTTAAAACCAGTTTCCTTACTGATAGTTTTCCTACTTGACCTTGGTACCTTGAAGAGTAAGATGGTTATCAGCAAAAAGCAGCCAGAGAATCCTGATCGTTTTGTTTCCATGTTGTTGAATCACAAAAGAGGGAGGTTTTTAAGTGGTGGGAAGGCACAGGAAAGGGACTGTATTTAAAAAAAAAAAAAAGCTAGAGTATTTATATTGACTGACAGTAGGTTACTCTGTGTTCAAGCAATACAGCGTCAATGAGAGGAAGCATTATTTTTACGCTGCTGAACCCATAGAGCATCTGAATTTGAGACTGCTGCAGTGAATAAAACCACAGTGTGAAAGTGCTGGACGACAACACGAGTAGGAGCAGGCGCACCCAAGCTGACTGTTCTGTGAATAAGCTCATTCACAGTTACTGGCCACGATGTGCCAGACTTTTGGGGCGAAATCTTGGCTCCTTTGAAATGAGTGGCAAGCCTCCCAGGCTCTTTAAACCTATCAGTCTTTTATCAGCGAAGCTTAGAAACATTTTGATTGAGGTCATTGCATAGCTTTGGCCAGCTGTTGTATGAGTAGATGCGGATTTTTTCAGATGCTGAGGGTAGATGGTTCTGTAGCAATGCTTTACTACTGTTTGTATTCAGTTGAGTAGAGAAAGAGCACTTACTACTTTATCCTAACTTTGTTAAAATATATCTATTTTTTTGCTTCTTTGACGGATGAAAAAAGCAACCCATTAACTAGATTTGGGTCCTACAATTCAGTGTTGCTTTGCATAATGTTAAATAGTATCAGTAGAGCATGAAGGCCCTGAAAAAAGTGTTGTTTTTTTTTCAGAGCAATATGTATTTTTTTACTCTTAATCATTTTGTCCTCTGTATAGATAATCTATCCAGAATAACATGGACAAAAATCAATTTGTAAGACCACTTCTTATCAAGAGATGGAACTGATAAGTATGTGTGCATCTTCTGTTCCCTGATCCAAAGGACTTGGTCTGTAAGATCAAATGTAAATTTGATCTAAATCTGTGTACAAAGTCCAGCTGGCGGTGAAGAGCACAAGCACAAAAGAGACCTTCATCTCAATCAAATTTGTATCTTTAACAGCACACCCCTTGTTCTAATTGTGCAGTACTGCAGTTTGTGTTAATCTGGTAACCGCAACTGTGAGCAGAGATTGCCTCCAGGAACTCATGCCTGCTTTTGTCCCTGGTTTTGGCATCACTTAATGATTAACTATAGCCAACGTAGTGATCCTCCTATTTCAAGAGTTGCTACCTAAAATATAGACTACGTATATGGGATTGATTTGAAAAGAATAGAGCGCTGATGTTTATTTTTAAGCTATCTTGTTGCCGAATGAAGTGGGTACGGTATATGAAAACTCGTACAGAGAAAGAAGGGGGATAACTTTCTGGTTTTAGACAACTGGGAAAACTCTCACAAGAATTCATTAGATTTTTGTTTGTGGGGCCGTTCTATCCAATTTAAAACAGTTTGCGTCTGACTGTGAATTATTTGTGGGTGTAAACATATTGGAGAAAGCTTTCTTACTCATGAAATGTATGACACAGCATCATTATACAACCAGTTCCAAATAAATGAGCATGGTGAAGAGGCATGGAGCAACAAACGCTATCTTCAGCATTTGTGTCTGGAGAGGGATGGTGATGTACTTGGCAAGTATTACAGATAGTACATAACTGAAGTGCTTTGTAATAATCCAAAGAGATCTGTGATGGATTCTGTGTTGGATTGACTACAACTTGCCCCTTCAAAAAAATTTATTCTAAACCAATGAGGAAAGAGAAATGGTGGAGAACTCCACTCCCATTAAAAAAAAAATAATAGTATTTTTATGCTAATAATAAAGTTTTGGTTTTTGATAATATTAAAAAATGTTACTGTAGAGGCTATTAATTAAGACAGATAGAATGAGTTTAATTACTTCTGCTGCAGTTCCCAAGCTGTTGTTTCTTCACTAGAAAGCTTTATTTCAAGCTTCGCATCTATGGCAGAAGGGATAGAAAACAGTTTGTACTCAGCCAGACAGAAAAAAAAAAAAAAAAAAAAGAGAGAATTTATTGGTTTTAAGAATGTCAGTTTTCTTTCCCTTCTCCTCCTAAATAAGCAAGAACTGTTTCTGCAATTTAGAGAATACTACTGCAACAAAATGAGAGAGTATCATCCATCCCTACCAGCAGCAATTTTGGCTTCAAATGCTGTTCCTGAAGTTGGACACCCTGAAAACCAGGCCTACCAGCAGCAAGATAGCGTCACAAGACCTCTCCCTGAAGGCTGGGTCTGCTGTCTAAACTCTTCTCTTGCTTTTTACCTTAGTTGCTTGGCCCCGTTCTAATCTTAATCCTGATTTTCGACATTTCCATCCTCACCTTGCAGTAGCCCTTCTCTTTCTTTCTGCAGTCCTCCTTCAGTATTTTTGTCCCTGGCTCTAACTGTTGTTACAGCTATTACCTGTTTCAGTTCTAAAAGAGCGCTAGGCACCTCCAAGTTCTGCTAAACAAGCACTACAGTAATTCAAGTTATTCTCAGCCAAACTCTTTCAGAAAGAAGAACAGGAAATCAAAAGATGCATCTGTTCTTTCACACCATCTATCAGGTTATTGAAATTGTGGATGTGAACCTGCAAAGTGCTAAAAGTGCTTTATTGCTGCTGTGCTGAGCATCCTTCTGAACTATGCTGTTTGGTAGATGGGCCAAACAATGCCTAGATGCTTGAGTGTCAGTGCCCCAAGAACAGAACTTCTACTTTCAGAAAAATCAAAGTTTTCATTTTTTTAATTTATACTGAGATGTAAAGCTGAAATCTTATTACATTTTCAGAAACAAAGGACTCTAAAAATTAGTGATATTTGTAAGCTTGAAAAAAAATGTTTCATTTCTTTTTTCCTCTGCAGTATGATGTGACTGGTTTTAACTTGCGTTACAGATAATACGTCAGTCAAAACAAGAAATGAATTGGCTTTTCTATAAATGCAGAGCTTTGACAGATTTCCTACAGCAGTGTTATGTTCTGTTATGTTCCTGCCTAGGAATATTTCACGATTCAGCCTAGTTCATATTTTTCAATTACAAACTATGCAGAGAGAAAATGTTGGCTGTTGAGTGTTTCTAACTATCAGAATATTTGAGTGGTAATTGGCAAGGTTTCCCAAAAAGACTGTAGGTGGAGCAGCTTACCTCGAGGTCCAAACATATAGTCCACAAATGCATTTACTTCCCGGTCAAAAGCTTTCAGGTGCTCCTAAAAATAAGTAAATAAAAAATAAGGGTATAGGATAAAAACATCACATGGCTTACGTGGACAATACAGTTAAACAAGCAATAACCTGGCAAAGAGCTCAGGTATTTTCAGGGTATGATACATCGTGTCTCCTGGAAAAAAAAAACAAACCTCTTTAAAGATGAAGTTAGGGCAGATTGTTGTGTGGATGACAACAGAGGCCTCACTGCTAGAAACCATGTTGGAAGTGAGGTTTACAAATGAACAAGAATCATCACACCATCTGTGATGGATGTTGTTTTCTCTCTAGTAAATATTCTTTTTTTTTTTTTTAAATTTTGCTTCCACAAATGAAATCATTGGCAACTCCTTTGGTAAGTGTCACAGCACTGCTTAGTTGTTCCCAGACTAGCAATAGTGCATGACCTGAATACACTGATGCTTTACTCATAAAGGAGGAAAGCTTTGTGTTGAGCCAACTGAGATTTCTCTAAATGAGGTACTGGGTTGCTGAAGAAAACTTTGGAGGACATTTCAGATCTCTAGTAATGAAGGTTAGGCTGTGGAGGGGAGGCAGGAAGAGGAAGCAGGAAGAGGAGGGCTATTTCACTGACTGTTTTTTGAGGTCACTAAAGATGCTGAGCTGGCAGGCTTCAACATTTGTGTTGAGTAGGGAGCTAAGCTGTGATCACTGCAGTCTCTCCGTCAGGAGGCATAGAACTGGTAGCCCAGGGCAGTGGTCATGGGCCCCAAGTGCCAAAGTTCAAGAAGTGTTTGGACAATGCTCTCAGAAAAATGTGTTTTAATTTTGGAGCCAGGAGTTGGACTCAATGGTCACTGTGGGTCTCTTCTATCTCTGGAATATCCTATAATACAGTATCTCCATGGTGGCTTAGGATGCGGCCACCATTAGTCTCTTAAAAATCCACATTTGCATGCTGATGGGTCCAGGTGCTGGGTTCTGACCTGGGCAGGAAGAAATTCTTGGCACTCCTCTTGTGTTTCTTCCCTTCTTAAGTTTTGGTTCTCAGAATGTCCAAAGTGAACAGCTTTTATGCGAATACATGAGTGCAACTAAGACCTTTCAGGGAGTGAGAGGTTTTGTAGCATCCCAGGCTGAAATGCTTGGTTTCTGCAAGATGCTGTTGTGCTTACCTTAACTTAGAAAGAAATACTATCACCCAAAACAAAGATATATTGTTTTTCTCCCCTTTCCAATTATTTCTGAAAAAAACTAATTATTATTAATATATATATATTTTTATCAAATCTACTTTAGGCCACTTCTAAATGGAAATTAGAGACTAACCTCTTCAACCAATTCAATGGAGGAATGAGAATTGTAGAATTATCATTAATAAGGAAGAGCAGAATGAAGGCCTACAAGATCACAGAATCATATAGAATTATAGAATGGCCTGGGTTGAAAAGGACCTTAATGGTCATTTAGTTTCAACCCCCTGCTATGTGCAGGGTCGCCAACCACCACACCAGGCTGCCCAGAGCCACATCCAGCCTGAATCCATAACACTAGGACTGCTTTTTCCATAGGTTACTGACTCTGCTGTTCTAGCTTCTGATATTTTTTCCTCTTATGCCTAGCTAGGATGAACAGGCAGCGTGTGGAAGAGCTGAAGCAGCTGAAAACTAAATCTACCTCCTTATGTGTGTGTTGAAATGACCCAGTGGGGACTTGGACCAGCTCTCAGCTTTGCTCCAGTGTACCCTCATTAGGACTGGATCAATTCAGTGTCTGGCTGGCTTTTCACAGGTAATTTGAAATGTTGCTAGGGGGCCCATCAGAATAAATAAGTGTACTTCTTAAAAGTCTCCCAGTATTTGCTTTCCCTTTAATTCTCTCAAAGCTTATTTTAGATTTTGGGAAGAAAAATGAAAAACACATTTGTTTGGCTGTCTTATGGATTAAAAAGTTGTTAAAGACAATACTTTTGTTTATATAGCGCTACTGATTTGGGGGAAAAAAAATCCTATTTTGAAAAATGTAGATGGTTTTGTGTGAGTGATCTGTCACCTTTCTGTTAGCCCCACTACAGAAGACCAAACTGTATTTCAGGCCTTTAGAACATGTCCTTGACAGTGCCTCTAGACAGGTTAGATGAAAATGGCTTGCTCAACATCATCTACTGTATTTTTAAAGACAAGCAAATAAAATGAACCTGCACAAAAATACATGCTCAGAGGACATACTGCTCTCTGGCAATTCACTATAATAGCCTTTATCAATGAAGGAATTTGAGCTGCAAGGCTAAAGATTAATATGTGTTTCATGATTTCCCTTCTGTTGTACAGGGCACGGCCCTGGGCATTGGTAATGCTGGCAGTTTGGCAGGATTTAGGATAGATTAGTGGTAGACCTGTTTACCTACACCTGAAAAAATACATTAGGTTAGTTAATTAAATCAAATCCCCCAGGTGAAAAGATGGAGAGAGAAAATAAAGCCAGAGATGATCATGCAACATAGACATTCCTTATGAGTTTCAATATTTTTGCAACAGGAAAGGGAATAAGTGACTAACTTTTTTGATCCTTTGAGAAAGACTGGAGTGCAAGAACAGGAATGGACAACAGACTAGGAAATGCACCACAGGTCCTAGGGCCTCATAGCTGCAGCCGCAAAGCCTTTGGAAGGAGAATTTGACCCCAGGCATGGGATCTTCACAACCAGGAAAACTCTGAAGTTTGACATTCTAAAATTAAAGGCTCTTTCATGTTTAGAGACAGCAATACTGGGCTTTCCTAAGCTGGAATGATGAACTTCTGTTCAAAGTGCTCTTAGAATACATAAAATACTATAACAGACAATAACTTTGATTATAATACAAATAATTATTGATTAATTACTAAGTATTATTAAGTATATGCAAACATGCATAGGTTCGTGAGGCTCTTTTGATTAGGTGGATTCTAAATTGCTTTATGAAATAAATTTCCTACAGATGAGTAAGCTGCATTCAATCTTGCACTACCTGGAAACCTTTCATGTTAGTGGTTTGTTTTTCAAGCAATAGCCTGGAATGGCATTTAGTATCTCAAGAAGTCCAGGGTGATTTGTTATTTGTTCTTACACAGCTGTGCAGAAATTAAAACACTCTTTATACAAAAAAGATCTCATTTCAGGCTTCAAACAAAAACCAGGGGTAGGTGCCAGCTTCTGGAAGTGAATGTGATATTTGATGCAACTGTGATAGAAAAGGTACATATTAACTGTATAGTGATTTCTTTTCTCTTATTGAGGTGGCACCTTTTCCTTAATTCCCTGGAGATTTCTGCTCCAGAGCAGTACTGGAATTAATCTGAGTTTATCAGCATGTTAAAGAAACTTATTTTAGGCACCCGCACGTATTTGAATGCACAGTTATTAAAGAAGTAGTGGCTGCAGTAGGGGCTGAAATGAAGAAACATTTAGACTAAGATAAATCTCAGGACGGACTGTGGTGTAACTGCTTGTCAAATGAATTGCTTATCTTTTTATTGACTGGAGAATTTAAAATTAATCTGGAACAAAGGTGTGCAATGGGAGACATTTCTTCTTCAGAAGTTTGTTTCAGACTACCTTGGGGGTTTTTGTCATCTTTAGCTTTTATGATTTCTATGTTTTATCTGTAGAGGAAAGCAGCGGAGATAGATGAAGCTGAAGGTAGGTGAGCCAGAGGCTGCGATGGGGCAAGGGGAAGTTAGGTGAAACTGGGAGGCAGGATATCCAGAAGCTGATAGTAAAATGTTGCTTTATGCAATTCACAATTAATGTATGGAGCTGCTGGGTAATTTCACTGGAAGAAAGAACAAGCCAGAGTGAACTCAAGAGAGAAGTGGCCAGCCAGCCTAGTGAGGACTGCTGCTTCTGGTGAATGGGCAGGAAGGGAGGAAGTGAAAGAAGGAAAAAGTTAGCTGGAAGGGAACTTTTCTTAGATGATCTTTTTTAGCATTTCAGATTAATTATTTCAAGAATCAGAAACTGGACTCTGTACTCGATATGGAAATTTCTGTGCTCCG
Organism: Tragopan temminckii; assembly: GCA_028571105.1. Classification (NCBI taxonomy): domain Eukaryota; kingdom Metazoa; phylum Chordata; class Aves; order Galliformes; family Phasianidae; genus Tragopan; species Tragopan temminckii. Next base: position 8,980,679 of record JAOWBP010002052.1, on the reverse strand, counting down.
CATTCCTGGATATTTATTCAACTCTGATGACTAAGGTTAAGGGATAAGCCTACATTACAAAGTCTTAATCAGCCCAGAGATTGCCACAGCTCCTAGAAGAAGCACAGCCCTCTCAAATAAAGGGTGCGACAGAAAGGACTTTTTTTTGCCTATGCAACATACATATCTGTGGGATGATTTGGTAGCATAGCAGTCTCACTGTTTGATTCCTTCCTAACAAATGGCTTTACAAAGCCAGTGAAATTTTCTAACTGGACTTGTCCTAAGAAAGAATGTAACTTAGTGTGACAGCAGTGACCCACACCGTGCAGAATTTCAGGAAGGATAGTTCTGCTGGTGCTCCAGGTCCATCCAAAGCAGTGCCCATGTAATACACGAACAACATCTGCTAGCGCTCTTGTTTTGTGGAAGATAACCAAAAACAGCTAATAGAAAGAACTGCTGATGACTCCATCTAAAGATACAGTTGTTATTTTACAGCTACAAGAAAAGAGAAATCTGTATCTTCGTTTTGGAAATGCAAGTAGTATTTCTAAAAGATATCATCAAGGGCCATGTTTTGTTTGAAAGCAATTTATCTGAATTTCAATATTTTTCAACCAGATTATATTTTATTCCTATTGTTTTCTCACACTTTGCAATATACACTCCATTCTGCTGCTAAAATTTGCATGCGTATGTCCAATCAATCATCTGGGACATTTTCCAGTTGCTATTACCAAACTCAGCACTTTGTGTGACTAAGAGGACAGCATCCTTGCAGCCAAGGGTTATTTTTGCTAATATGTGGAATATGATTGAATACAGGTTGGCATCCTATGTGACACTGATAGCTTGCAGGCCTGCTGGTTATCTGACTGAATGAGTTGGTGGCAGAGCTGAGCCATCACATAGGCTGCTTTCTATGTTTTCTCCTGAGGATGTAGAGAACAGCTGCATGAAGAGCGATTACAGCCAAAAGTGCTGAGCACTTTCTCCTGTGCTGATTTAGTCACCATAGAGAAAGCTGAGTTGCTAGAGGTATTATTGAGGGTGAAAAGATAAGAGAGAGGAAGCTGCAAAGGAAGACTCAAGAATATTGCCTTGGTAGCTGCTTGATTTACACTACCTAATGGGAACACTGTGTATTCAGTGGCTTCCTCAATAAGCAGAAGAGCTGATGATTCATTGTATGAAAAATGAATGGAAGAATGCAAGGTTTGTTAAGCAGTTACAGCTAAATGTAGCCTCAAGTTTTATCTTCAGCAGGTATGGCAGTGGGGCTCCCCAGGTGACTAGAATTAGAATAATAGATACTTTTTCTGAAATATTTTGTCTAGCTTCTCCTCTGATCCCAACATTTAACAATTAGGATGCTTGTGTCTAATGGTTCTCTTATTTTGTTGCTGTTTGGAGACATTCACTGCTTGGTTTAGCAGTGCCTTCAGGAAAGGGGTAGGCTGCCAGTAGAACCTGTACCGAGCAGAACACTGGGTCTGCCTGAGTTTCCAGGAGCTTGCCAAAAGGTGCTGCTCACACAGCAAACTGAATTTTTTCCTTGCTTCCTTGTCTTTTCGTTCTGCATTCTCTCTGTATCTTGTGAGGGAGAGTTAAATCTTCAAAGGGGTCAGTGGTGCAGTGAGCTCGTGAATCTACCTTACTGCAAGTTGTCTTCACTAGGCCTGAGCTTGTGGAAGAAAAACTTAAAATGAACAGGAATCTCACTGTGAGACCCCTAACAAGGATTCACCAAGTGTAGTCCTCGTTGAATGGGTTGAAGACTGCAGTATTTGTGCCTGCTGGTGCTTGGAAATAAGGATGAGAGGATGTGGTCTTGTACTGCAAATTCCTGCACAGCGTGCCTGTGCTCTGCAGCCAACTGCAAGGATTGGGGCAGGAGATCTGCCGCGCAGGGAACACTTTTTGTTCCTTTTCTCCTGCTGTTTCTAGGGGGGATTATTGCTGGTTCCAAAGCAGTTGGATGGTGCCTTCAGTGACACCATATCTGCGGGTAACTTTCTGGCCTGAAGGTGGAAAAACTGTGTCCCGCTGTGAAGCGTGAGTTTGAGTGGCCTACATAGAGAGGAGGACACAGCTCTCCTGACAAGCCCCTGCTTAGACATTTCACAGCTCTCAGGGAATTACTCCCAGAGAGCATTAACAGAAAGAATGGCCTACAAACAACAGGGCTCTGCCACAAGGCTCAATGGAGAGGCAGAACCCTTCAGTGAGCTTGCTTGTTGCCCCCCAAAAACGTGTGCTGGATGAGGGGCTGTCGATGGATGCTGAGGGTTAATCCCTGAGACAAGCGCTGTCATCCAGATTGCATTTCTCACTTCTCTCCTTTGTGTGGGTGGAAATCAGTGCCTGATGTGGTTTGCAGTTGTCAGTGATGTACTTTCATCGCTGTGCTTGGGACAAATGGCATTGTCTACCAGGAATGGATGGGGGCTTGGTGGTAGAGGAGGGAGCGTGATTCCCACCTCCCTGTTGCCTCTCACCCAGTGCCCTGTAATGCTCCATCTGAAAGAGAAGGCTCTTGAGGGAAAATATGCAGCTAGAGCAGCGCAGGGTAAAGCGTTTCCTCTGACTAGGGAGTTGGAAAGGTAGGAACTTGTCTTTCCCTGCAGGCAGCATGTTGTTCTGGAGCAGAAAAGGGCAAACATCTGCTTCGGGAGGTGTCTGTGCTTCAGACCGTACTTAACCTGATCAGCTCAGGCTGGGAGACTTATTCAAGAAGGCAAGTTATGCTGGTCTTTCGTGCAACATGCCTGGCTTAGGAGTCTGAGCTGCTCTCAGGTGAGGAGCCAACATGCTCCAGGTTCATCACTTCTGGAGAAATGGCACTGATGCTTGGGCCCCCTCTGCTCTGGGATTTTTATTTTTGTTTAACAAGATGTTTCTTTTCAGCAGGCATTTTGCAGTCTGGCTCAGTGCTACGCCCTCTCAGCCCATATCTGGGAATGAGGACCCAGGTGGAGAAATACCTGTCTTACAGCCTCTGTCAGGACTCAGATCTGGTCAAAGCACCATCAGTGTCAAAGGTGAGTATGCTTTACGAGGCCAAACAGTTTCTCATGAAAGCTCATTACTTGCTTACAATGTTCTTTAGGGCGTAAGTGGTTTTACACTATCCAACTTGCGACAAGTCATAAAAAATACAGTGTTAATTTGTCACATAGAATAAGGTAGGCCTGGCTATTGACTGTATTAGCCACACTACTGTGAGATGGCAATATCCTCATGAGACAAATTTTACTTATAAAATTAATTATCTGTTTCATTACTTTAAGGACAAGGAAAAGGAATCTGGAAGCTTTTTCCGGTGTTTTTTTTTTTCCCCCACTACAATTTCTTGGGTTAGCATAGAAGTGTTTTAAGAACCAATTAATAATCATTTGCTTTCCCAGCATCTATTTATAATTCAAGCACTTGAAAGCATGCAACCTATTATGTGGTTTTCATTGTTTTACCTTGTAAAATGCTAAGTGGTCATTCTCTCCAGGATGGAAAACATCCTTTCTATAATTGCTCTTTGCAGGATTTCCCTTCTTTTTTTTTTCTTTTTTTTTCTCTGTTCATTATAATTGTATTAAGTAACCACTAAAACAAAACACAGTAATCACAGTGCTCAAAATAGAACTCATCTGGTCTTAAAAGAAGAGCAGAAAGAAAGAGTGACTGTTGTGGTCCTCTTCACGTTGTCAGTCACATGCCATCCTGAAAACCACATCTTTATATTCCATCCACTTGCTTGTTATCAGAGTTTCAAAATGAAACTGTCACCAAAGCAGATCAGTACAATCCTTTTAAAAGTAATCTCCTTGATTCTACCTACTACACAGGGGAACATCAGCTTAACTTGTAATTAAAGAAGATTTCTCTAGGGAGACCTTAGACGTGGCCTGTCAGTTCCCAAGAAAACAGCAGCAACTACTGACCTCATTTTTCCTGTGCTCTAACCATCAGATTTAAAATGATGGTATGACCTGAGATAGGGCATGATTCCTGATGGTGACAGGCCTGTATGACTGTGAGAGAACAAACAGAAAGGGAAGGAGTCAAAAACAAAAAGGGAGAAAAAGCTCTACCTCCCCCTACTTGTTTGAGTAAGTTGCTCTCTTAGGCAAAGCATCAGCCTCCTGGAACCAGTCCTGGCCTGAAAAAGAGAAAATTTCCCTGGGTGCAGGTAGGTTCTTATGTTACAGGTAGAGCCTCAATGAGGTTTGTGCAGAGGGGATAATTCTGTTACAGTTGCTTCCTTATTACTCACTTCAGCTCTTGCTGGTCTTTCAAAGGGCTGAGAAGATGGATGGGTATCAGAATTGACTTTACATCAGCCATATGAAAGCCTGTACAGCTTACCATATCTGCACCTGAACAACTAGACTTGATGAATGATGCCAACCCAAGTTACTTAATGAAGGAGCAGCGTGTCACCTCGTGTTGCATAAGAGCAAGACGGACAGCTGCACTGTGAGAAGCACAGGAAAATAACTCCACCAGCACAAGAGAGGGCAACTGACCAGGATATTTGTTTTCAGAACAGAATATTCCTCAAAGCTTTGTCTGTGTAAGCAGCTTCTGCTCCATAGCTGCCGCATACGTGGCACATATTGATGCCAACTTTTTTGCAGCAAAAATCCAGCATCCCAAATTTCGACCCATACACTGAATGAACAAGATGGAGGCAGGGAGCAAGTGGAATGGTAGGGAGATTTACAGCAAGAAGTTTACAAGGCAGTCACTTTCCCAAGTATGCCAGATCGTGGTAGTTCAGTTTTCCTCGCTATTTTCAGATTTTGCCATTGCACAGAAGCTGATTTTGAGAGTTAGCATGACATGTGAAGGGCTCTTCTTACACTTGGCATATGTGTTTGGACAGTTTTATGGAGAAAGCAGAAGTTACAAACAGATGTGTCCTTGCTAGTACTGTATGTTTTCTCAACTTTCCATTGTAACAGGCTGTAAAATGAAAGGTGAATAGAAGATCTTAAACCTGTGCGCAGGATCCCATGGCTAGACAATGAACCTTAAAAATTAAAGCAAACAACAACAACAAAAAAACACCCAGTGTGTTTTCCCACAATCCTGGCAGTGCAGTGAGACAAAGGGTGCTCTATGCCTGAGAAGTAGGTTTCTTGGTTGCCGTCCCAGACGTCTGCAATGTAACGCTGTGTCCCCGCCGTGGGGATTAATGTGCATGGGACTGCCTGCACCTCCTGTTACAGGCAGGGGGGATCAAAAAGGATTTTCTAAAATGTGTTCCCTGAGCAGGGCTCTCCAGTACTGAGCAGTTTTGCCTGTCTCCCTTCAGCAGCTCATTCTGGTGCTGCAGCAAAGGGATAGGAGCAATAATCTCATGGACTGGAACAGGATCAGACAGATGTTCACATGCTTGGTTGGCTTTGCTAGTTACTTCTCTAGTTACTATAGATCCTCCAAACTGTAGTCCTTCGGAGATCCTGTTTTCCTAAATTAACGTTCGGATGTGTACAAAGTGGGATTAAAACACACAAAAACAAATCTGTAGTAATGCCTATGCATTTTCTTTTTTCCCTGAACCCTGTAATAGATGTTTTGTTTAATCCTTGTAATAAAGCTACTGAGATTAATTCTACCCAGTTGTATTTCCTTTTTGGAAAATTGCACGTGTAAACGAATTCAAACTGGGTGAACTAATTTCATGAAGGCACAGTGCATCAAAGTGCTCCATCCATTGAATTATGCAAGTTATAAACAACAAGATCTCCTATTTTCTTGCCATATGGGAATGGGAAGAAGCAGGAGACCTAAGTGGGAGATTGCTTATTGCATAATTATATGCCAACACTTTCTGAATAAATGCTGAATGCCACTGGGACCAGCAGAACTGCACATGGGCACAATGGCCCATTCGTCCAGACTCACTGGGCTTACTGCTAGGAGTGGGGCCTTAGTACTTTAATTTCTCTTCAGACCTTGTAATGAAAGACTCTGGCAGAGCAGCCAAGGGCTGCAAGGTAATTGTGGCAGTGTCTTTAGCAAGAGGTGCTTTAATTGCTGGCCTTGGAGAAAGGGCAGAGCTGAGCCAGCTGTAAGAAAGCAACCAGTTTTTTTTTCCCTACTCGAGAGCATGGTTATAGGCAGTGCAAGATACTAAGAGATGCTGGGGCTAAGAATAAAGGAGGTTTGTCCTGAATAGGAGTAAAATTGACACTCTCTATGTGTTCTTTCAATTTTTCTCCATTCAGAGACTGATACGATAAGCCATGTTGTAGCCTGCTTCAGCCACATCCTTAAAAGCAACAGCACTCAATTTACAGATTTGTTCTTACAGTTAAGGTGAAGGAAATCTGATTATATTTATCTGCCTGTTAGAGAAGTTAAGTGTTAGTGTTTTGCAGTCATTTGCTACACTCTTTCTTGCTGCCCCAAAGCAAAGATACTTGCCAAATGGTTTATAGGGATGGAAGAGGAAAAGGGGGAAGGAAGAGAGTGGAAGAGGAGGAGGCGTTTGCAGTATGTTGCTGTGGATTAGAGTTCAGATCCAAGCTTCCAAGGTTTCAGCCTTAATCTTGCAACACACGCAAAGCCTTTCAATTTCACTTTGAGGTCATTACCCAAATTCAAAACCATCAAACTGCTGCGTGGGGAATGCAGGCACACGACTCAGTACTGGGAACTTTATAGTTGTGAGTGCAACTCATTCTGGGAAAGAAATGCAAAGTTTTAGGATGAAGTATATGTTTATAAAACTAAAATCTGCACGTGAAACATAAACTCGTAAGCTTCAAATCTGTTTTATTTAATAAATTCTAATCTTCTGATTTATTGGACTGATACTAGTTTTCATTTATGATTAACTGCTGATTTAAAGAAGAAAAGCAAAAGTAGAAAAAAAAATTAAAGATTGAGCATGTCACGATAGCTAACACGGAAAGAACGCGTGCCTAGAAGGCATTCAGTGCTTCAGCAGGTATGTTAATCTGAATATGAATTTTGCTTTCTTCATTATGAACTGTATTAAAAGATTGGCCTTCCTGGCAGGAGCTTTTCACACAGCTTTCTTCATCATGCTGGGAGACCACCTGCTAGGCTCAACCTAAGCTGACCTGAGGGCTGTCCAATGATAGGACAGGCTCCCTAGTGAGGCGGTAGATTCCCACGACTGTCAGTGTTCAGGAGGCACTGGGACAACACCATCAGAACTGCTGATTATTAACTTGAACTATTAACCCTGAAGTGGTTGGGTGGTTGGACTTGATGGTCTTTGTAGGTCCATTCCAACTGAACTGTTCTACTCTATCCTGAAGTTGGGAATTCCCATGTGACTTCTCACCTACACAAAAAAAAAAAAACCTGCACTACAGTGACTGTCACATCCCTCTGGATTGATTTAATTACCTCTGAAAGTATCGTAGCAGTTCTTAGAGCCATTGCAAAGTTAGAGGTCATGTGGAAAAATACCAGTTCTGTCAGTTGTTAGGTATAGATGAGGTTCAGCACTGCCTGGAGTAGATAGATAGCTGTTAAAAGGAAAACAGGGTTGCTGGCAAGGTCAGCCCAAATTGAGACCTGATATACATCACAGGCACCGATCAAGTCTCTAGTGCCTGTTTCCAGAAAACAAGCTCCTTGTGAGCTCAGGTTTCCAACAAGTGATCTGTTCCAGATCTCTTTAGTTTTGCTGTTTCTTCAAAGAAGCGGCATCATTTCTTATTTTGCTTTTAATGTGTGTTGCTGGGTATTACATTTTGAAGAAAAGACGATTTCTTATAAGTAAATGTAATAAATGCATTCATTTTAAGTGACATGTTAGTAGTCGCATTGATGGTACCTCAAGCTGATGATTCAGATCATTTAAGTATCACTACATATATCCTTAAAGAATAAGAAGGGAAGCTGCCTATTCTAGAGAACAAATAAAGGCAGAATAAAAAGTGACTAGCAGGCACAGAATAACTATTTGACAGAAAAATGTGTTGTCTGACAGAAGTGGAAAAGGTAATGATGAAAAATCTAACTATTAAATATTATAAGGTACAAAGGAGTTAAGAAAAAAAAAAAGCAGCAGCAAAACACGATTCCCCTAGAAAACAGACTATAGCAAGAAACGTGCACCTCTTCTGAAGTCTGTAGGATTTGTAAATGCAGTGGGGTGGCAAATGTACAATAGCAGTGAGAGTTATTTAAGCAAGTGAACTAAAAGAAATACAAGTATTCGTAGTCTTTAGAACAAACCATTTACTTGAAATGATTTATTTCAGCAAGATACTAAGACAGAAATCAGTAGGTGGTGTCTGAAGATGTCCTTCAGGACTTTTTCCAGCTAGGTGTAAGCACTGTGCCATCTGAGGGTTCTAATTGAATTGAACACTTCCTTCATCCTAACTATACACATTTCTTCTTTAAAATTTAGATCCAGTTTTTTGTCGTATTAATTTGAAGATCTGAACAATGGAATGTTGATCATAACGTATCCCAAAATGGCTTATTGAGTCAAGTGCAAGATAATTTCAGGTAATAAATATTCAAACCTCATCTAATTCTGGAACTGAGGAATGAGTTCATCGTGGGAGTTTAATGATCGCATTTTGCTTTTGGGGTCACAGAGGGTCATGTTGCAGTGAATACCTCATTATTTAGCTCAGTATTGATTTACATGACAGCATCACTTCCACATTAGTGTGTCCTCCTTCATGTAAATAACCACCTTACTGCAGCCAGTGAGAACTGCCAAGAATCACGTTTGCATCGGTGTCTATCAATGCAGTCATATTTGGTGGAGAACATGTGAGGGGTGGGGACAGCATAAAAAAAAGGAAGGCAGATGAGGTCCCAGATTTGCTCAAGACTAGGAGACTGATAAAGGTTTCTTTGGTTTTAGCTTATCAGGATATTCCTTATCTACTGAGTGCTTAGGACTTGAGTATTTCTGAATGCATTTATAGTAAGTGGAGCCATGAGCTGTGAGCCAAAATCTTGAAATACAAACCCTCTTTTACACTCATGAAAACACATCTGGAGGGAAAATGATATAGCGCTGTGTTGTTACACCCGTTCATCTGAGTTTGTTCTCTGGGTCAGGCTTCAACTTTGCAATTTTCAGCCAAAACACTCTCTGATCTAAATTCTGCCTTCTCTCAAAGGTGTCACAGGAGGAGATGACTTCCTTTTGTACGCACTAAGTGAGAAAGCTAGCGTTTTAAACTTTGATCTTAGAAAAGATACAATCAAGGTATTTTTTTCTTTGAGCACGGATACATTATAATCTCACCATAGGCTACAGCTTATACTTGATTAAAAATAAATTTGTTCATAAAAAGTTGTATTAAATGTAGTCCTGAGGATAAGTTGCAATGATATCCAGTGTGAAATAGCACGATGCTGGTAATTTAGTAAGCATAAAGTGCAGGAGGGGAGAGGTGCTTTATGCTTTAGGGAAAGCTATGGGGGATATTCTGATATTTCTGAGTTTTTCATTGTAAGCAGAATAACTCTCATTTAGTCTTTTATCTTTCAAGGTTGTTTTTTTTTTTTTTTTTTTTTTCCGATACGGTTCAAAAGCAAGCTTACAAAATCTTCAGCACTAAGGAAGGAATAACTGCACTAAAAACAAAAGGTTCTCAGTATTGCCTTTCACTGAAATGGAAAGCTACTGGTATTTCTCAGAGCAATAAACTAAATGATACTTCCTCCATTTCTCTGCACAAATTGCCTAATTTTGAGCCAATATTCAAATGTGTTTCTGCTCTCAGAAATCACAAGCTGTGTCTCAGCTTTCCAGGGATGTGTGAGCATCCTGTGATGCTTTTGACACATAACAGAAAAATAAAAATCTTCGGCTTCATAATTAGCCTTCTGCTAATTAGAAGAAAAAGAGAAGATCAGAAGGAATAAAGAAGATTGAAATTAAACAGAATACCATAAATCCAGAAAAGTTGCATACTTTTGACTTCTGTCGTTTTTGGCATGGACAGATTCATGATTCTTCATCTTTAAGCTTCCAGTTAAAGCCATTTGCTGCAGTATTCGGAAAGGAAAAAATCCAGGGGTGCTTTTGAGGGTCAATCCAGAGTCCTTAAATACCTTTTTCAAAGGAAGGTGCTGATTTCTAGGGGGAGGTTTGCATTTCTGAAGCAATTCATGTGTAATGCACTTTGGAGGGTGAAGACAACTGCTGTTATCGAGTACACCTGTGCACTGGCAGGCTTAGAAGGCATCTGTCATCTCTGCTTTCTAAAAGAGCAGAAGGTGGGGAGAAGAAAGAAATTTATAAACACCTTGCTAATCTGAACTGTTTTTTTTGATGCGCTTTTTCCTTGATGTCCTTTTCATCCATAAGCTTGGAAATTATGAGGTTTTTGTGTTGCTTCATACATGGCTTTCTGTCGATATTGAAAGACATCTCTGAAAGAGTGTAGGCCAAGCCCTAGTTTGGTTCCAGTGGGAACCAGTACAGTCAAGACTCCTTGTACCATCTCCTGTGTAACAGCAAAATGACACTAGGATTCTACCCCAGGAAGAGGAGTAAGGAAGCATCATCTCTGCTGAGAGAAGAGATGCAGATGTTTTTACAAACGTTGCACAAGGATGCTTTCTTCAAACTAGAAAAGTTTCTGGATTTGTAAAGAAGAGCAGCTTTGAGCAGTCAGCCCATATATTTCATCTATGAGGAGATATGAATAACAGATCAACAAGCCTGCAGATACAAAACTAGACTTTGCGTCATTCTCCTTGGAATTGTGTGGACTATTGATAAACACAGGAAAAAAAAAAAAAGTGTCCATAATAAAATACTGTTCTGCAACAAATACCAACTTTTAGCAGATGCAGAGCTCACACGACCTCACATCTGACCTTCTGAACTGCAATAGAAGTAACTTGGCTTGCTGCAACCAGTGACAGGAGAGCAAGTGGGTGTGGATGGTGCTATTCAGAGCTGCCTTACTGAAGGATGTGCCAGTTCCTTGGCATGGAAATCACCCTGGATGACTTTGCCAGCCATTTATTCCCTGCCAGTTTGAGAGCACATTACTTTTGGGAGCAGTTTTATCCAGCCCAGAGTGAAATGCAGGAAACGAGGTGTTTTTTACTTTATTCTGGCTGTGAAAATGCATGCGTAATATTGAGAAACAAAGAAACAGTATCTGATGCATGTTTTCCAAAGTGTTACATGAGAGCACACAACACTTCAAGAGGAAAATATCTCCTGGTCATTACTTTTTCCTCTTTTTTTCCCTTAGATCCTTGAGAGCAAAAACCTGGATTTCAAATGTTATTTCATGTTTTTGACTTCAACTGTGATGAAAGAAGACTAGACGAAGAGTAGAAAGGAAGTGATGGCTGGTTTTCCAGCTTGAAAAGGAAGCCAGAAAAGAGAGCATGGGAGTCTTTCCTCCACCACTTCTCCCCAGAACTCTAAATTTAGCAATTTTCAAACCTTAAATGAGAGCAATGAACTCCAAAATCACCTCTTTAAAGGGTATGGAATCCCAGTAAAAGAGAACAGTCTGCTGGCACGGGATAAGAGAGTGCACAAACTAATGAGCTCCCTTCCTGCCTTAATGACAACAGTAGGTATCCCAGAGTCTAATCCACATATAACCGGAATGTTGAAGTCCAGAACTCTTAAACCAATTCCACCATGGAAACATCCGGACAGCTGCTTCTCTCCAAGCAAAATAGAAATGCTAATGACTGCTGCTTGGTGAGGCTCCAACAACACCATGTGTCTGTAACAGCATGAGCTATTGTCACACAGAAGAAATAAAAGCAACTGTAGACTTCTCTTCATCTCTGTAGGGTACTTCTCCAGTTAGACTGCCATAGTACGTTGCCTTTGCTAGCAGCAAAGTGTCTTGGATGATAACTAGGGACTAGCTTACTTTAGCAGGTCTTTAAGAACTGAGAAAAGAATGATTTGTTGAGATTCCGTATGCTTGATTTTAGGATAGTTATTTGACACTCAGCCACCCAACTTCCAACTTCCATTCCTTGCTGTGTTTGGCCTTCAAATAACGACACAGAATATGAAGAATTTACTGTTTCATTTCCATATCTGTCCTCCTGATGGGGAAACGAAGCAAAATGTTCCCCAGCAATGATGAAAACAATCTCATTTTTTTTTGTCCTCTAATTACATATCTTCATATAGCTATTTCTGAGACATAGGGCTTTATTTCCTTCAGTTTGTGACATCTGACCTTGACGACTGTATACTGCTGTCAGTTTTGACTGAGGAAGAGCAAACGCAATGCAGCATAGAAGTCATTATGGAGGAATTTAAGATTAAAAGGAAAAAAGCAACCCACTTAGTTGTTGTTAGAGTGACATCTAATCAGAGTACTTTCAGTATTAATGCCAATGTAATTGAAGTTGTAAAAAATGATCCCTCCTCCCCTCCAGAATTAAAGTTTTGAGTTTCTTTTTGTTTTTGTTTTTTTGTTGTTGTTGTTTTGCTGTGTTACCTACATATATAAGTACCCCCACATAAGACATAAATATTGATTTGATTTCACACTGAATCCTACTTGTAAGCAGACCTTAGGGTAAGATGTAGCCAGCAGACCTATGGGTAAAGATGTAGCCAGGCTGGTTCAAGTATTTAGCACGTGGTAAGGCAAGGCATGCAGGCTGCATGCAAATAATGGACTTGTAAGCTCAGCTATTGCCAAGCTCTTACAAATTGGCTAATAAATTTGAAATGCTTGAATTCTTAAGTGTGTCATTTATAATGTGGCAGTGCTGCAGGACCCAGTCTCACCAAGTGGTGCTTCTCTGCTGTAGCAGGCGAATGCTACTTATGCCCTTCCAGGGCTCCTTCACTAGGCAGACTCATCCCAGAGCTCTCTGGCTCTGTGGTACACTTAGTTTTATCCTCTTGATTTATCTCCATCTTTTTTTCAATGACAAGTCAAGCTGCACTTGTGGCATATTACTTTATCACTAAATATGGATTTGAGTCTCAAATTATATATGTTTGGATCTGATTAACTACTTTCTTTAATAAAAATCAAGAAATGCTATTAAACGAAATTAACATTAAATGAAGTGCCTGACGAACAATGGATTTTTGTTTCTTTTACAGATCAGAGTGATCGTAATGAAGATGCAATGGCCAGTCTTAAAGAATGGGGGGAGTATTCCTAGGGAAGAAAGGAGTTGACACCAAGGCTGGGATGCAAGTTTATATAACAGGTATTTATAAGCAGCTATGTAAATAAGAATTTACTTATCAAGCATCGTACCCTGATATGATGGCCGTGGTTCTTGGAAGAGTTAGGTGTCCTTCATCAATCTCAAATTACACTGGTTGCCCAAGTTTCTTAGAAAACTTAAAAAAAATATATTCTACCTTCTATCTAAATAACCTATCTGCACCTGGACTGTTGTAGAGCTACTTGAACCTATTAAATACAGTGTCATGCCATCCCCATGTTTATACTTACATTAGTGCTATCTAGCCTCTTTGTAAGCATTAGTTGCCATGCACTGTGCAAGGTTACGCACTCTCTCACTCTGTAAATGTGGGATTTGACCCCACAAAAAATATACTGACAAATCAAAATTTATAATCGGTTTAAAGTTCAAGGGTGCAGCCAAATCCTTAGCCAGTGTAATTTGACCTAGATCCACTGAAGTAAGCACAGCCGTATAGAACTGCATAAGCAGAACTGTCCCACTGTGGTTGGCTTCATAGTGTGGGGATAGAAAGGAAACACTGAAAGCCTCATGAAGACTTTCTGTGGCTTCAACAAAATGAATTTTTCTAAGCGTCGTTATGCTACATTCTGTAAATAATAGTGATATAATGCCTATGATGTTGATGAAACTCTTTCCTTAGAGTAGAAGGGACATTAGTAACACATACCTGCCTATGCCACTTCAGAAGCGGATGATAAAATGCTGTTCATACTTCTTGGCATAAAATCTAAGGTTATTATTTCTTTGCTCCTGGTACTGTCAGTAGCATCCTCCTCTCTTCCCTCAGTCAGCTCCAAAACTACCTAGACAATCATGGGCTGCAACTTTTAACCCTGTATTAGTTTCACTGCAGCAGTTTTCATCAAAAGCTTGGGTTTCATCTTCAGGCACTAATGCTCCCATGACACTCTTTCAAACTTTTAGAACCAAAGCAATCTTTGGTTAGGGTATTTTACTAAATTGGCCATTTTCCCCTCAGAATGCATGCATTTATGAATAACGATTGCAAAATCTAAGCCACTTTTCAGCAATAACGGATTATTGGATATACAGGAGAGCAAAAACTTGCTAATAGAGCTCATGTGTAACTCTGAACATCTGTATCTAGCTACTGCTGCCAGCTGTTCAAAGAATAATTCAAAGGTTGAATGAAACAGCTCTAAGAAACAGAAATGACAGGTTAAGGAAAAGTGTCAACTATAATTTCCATTAGCAGGAATACAAAGTTGTCAATATTTGTCATTTTTTTTATTTGTACCCATATGACTGATGTCATCTCAGTCCAAATGAGATGAGTCCAAATGAAATACTTTACCTGTTTCAGGCTATTCTGACTTTCTTTCAAGCTGTCTCAACCTGGATATTACTTGTACCAGTCACTGATAAATAACACACATTGTCTTCTGGAACACCAGTTTTATCTGTAATTGTAATCATTATATCATAAGAGAGACAGTATCAATGGCTGGTATTTCAGGCTTTGTGCAGTTGTAGTATCTTAGAATTATAGAATGGCTTGGGTTGGAAAGGACCTCAAAGATCATCAGGTTCTAACTGCCCTGCTGCAAGCAGGCTTGTCAACTGCTAGATCAAGTACTAGATCAGTAACTTGACAGTCATGTTTTGTTTTCCTGTCTTACCCAGCACTATAAGAAATAGCTGTTCAGTAAAGTAGTGGAAAGCCATTCTGGAGCTCCTAGTAAGTCATGGCACTGAGCTTGCCAGACTTCAAGAAGCATCAGAAGCATCTGAACAATGCTCTCAGGTATATGGTCTGATTTTTGGGTGGTCCTGTGTGGATCTGGGAGTTGGTCTCAATGATCCTTACATGTCCCTTCCAACTTGGGAAATTCTATGATTCTACAATTTTATAAATTTATGTACCATTTATCACAGAATCATAGAATGGCCTGGGTTGAAAAGAACCACAATGATCATCCAGTTTCAACCCCCCTGCTACGTGCAGGGTCACCAACCACCAGCCCAGGCTGCCCAGAGCCACATCCAGCCTGGCCTTGAATGCCTCCAGGTCTGGGGCATCCACAGCCTCCTTGGGCAACCTGTTCCAGTGCGTCACCACCCTCTGTGTGAAAAACTTCCTCCTAATATCCAGCCTAACTATCATGTACCTCTGAGTGGACTGCAAACACACTGAATAGGAGAAACAAATTCAGAATTACAGAAGGTGATTGTTAGGAAGAGGACTCAATTAATGGAATTGAATATCATTCATATCTTAGCCGATCACTGCAAAGGGGATTCCAAATTGATTTGTACGCGTGAAAGGCAAAAATTTCAGTACATATTGCAAAATCATTCGGGACAAGAGCAATGCTGTTAAGTTGTACGAGAGAAGAACCGGGTACTGAAGAAATCATGTCACCACTTCTGATACGACAAGCTTGGACGGGGCATTCAGCCCCGTTATGCCCCAGAGTGCAGAACAGCCGCACGGTGCTCTTCTACTGCGTAAGGTCGGCTCTACGCTTCGTGCCTCGCTGTTTGCAAACGGGTTGAGGTCCTGCGGGCAGTAACCATGACGGCACCACACGAGAGAGGCTCCTACTTGCTAAACAGATGGCTGCACTGCTCCACTCCAACTCTCCTAAACGTCAGACTGGAACCTAAAACTCCACTGTTCATTCACTACGTGGAAAAAAAAGAAAGCGTGCCACGGCAGATTGTACGGCTGGCGCGGGCGCTTCGATTCTCATACCACCGCCAGTAATCTCTTTATGTAAGCTGCTCAAACGCGACTCGAAATAGAGAAAAACGCACCTGCTTGCAGGCAGGGAGTAACGGGGTGCACCTACCACAGCAGCCCCGCACGCTTCCAAGCGGACTGCGCACCGCCCGCCCCCAGCGCCCACCACCCCGCTCCTCCGGCTGCCTTCCCCGCTCCCCGCCTTGCAGCCCCGGCTGCCCGCTCCCTCCCCGCGGCCGGGGCTCGGCCTGCGGTCCGGGCTCCTCTCGCGTCCCGGCGCCGCCATTTCGCGGCCTCCCGCACTCACCATGGCGCCGCGGCTGCGAGGCGCTGTCCAGGGTAGCGGCCCGGCTCTGCCGCCGTTCCCGCCGCGCCCGCCCT
>JAOWBP010002052.1:8926318-8939462 GCA_028571105.1 Tragopan temminckii | reverse complement strand
ACTGGATCTTTCACCCTCTCTCGGGATAACTTGTTTCAGCACCTCACCACCCTTACTGTAAAAAACAAACAAACAAAAAAACCCAAAACAAAACTTATATCCTGTCTAAATCTTCCCTGGAGGCAGAATGGGCCCTGGCACTGTAGTGGGAACACTAAGTCACAGCTTGAACCAGTGATAGAACACCTGGTGGGAAGGCAGGGCCAACCCAGTGGAGCTCAGGTGCAAGCAATGCACCTGAGTAAACAGAAGATCCTGGTTCCACCCCTTCTCAGATCTCATGTAAGGGTTGGCAGTGGTGGTGAGGGTATCTCATCTGGAGATGCCTGCCTGCTGGAGTACCTTCCAAAGGTAAGAAGATTTCCATTTGTTTCTGCATCCGTGGCTGTTGTATTTGGGCTTGTCCTCATTTGCTGCAGCCACAGACTGCCACCCCACTGCTATCACTGCACTCTCCATCACGTTATAGTGTTACAGGCACAGAGCAACTGCAGAGGCTTGGCTGTAAGCAGAAGGATGATGCTTCTCATGCAGGAATGCTCTGAAGTGTGCTGGTAGGAGATGTAGGAGGGATGAACGTATCCCAGATGAACAGATCAGAAAATGCTCTTGGGTGTTAAGGGGGATGTGAGGATGCCGGGGTGTGATCTGGTGATGGTGTGAGAGCTTGACTCATATCTCCTGTGTTGTCTTTGCCGGAATGGCAGGCAGTGGATTTGCTGAAGCTGCAGCCATACAATGCAGGCACAAATGTAGCAGCTGTGCAGTGAGAAATCCCAGAGGCAGCAGCAGGGCGTTGTGCAGGATGAGGTGCAGTGAAGTAGTTCCTCTGGGCTCTAATGAAATATGGATATTGTTATGATGGACCAGACAATTTCCTTAAAATCTGCTGTTTTCAGGAGTGACCTCAGACAGCTCTTTCACATGGGCTGTCACTTGGTTGCCAAACACTAGCAGTTCGTTAGCAACAGCCCAGGGATGCCGTGGCTCAGCAAGGACAGAGAGAGAGAAGAGGATTTGCCTAATTCCTCCTTTATTGTTAGTTTTTTAAATTTAGCAGAACAAAACAGTATTCCGAGGCAGCACCTCCCTGCTCCTTGGCTGACCCTTTTCAAGGACAGGAGCCACACCAGAGCTTCACTCCCAAGGCTTTCATGGGTACTTTCCCCAGCAAGAACTTTTTGCCACAAGCATGCAGCCAATCCCAGCCAGTCGTGAGCTTCATTGCTGTTCCTCGCACATCTATGGTGTTTGGCAGGAGGGCAATGCCTCAACAACAGGGAAATGGGGAAATAAGCTCTGGAAAAGATCATCATCCTTAGAGCCATGTGGTTGTTTCAGGTGCTGTCTGGAGCCTGGTGTGCTCAACTCAGCACACGTTAGGAGAAGTAAAAGCAAGAAAAAGTAAGACCAAATGTTGGCTTTTTTATTTAAAAAAAAAAAAAACAAAAACACAAAACAACACCAACCAACCAACTTAGACATGTAATGACTTTAAAATGTCTCTACGAAATAACAAACTGTACTACGGGCTTATGATTAATGTTCTCCTTTTGAAAGCACAAACTACCGACATA
Organism: Tragopan temminckii; assembly: GCA_028571105.1. Classification (NCBI taxonomy): domain Eukaryota; kingdom Metazoa; phylum Chordata; class Aves; order Galliformes; family Phasianidae; genus Tragopan; species Tragopan temminckii. The sequence continues at coordinate 8,937,885 of JAOWBP010002052.1, read as the reverse complement.
ACAGGTAAGCTTCAAAACACCTTCTCAGCTTCTAAAAATATACAACGAAAAAATGAACAAGGAATACAAAGCAATCCCAAACAGCAAAAGTACAAAGTAGGTTCAGGCAGATGGTTTTTTGGCAATTGGCTGTTGGTTACAATAAGACAGCCAGTGTGTGGCACTGGGGCTGACTTTGGTGCTGCTGCAGTTGCACTACCTCCTGTCTTCAGGCCTTGCTGGGGACCTTCTGCAGACTTGTGAAGCAATGGGACGGCAGCTAAGAGCAGTCTTCTCTTTGAGGCAACATATTAAGGCAGTAAAATATCACACATTGCTGGGATGGTTTTGTTTCAAGGCAACGAATCCCACTGCAGTAAGGCACATCTTTAGGTGTGGACAAGGAAGCTTGCAAAGTTAGAAGTGCCGGTGCTCTTGTGCAGTCTGAATAAAGCAATGCGGGACTACCCTGACCTATCAGAAGACAGTTGTGTTTCTCCTTCCAAGGTGCCAGAATCACCTGGCATTGATCTAAACTAGTCTGTTTCGATTACCTGCTTTGAAGAGTGGCTTCTTCTAGTTTGAGGACCAAGGACAGCTGGTGTTCCAGGACTTAATTTTAGGGAATTCAAAAAGGAAAGCAAGAAAAAGAGGCTGATGCGTGTTTTGGAGCAGCCAGCATATACAGGTTTTCTAAAGGAGCCTGTAACTCTGAATAGTTTTTTAAGGGTCCACGTTATAAGTTACAGGTTGGGATTGTGTGCCCTACTGATGGAGTGGCCTCATTAAGACAGGAGGTAATTTCTGGCAACAGTGTAGTGCAGAAGGATCAGTAGCTCTGGAACAAGTTCTGGGGGGGAAAAAAAGCCCAGTACTTGAATAGAAGACAAATTTGCAGGGGATGCAATTAATTACCAGGAATGTCATAGAAACTGCACTTCTTTTTTTTCCTTCATTAAACTCAGTATGCTCTATACAAATGTTTATACATTTTTTTCCCATATTTTCAGTTATTTTCTTCCCATATGAACGACGATTCTTACTCTAATGCTTTTGGAGGGATTGGTATTTTAAGATGCTGCGCATCTGCTACCTCAAAGATGAGCCCAAATAATTTTCTCAGGATAACTGAGTCCGCAGTGAGCACAATGGCTACATTTAATTGCCAATGCAAGGATGTTCAAGGTAAACGTGTAAATTCATGTTGCTAAGACTCGGAGTTTTGAAAACTTATCTTGTATGATTATTAGAAACAGCAAGTTTAAATGCCATGAGATAACAAAAATATACAATTCCTTCCTTTTCAGAAGGTTCTGCTTCTTACATGGCCTCGTATGGCCTTAAAATGCTTTTCTCCCAAATACCATATGCTTTGACTGCTGCTTGCTGCAGCTGTACATGTACGCTAGTCAGAATGATTATATCCTCTATATATAACAAAACAACAGCAAGAAGAGTTAATGAAATTAACCTAGTAATTTCTAACAAGGGAAAGGGGTTCTATGAGAACCATTATGATTCATGGATTGCTACAAGCAGGTTTCACAACCGAGTCCATGTGCCAAAATTAAGGTGGAATGAATCAAGATGAGTGCAGCATCCAGTTAAATATACTGAAGAAATAGCAGTATATACAAAAGATATGCACTGCTTACCCGACGCATACTTCTTAAGGTGCTTAATGATGTTTTAAAGAGTGTAGCAACATATACATATATGGAGGGTATACATAACTAGCTGTATAGCAGGAACATAATACAGAGCCAGATATTTTCCCAGATCCCTGATTTCATTAGATTCTCTAACTCATAAGAATGTACTTAAAGCATTTCATTTAAAATATCTACACAACGTAAATGGTGACGTTCACATAAAAACACTCCAGTTTCTTTGATATTTTGCCGTTCACGGGTTGGGTTCAGCTTTGTTTCATAAGGACGCCATCTGGACGAGCGAGAGTTTGAACAGCTGTGCGTGGTAGGACAGCTCTGTCACTCGGTTCACCATCTCCTGCAGTGCTGCTGTGTGTGGGTAATGCAAGGCTGCCATCTTGGTAGCCATCACGATGCTCTTCAGCAGTTCGCACAGCTGGTCGCTGGAGTTGCGCACCCTGTTGCGTATGTCCTGGGATGTCAGTTGCCTCGTGAGCGTGTCCCCGATGAACACCAGTTTGTGGGCGCTCAAAATGACAAGTTTGCTGTGAGCAACGAAGATCCGGGGGGGCTGCGAGGCACTGACGCAACTGAAAAAGGCATCGATGGTGTTCAGGAGGGAATTGAAATGGGTCTCGTATTGGTCAGAATAGAACAAAAGCGGTTGTCTGTCGTGGGAGGCGATAGTGCTGTTGGCAGTCTGGAGGGCCTGAGGTGGCTTCCATTTTGAAATGTCGTTCTCCACAGGCTTTGTGATCTCCTGTTCCAGCCGCTGGAACTGATTGATCTGAAAGGTGAATAAAAAGCCTCTCTTTAAAGCCCGTTCCTATAAGATGTTATGTATTACAGTTACATCAGCCTCAGAACAGCAGTGGGTGCTCTAGGTTAGTCTTATGCTCAAAGAAAACTAGCATATGTCTCTTAAAACATATTGGAGAGTGAGGGGTGCTTTCATTAAAAGAAGTCCAGAGGTCAGAAGACAAACATCTACATCACTTCATCTGTATTCAGAAGCCTACTGAATTTACAGGCTGCTGCTCATTTCGAGTATGCTGAAATCAGAAGTGAGAGCTGGATCTGAGTGGCACTGACCCCTACGCAGCCTTTAAAAGCCAGCCATCTCCGTGGGATTTTGAGATGACAAACCTTCAACTCTCAGCTCCTAATTACTTCTAAAGAAAACAAAAACAAATGGGAAATTAAAGACAGAATACTTAAAGTGATGACGGAGCTGAAGTTTAATATGCTCAGAAGGCAGGAAAAGCAGAACGTGTAGTCACTGTCCTTTCCATCAAAAGTGGGGGGGAATGCCTGTGTTCTCAGCTCTTTTGTTTCTTCCATGTAGAATTTTCTGCCGTGTGGGTGGCAATGCACATTTCTGTCCTTTGCATTTCTAAATACCTTAATTTTGGAGACTGATGGGCACAAATCTTGCTTGCAAAGAAACTAGCCCAGGGCTACTTGTTAGCCAAGACTCAATACCTTCCATCTTCACAATATGCCACCTGGGACTTCCTAACTGTTTGTTCTGGCACTCATGCACACCTCACAGCCACGCTGCTAACAGTCACGTACTGCTAAGGAAAGGGCCCCTCCTGCTTTATTTGACCAGTACTCCTTATGTGCAAGGAACGTTATATTTCCATGTGATTATTGCACCTAAGCAAACATACCTGATGGTGTTCTAGCTCCATTTTGCTCTGCTTGATGATATTTTCTTTTTCTAGTAGTTCCTTCTGTTGCCTTTCAAATTCTTCTTTCCCCTGTTTCGCATAATGTAAAAAGACACTGTGTTAAATAAAAACCGTTCCTGAGCTAAATGACAACTTGAAGGCCAAACAGCAAGCTTCTTTGTGAGGGCTTTTTCATTGGGAGCACACTCCTGAGAGCTCAGAGGGAAAAAAAAGGATAGTGTGGCAAGGGCAAAAGGCTATTGCTATTGTCTATGCAACAGACCTATTTGAGAGCAAGTAATCACCCAGGTGAACTTACTCTTGAGTGCGTCTTAGTGTGACAATCTGATTGCAGCTTTCCTGCAAACAGCTCTTACTTGGTCTTGCACAGAATAAGATGTTGGTTTTACCTACCTGCAAGTGAACGTAATCGTAGTCATCCATCCAGCTCTTTTCTGAGCTCTCGTTAGCGGTATTGTGAGGTTGCTGACCTTTACTCAGGAGAGGAGGAAGAAAACTAACGTGATTCTGTGGTTTTTCTCCATGACGCTGCATGTGAGGACTGCTGTATGCATACTCAGGAGCGTTCATATTCTCTGGGACGCTCCTGAAACGTGAGCTGCCTGACCCCTGTTTGAACAGGAGCTCTGCGTTGACGCTGATGGTGGTGGTCAGTTGCTTGGCATCGTCTGGCACTGTCTTTGCCACCATAACAAACCGATCTAGGTCATCACACTTGTTCTGCAGTCTGTTGACAGCGAGAACATTCAAAGACCAGTTGTAGCTGTTCAGGTCATGGCTGGTTTGGGTAAGGATCTGGTGAGAGTCCTCCAACCTTTGCACCTCCCTCCTCATTTTGTTATGGAGGCTGATCTCAGAGAGAAAGGAAGCGTTGGCTGCTGATCCTTTTGCAAACTGAAGGTACTCCAGCAGTGACTGCTCTACCTTATCCACGGCAGTGTGAATTTCATTGATGTGTTTCTCCATATAGCTGTAAGACCGCCAGTCTGCTGTAGTGAAGGCCATGAGGTTACTGACTGCTGTCTCCACCATCTGCTGAAGACGATAAAGCCTCTCTATAGCAGTGTCTGGATCAAGGATTAGTCTTTTGTCCTGTGCAGCTGATGCTGAGAAAGAAGAGTCCTTTGATGTTGTTGAAGATGTGGACATGTTACTCCTTGTGCTTCCCGTGCTAGAGAAAGACAACCTATTCATCCCATCAGTCACATCTTGTAAGCCTTTAGTGTCTTGGAGCATTGGTGGTGGCACATCATATACACCTTCTCTTCCCTCTGAGGCTAGGCTTTCATTGAGTCCTGTCTGTTGTCCTGGGAAAGCAATTCCCCTCGGGGTATCATAAACATCTTTCTGAGGTGCAATTTGCTGTCCAAGAAAATGGTTTTGATGGTTTACAGGGATGTCATAAACACTCTGTTTGTGTGGCGCTCCATCAGCCAGTACAAGGCCCTCAGAAGAGTATTTCTTAATCAGTTCTTTCCCAGTTGCTTTGGTGATAGGAGGAGGAATATCATACACTCCTTCTTGTCTTGCACTGTGCCCCACTGGAGATGAAAAATCCTGCAAATTATCCCTCAGGCCTACATCATCTCGGCATGCAGACGGGGGTGTAGCATACATCTGAAACACAGAAAGCAAACCATGGAAACTCTGGTTAGAATAGCAAAACAATTTTACGTTTTCCACGTGGCAAATAACATGCTTGGATGGAAGATCTGCCATTGAATTCCATGGAGTCAGACACTTATCTCAAGTTTGAAGGAGCATCAGCTTTAATACTTCACTTTTTAATTTCCATCTTGATGCACGTTCTCACAAGCAGCAAAATCCAAGAAGACAAGATGCTGCCACAAAGATAATCTAGGTCTAATGACCAAATCACATTACGTAACATTAGAAGTTTTGATACAATGCTTCACTATATCAGTTTTAACAAACACCTTAAAAGCTTAAGGAAATCTTTAAAGTTCTGAATCTTATTTTTCCGTTGGGATCATACATAAACTCTTGTTTAAACACGTCTTTGGTCACACAAGAAAATACAGGATCTTGTGGAAACTGTATAACACTTACTCCTTTGGCAGGTGGTACATCGTAGACTCCTAAAGCTTTTGCATCTCCAATGGGAACTGGATGTGCAGTCCCCTTCGCTGATGTGGGGGGGATGTCATATATCTGAAGAAAAAATAAATTGGACAGTTAGGAAATACACTCTACAACTGAGTGAATGGCAGGCTGGAGAGATGAAGTCATGGCTGACTTCCATCCCAAAGATTAAATCAAGGTCAGTTTATTACAGATGTCTGTTGGGGTGAAAAGGGGAGCAGTATGTTCATGTGACTGGAACTGATGAGACTGATAGAGATCAGAGGGATGGAGGAGTAAGCTTGTAGTAATACATGCTATTAAACTCTGAGATTAGGGCTGCCCATGCTAGGACCACATATCTGCTTCATCATCATCATCAGGTGAGGGTGCTCCTAATAGCAGGGAGTACAGCTGCTAGTTGTTTCAAGTATTCCACTTGGTGACATGTCTTGCATTACAGTGGGTTCTATGTGTGATCTAAGGCTAACTAACACCTGAATGCCTCTCACTCAAGATTTCTCAAAAGTTCCAGCCGCTCGGTGTCTGTCTGTTATGTACTACTGGGCATCAGTGATGTTCCCTAGAGGAGTTGCACTGTCAAAAGAGCCACAGAGAGCTGTGGGGCTGTTGAGTTATAGATCCTCCATGCATTTACTTTGGATGTCCGTGGTCTGGGGGACCACGTACCAAAGGCGTTCCCCAGAACGAAGACGTATTTCAAGTTCAGTGACGTGGTGCAGCAGACATATGACGAGAACATATGTCATGGTAGCTGTTCATCTGGGAGATAATTTTACCTTTACTGAGAGAATTACTGTCAACTATGCAACAACAAAGTAAGGGGAAAAAATGTTCCCAGGCGTTAAGTTTATTCTGTTTAGATATTCTGTTTGATCAGAACACAGAAAACAAATGGGATTTTTGTGTTTGGTGTGCTGCCAGACCTTACTCAACATCAAATACAACTCTGAAACGCTTCCTGCACTCTGTGAAAAAGCTACTGAATCTAATTGAAACTTGTTTTCTCTCAGAGAGAACTCTGCTCATAAACTTCTGGTAGAAAATAATCATCTTTTGTGCCCTTTCAGTGCTTTAGTTTTATTGGTACTTACCCCTTGGAGAGGGCGAACAGGAGGGATATCGTAGGTATCCTTCTGGTATTTGGAAGGGAATTCATAAACATAACCTTGTCCTGACCTGACTGGAGTTACTACCTGTGAGATAAAAGGAGGAAACATAAGCCTTTGAAGATGTTGGCACGTTCTCTCTGTAACTGCAAAGGGTTCTCTGTAAACATTCTAGTACTATTAACATTCACGTTTCAGGTGGCAGTGTTGGTAACACCATGAACACTGCAAAAAGCTACACTTGTACTGTTTTTTACTTTCAGGCCGGTTCTGACATGGCTGCTTGCTTATCTCCTACTTGTCAAGAATAGATTCTCCATCAGATCTAAGGGATCTTTGTCCCTTCATCCCACTGACTGCCCTTTAGCACAGACCACATAATGCGATGGTCACAGCGCCCACTCACTGAGATCAGCGCTTGGTACACCTTGCTAATCCTACTGAGATGCTGAGTGCCCTTCCATACTGACAGAGGCTCAAAGTAACACAACCAGGCTCTGGAAGCATTCCCCCTTTGCTCATCTAAGTGCTTCCCACCAACTCCAGCAGAATGTCTTGCGTTACTGTGTCCCATAGGAGACCATCCCAAATGACAGAGTGTGAGCAATGGCTTTGAAAGTTCTTTACGTAGAAAGGCTATGCTTTAACTTACCAAAGTGAGACATTCGTTTATGCTGTCTCCACTTGGTTTCTTTTTATTAGTGGCTGAGAGGAAATGTTAAGCCATTCTTGAAGCATACAATGCAAGAACCATCTTTGAAAAAAAGCTCAGAATTTACACTTTCGTCATTCTATAAACCATTAGCTACCATAATGACTTCAAATAAAATTTGGTCAAAAATAAATGCCTTATGTTTTGGGCAGCATCTGCGTGGCAGAATTTCAGTATAATGTATATATAAAAAAAAAAAGATGTTACCTAACCTCCAGAAAGAGCTGGTTTTATGGTGAAAATGCTGACATCTTAACCTCTGCCAGTGCTATTTAGCTCCAACAAGAAAAAATATAAATACCATAACCTGGAGGCATAAAATGACAAATTACACAGGGCCATACAAGATGCGGTTTTGTGCTCAGCTGGGGAGAATTCTTTACCAGAGCTACTTAACTATCTTTAGTAACGTATGCAAGATGTGAAACTGAGTTTCTGACCACGTTGCTCAGCAAGAATCTCATAGCAGTTTTTGCTCTAAGAAATCTTAGCATCCTGGCAAAATTTCAATGCGAGTATCTTTGCTACCTTAACAACGCAGGCTTTTCTTCTTTTCACTTGCTCTGCAAATACTGCTGTGTAGTTTTTGGCACTGGACCATGAAACAGTCACTGGATTTTTTCCCCCTAGGGTGATATTAGCTGTTTGGAATATGGGTCCCATTCAATTGGGAGTAGCCCAAGGCAACGTTCCCTGCAGTGCCAGCGCTGCACTGACTGTGAGGTGGTGTTAGGTGAGGGGGGAAGGACAGCTCTGGCAGGTGAGGAAACAGCACTTTACTGGAGCTGCTTTTCCTTGAATTAGCGTCAGAGGACAGGGAAGACAGAACTGCAAGCAATAGGATGTCCTCAGTGCTGAGTGGGAGTGCCCCTGAGAGGAGTCCTGCTGAAGTGAGTGCGAGATTGTTGGGTCTTAAAAAGAATCTAAAAACGTATTGAATTTACTGAGTTTATTTCTTCCCCCCAGACTCACCTACTGCATTGTAAGAGAGATCTACAAAACTTTAAAGCAAGTTCTCCCTTGCGGTACTGGAATTTTACCAAAATGGATCTCTGCAGACATTGTCCCTCCCTGGCCATTCTCATGTAATCCTGGGATTATGCTGTTTGCCTGAGAAACTTTTAGCTTATGTCAACACCTCTTCCTCATGCTATTTCTGCCTGTGAGGGCCAGAGATCAGACCAGCACAGCTTGCATCCCTTTTTCCTTCAGTTGGGTGCTGCCAGTCAAACGCTTTCCACCCAAGTCAGGAACAGAAGGACTTGGCTTTAAGCAAAGTATACTGCAAAGATCCAAGGGTTTCAAAATTACAGCTGTGGCCTTAACTTCAATAATAAGCCACCGAACTTTTAAAGCAGGAAGCAACGCACAGCACCTCTGTAGAAGCTTTATGGCATCTCAAGTTCTTCAACATTTGCACAGCAGTATTACCATGCAGCTGCTGTTATTCTTGCTGATAGTCCTTGGAGATGATCCCATTTCTCAGAGAAGGCTGATGTACCAGATGCTGTATGAAAGGCTTCAACAGCTACAAGGCTGCTGTTTTCATTTACTGGGCTGAAACAGCCTGAGAGTGGCCTTTCAGTATCTAAAAGGGGACTGTAAGAAAGAAGGGGACAGACTCTTTAGCAGGATCTGTGGTGACAGGACAAGGGGAAAAGGTTTCAAACATACAGGGAAGATTTAGGTTGAATTTAGGGAAGAAGTTGTTTACAGTAAGGGTGGTGAGGCACTGGCACAGGTTGCCCAGAGAGGTGGTGGATGCCCCATCCTGGAAGCACTTAAGGTCAGGCTGGACAGAGCTCTGAGCAACCTGATGGAGCTGTAGGTGTCCATGTTCACTACAGGGAGTTGGACTAGATGGCCTTTAAAGGTCCCTTCCAGCTCAAACGATTCTATGATTCTTTGACAATGGAAGCCTAAAGCTAGAGTGGTCAGATGAACACCAATTTCACTTAGATTTTTGACACTTTTGCATTTGCTCAGACTTGACTAAGCTGACACAGTGAAACAGGGCCACCCCTTTATTTGAGTGAAACAAGCCCCTGCTCAAGGTGTTTCTGGCTGTTGACAATGGCAATGAGAGCTATAAACATGACATACCTTATTCGGGGCATTCATGAGCACAGCCTGCCTACGTGGGTGACTGTGAACACAAGACCTGAGCTGTCTGTAGGGCTGCGCTTAGCAATGCAATGTATTTAAGGTGGCATTTATTTTCCAAATAAAATTGCCTGAGGCTTTTATGTCTGCTCATTTTTAGGCTTTTGAAATAGCAAAGACACATAATACAGTTGTAAAAAAAAACAACAAAACAGCAACACCCAGCAACAGCCAAGGTTTGTTGATAATATGAAAGACAACTTTGTTCTCCTAGTGACTCAGGTGTATTTTCCTGTGTGAGGATTATGATCCAGTAACAACATGTTCTGAGTGATTTCATCATAAAATTCCCCACAAATACTGATATGTTCTGAGCTGAGTACAAGAACATTTCCTGTTGTACCCCCGCTCCTCTTCCCTCCCAACACTTTTCACTAGGTTAAACTTGCCTTCTGTTGGACTGCTTGTTCCCAGTCAGATCAGAACAGAAACTGCTCATCACCAAAACATACCTTGAGCTAATGTTTTGTTACGCTAATTAAAAGAATCATAGAATGATAGGATTGCTCAGATTGGAAAAGACCTTCAAGATCATCAAGTCCAACCACAACCTACCCATACTACCCTAACTCTAACAACCCTCCGTTAAATCATGTCCCTGAGCACCACATCCAAACAGATTTTAAACACGTTCAGGAATGGTGACTCAACCACCTCCCTGGGGAGCCTGTTCCAGTGCTTAAAAGAATGCCCATGCTGCTTGATGAAGTGAAAACGTGGAACATTCCCTCTAACTCTCATGTTATCTGAAACACCAGTATCTCGTATGGGAAGCTGGGAGATGGGGCTGTACTGCTTCATCTGAAGGAGAAAGAGGGAGGTAGCAGGGTGGATGAACTGAGAAAGCCATCAAACCCAGTATCTGCAGAAGCAACTTTTGATTTGGGGCTATTCACCCATAAATATGTTAAATGGACTTGCTGCTTCTGAACGGGATGCTCAGCCCTTTCAAGGTGTTGATGAACTAGATTGCATGGTTTTGCATGTTTGATGGCACTTTAGTTTTGAAGATGGACTTCGGAAGGAAGGATGTGGCTGCAAAAGGAAAGGTCTCCTCTCACTTGTGAAAAAGTGATAGCAGCCCTGCCTGGTATGTAGGGATTTGTTTCCCAACAAATGTCACTGAACTTCAGACCACAAGACAATTCCTTTTTGTCTTACCTCCTGTCTTTTAAGAATGCCTGTGGTTATCTGGGTTTAAATAATCCTGCATTTCAAACCAGCAATTTTCCTTGTTTACGCGTTAAAGGAAACAGATGGTGTTCCCACAAACTATCTAGCCCAACATTCTCAAAACATCATTAACCACTTAATCCATGCAGAGCAACTAACAGGGACCAGGTTTGGCTCTGGTGAAACACGTAATGGGCCTACTTTAAACTTTCAGAACTGGAAAACAAAGGCAATTGAACAGAAAGTTTGTTCTGTTCTTGCCGTAGACCGCACTCTTCCAAAAGCAATGACTTGAGCCTTTTCCATGCCAACTGCATGCTTCTGACCAAGAAAAAGAGCTGAATGTGCAAGTACTTTGCAAAATATTGAGCCCTATGGCTCATTAAAACCCTCTTCCTTAAACATAAGGAAAAAAAATAACATTCTATTTCTTCTGGAATTAAAATGGAAGTTAGGTTACAACAGAACATTCCTAACCAAAGCAGTAACAAAACAGTTCTTGTGTTTCCTGCAGGCACACAAAACTGTAGTTTACATTGTTTAAAGATTACATAGGACAAGTAAGCCTACAGAAGCCAACTGAATTCCTCTGGATTTGCAGCAGTACTGTGGAGGCAGAATGCAGCCTCTTCTCAAGAAATGCAACATTCGTTGTACAGAATGATGGGAAATGAGCTTTGCTGAGTTTCACAGGTAAGAAAATCAAAGCACAAGTATGCCGAACAACTTGCCCCAGAATCACCTGATTGCTTTTAAAATAGATGAGTGCTCTTCAGAGGTGAGGAACAGAAGGGATGTGTGGTAGGGTTTTATAGTTATGCTTTCAATCTGTTGGTGGATAGTGAGAGGACAAAGGGGAATGGTCTTAAACTGAGACAGGGGATATTAGGAGGAAGTTTTTAACCCGGAGGGTGGTGACGCACTGGAACAGGTTGCCCAAGGAGGCTGTGGATGCCCCATCCCTGGAGGCATTCAAGGCCAG
>JAOWBP010002052.1:8902190-8926269 GCA_028571105.1 Tragopan temminckii | reverse complement strand
GGTGACCCTGCACATAGCAGGGGGTTGAAACTGGATGATCATTGTGGTCCTTTTCAACCCAGGCCATTCTATGATTCATTCAAGACAATGTGTTACTTTTCAGCTCTTTCTGTTTTGCTTCACCTGTTTAGGAAGCCAGGTGCGTCTATTTAAACTTTCTGGGGGAGGGGAACGGTTTTATGATTACATGGGACAGCAAGAATGTTGTATTTCAAATGGGTATCTGAAAAAACTGGGAAGCAGGCACAAGCTCTGTTCTTTCTATTGAAAACACAGTGGTTTCCTCTCTTGGCTTTAACAAGCTGTATCAAGATTTTCAGCGACTGATAATGCACTTCCTGTAAATAGCACCTATCTTATTACTCAGTATTTTCTGGTATTTTCAGTAAGCAATAGCTTTAACTTACTTACATGCTATACATGATGATACCCAAACGTTTCCAGCTGTTTGTGAATAAAGGTTGTGCCTTCATTCTCACATGTGCTAAGTATGCTTGCACTTACAAGTGTTTGTTTCTGTGAGCTGCTATAGGTCTTAGGATCAACAAACCATAACACTTTAAGCTGAACAGTGAATAGCCACCAGGCCACTGTAAAATGTTGTGGTGAAGTATTTTCTGTCATCACCAAACTACTGGAAAGCGTTTGATCAAGGCTAACAAGCCTTGAGAGGAGAGGATGCCTATAGAGACACTTCTAATGCACTAGGTTTGTAGATACAGCTGTGAGTTTTCTGGTGCTCTGAGCCCAACCATTTCTGCAAGGTGAAAGGAAATTGACAGCACTGACTGCGTTCTCCTTCCTGGGCTCTGCTCTGGTAATGTGGTATCAACACATACAGTGACACTGCAGCTTTCTGCCCATAAGTGGGTGCTTCCCAGTGAGTTTTCTAAGAAGTGAGAATGAGATGTGTGAAGATAAGGACATGTGACAAATACAGCTTTGATAGAGAATTTGTTTCTTGGTGTTGCATGCATCTTTACAATGCCTGCTTATGTCTCCTATCTTTTGTGTCCGTTTGTTGTCCGTCATCCTTGCTTATGATGATCTCCTTTTCTGCTCTAGCTGTATGGACTGAGGGCTAAAGCATGTCCAGATGTCACTGACTCACAGTGTGTGAAAATGCCTAACTTTGCAGACTCAGGGCTTTAAATGGAAACTTTATGATGTGGCTTGGAGTGCCTCACCAGTAGATATCCAGTCTTAAAACAGTAAAAATAAAAATACTCCATGGTACTGTAATGCAAATAATAACAAGTAACAAAAGTGGATGCTGCTTTTTTTTCTTCTCCTTTTGAGGTCACAGTGCTTCAACAGGGTTTAAGCAAGTTTTGGGTAGTGATTCTTGATGATGTGAAACTGAAGTTGCGAAACCAATTTAAAAATAATAAAAAAAGTGAAATCACAAGCTGGCCTTGATTCCAACCACGAACTACTGGTGATATGGGTAGAGAAAACAGCTTTGCAGCTGACCTGATTGTGACTTTTTAACTCCTGGTCTAAGCCTTTCCATAAACCAGCACACAGAAGTCCATTACGCTATTCCTCACTTTTGTATTTTTTCCTGTATTTGAAATACAGGCTGATTTAGTTTCCAAGTGACTTTGTTTTGGATTTTGTTTGCTCTGTTTGTTTCTTAAGTTATGGAGTTACACAGATGACCTAAGTTTCCACTAGCATAAAATCACAGGGCTGCAGTAAGTGCAGTGGAATGGTGCTGATTTGCATCAGCTGTAGTTTTGGATCACAGCGCTGAATTTTCTGCTTGCTGCTGGTGTTCGTGATCACAAGCTAAATGCAGTTGCAAAGCTCCATCTTTCTACAGACCTCACTGAATTAGCAAGACAGAATATAAGATCAGCAGTTTTACTTTTATTTTTAATGATTCTTTCATGACTCAGTCTTGTTCTCACTCGCATCAGCTCTGGAGTTTTCTGCCAGTTGTGTTATGAACAGCATTTCTGCTTGCTTCAGTGGAACAGGCTTGGTACTGGCTGCCCTTGAATAGCAAAGCTGACTGGGAAGGGGTACTCCCAGATTCTGAAGTCATTGCTTACAAAATCTCATTAAAAAGAGCCAAACTAACACTTCTGGGGATATTCCACTTTAGAGAGGAGAGGAAGCGCAGCATGTACCAGTTAGTAATAAACTATCAGCATTTTCAAGGGAACTGTGAAATAGGATACTTGTCCAAAACTCTCGTCAAGAGTTTTGCCAGTGCCATCCCCATGACATCTACTCACTTTAGACAGAGTGATGTCATAATTTCTGCATGTGATGGCCAACAAGGCTAAAGAGCTGATGTGTTACACCACTGGTGGCAGAACAACCGCGCGTTCTGGAGTGCTGAAATACATGTTTGTGGAGAAAAAAAATCTGCCAAAATTACTGTGTGATAAGCTCTTCTGGTAGAGAAGTACGTGTATTTGCTAAGGTGGTCTTTGGAAACCTGTGATCAGATTTGAGCATGAGTTCTCATTAATGAAAAGCTTGTGGTGAAACCTGGCATCTCAGTGCTTCGGTAGCTTGCTTCTGCTAAATACCTGCAGCAGCTTCTTGCTTTGTTCATCTCAGTCTGTCTGGTCTTCTCATTTTATAAAGATTCCAACATGAAGAACACTTCAGCAAATGCACACTTGTTTCCGAGGTTGGTAATACTTTCTCATCTCAAAGATAGAAGCCTAAATTTAGGGCAGGTTTGGAGGACAGGAAGGAACAAAGATGAAGTGCTGGGGCACCTTGGTGGAACAGAGAACAGTCTTGCTGCTGTGGATGACATGAAATCCTGAAGGCTTACAAACAATAGATCAGTTTGGTTAGGTCCAGACTATCTGTTTTAATTCTTTTGAAGACTTCCACCTTATAGGAAGGAGGAAATAAAAGAACTATTAAATTTCTAGGTAGAAGGTAGGAGAAGGGGGAAAAAAACAGTCTTCATTTGAAATATGTTGAAATCAGATGTTTCAATGACGTTTTGCTTCTCTTCAAATATTTCATTTCTTCATTTGAGACGTTTCTCAGAAAAGACTCTACCCTGTTAACAGTTTCAGTTTTGGCAAATTGGCATTTCCCAGTGGGAGGAAAAAATTGGTTGTGATGAAGCACTGCTGGTTTCAATTCCACAAGACCACTCTCAGGGGTACACATTAGCAGAACAGTGAAGTGTCCCTCAATCGTTTAAGTTGAGAATCATGCTTTTCCGAGAGAAACAGGCAAATAAAAGCTCCCATTAGGAAGAAGTTCAACGTAGTTTGATTTGTAGATGTTCCCTGGCTCATAATCTACATTCTGGCTCTATTTTTGTATTGGATTTCTTAAGGCAACTGTTCAGACAAGCTCTCCTACTGACTGGTTTTTACGTTCACATAGCTTGTTTTGGCAGGTTAATGGGAGGTATAGACTCTTTGTAAAAATACATTACTGCAACAGGCAATTAAGGATGTAGGTAATGCAGTGATTAGACTAGACCTCAGACAGGTCTGACTGTGCATGTGAATAAAAAAGTTGTGATAAGACCCAACAGGAATATGTTAGCACTCTTTAAGAATTGAGGATGGACAGTTTTATGGAAGGTTTTTGTCTCCTAGGACTAACTGCATTAATTTCACTTTAATTCTACTCTAGGGGTGTTTTAGTAGAAAGCTTCATTTAGATTAAGAGGTTTTTGAAGGAAAAAAAAAACAAAACACAATATTAACACTGCTATTAAAGAAATAAAAAATGCTAACATTTCATGCCAGATCTGGAATCATGATCTTTGGATGATAATTAGTTTTCTGCCAAAATAAATATCTACAAAATCATCCAGCACCTGCAAAGCCTCCAGCTATCCATAGAACTGTATTTCCTGACAAAGATGAGTCTTCATCCATTCATTTCCCATCTCAGAAACAGTGCTTCCTCCTCACGATGACAGTCACTTTTGGAATAATCAACTTTCCATTCAAGTTTTCCAAAATGCTCAACTGCTGTTCTGCTTGGGTTTTGGTACTTGTGGGGAAACGTTAA
The DNA here is from genome assembly GCA_028571105.1 of Tragopan temminckii. NCBI lineage: Eukaryota > Metazoa > Chordata > Aves > Galliformes > Phasianidae > Tragopan > Tragopan temminckii. The sequence continues at coordinate 8,922,261 of JAOWBP010002052.1, read as the reverse complement.
TTACCCAAATACATTATTTGGCTAATCTGTTTTCAGATGTAACCAAAGATCCAGTTAGTTCTAACTATCAAGAGAGAGCCCATAAGCCTATATTATTTACTTATTTAATTTAAGGTATGATCCTGTACGTGTGACTGTGCAGGCAGATTTGTGTCCCCAGGCAGCTCATCTGTTGGTTGAGGTAGCAGGACTGGGCTTATTTCTGATGCTACAGGGAAAAAATGATGCCTTCTGGTCTACAAACAACTGATTAAAAAGAGCCCTGTGCTTAGGGAGAAGCAGGGAGTAACACTGAGGTCATATGTTTACTCAGCCTAATAAAATGCAGCTTTTTCTTAAAATAGTTCTCTAGAAATCACACTGGTGACTAACTACTGCTTACTCAGATGTGTGGATGAGGTTTTCTTCACTTGCTGGTTTGCATGGAGACTCCTGTGGATAGATTACTGATACAGGGCCTGTGCAGTTAAAATGGCACTTCTCCTATTAATTCCACGTGGAAAGTTACAAGAGAAATTCCCAAGTCTAAGGATGGAGCTGTGCGCTGCCTTTACCATTCAGTTTGCATTTCATTTGAGAGAATTTCATCCTTTAAAGCACACTTCATGAAAGAGAGCCGCGAGTGCCGAGGTACGCATTACAATTCCTGCAGCACTCAGCAATTCTGCTGCGTTTTCAGCACTTCAACACTGAAACAGTATTTTGTTACGAAGGTTAAAAATCCCCAAAGTGGAATTTACAATGTGAAAGTAAAAGATGACTGCTCAGGCCCTTTAAGTGAACTGGATCACAGGACTTTTAGATTCAAGGGTAAATGGGGACATTATTTTATCTTGGATACAAAAAACATTGTTTTTATGTGAGGAAAAAGAAAGCTCGTTGGCAAAATGCGTCTGCCACGCTTAAAGATAGTTCTTTACTTTGCTAAACGTATGCATTTTCATACTTTGTGAATGTGAAGCTAGGCAAGTAAAAAGATGGTCAAGGAAAGGCAGGCTTATTTCTGGAGCACACATTACATGCAGCTGTTTGTACCCTCCCAGCTAAGACAGTACTTCTTTAACTGGAAGGAAAAACGTCATAACACAGCTAACTGACTCTGCTACTGAAGTCTGTGCCAAAGCAGTCAGGGTGGTGCTACTTGTGGGGCTGCGTTTCCACTTTCTCATGGATCCATCCAGAGTGACTCTGATTTAAATAAAGACCATTGGGAAAGGAGGCCTATTCCCTCAGCCTGTGCTTTACCCAAACCTCCTGCTGAAGGCACTGAACTCTTGAAAAAGGTGGAGAACACAGGATGGTGGGGTGTGAAAGGGTCTGCCAAGGGTGTGTTTACGCTTGGAAATAGGCCAGGGGATGTTCATGCGTGAATATGAGCTCCTTCCCTCGTCTGCTTCATTCACCTTTAAAAGGCGGATAAATCCAAGTGTTTCCTGAACTGCAGAGCTCTAGTTTAAAATAAACAAACAAAAAAGCTGGAGAGATCCAAGTTGGCATTTGTCTCCATTTAGCTGAGTTACTCAGGTCCTTGTGAGAGCTGCACATCAGGGCTGATATCCGCTGCAGAGCTGTCTCTTCCCCAGCTGAGCAGCTGCGGTGTGTCAGCCTTATATTCTGTTTTATGCTGATTCCTGAAAGCTATTGGTTCCTGAAAATTTCCCTGAAACTTCTGGCTAAAGATGTTTTCAGGATGGCTGGGACAGCAGAGCAGATCACTAAGGGAAACACTGAACTATGAAAAGAAAAAACCTGAGTTATGCTGGTGATGTCCTTTAATCATTAGTTCTCACAAGGACTTTAAGCTAGGGAAAACTATGTGTAATTGCAGATGCTAAAGACACTTGGTGCTTTGATAGCACCTTTCTCAAAGGATTTTCTGTACGGAATGAGTTCCCTTATAATTATAGCCACATGTTTTGTAGATGAGATCACTGAGGTGCAGAGACTCCACTCCAGACTCTGTAGAACTCTGTGGCAAGGATAAAACCCAGGTTTCCTGAATACCAGGTGTGTCTGAAGGTTCCTTTTCTTTGCTTGTTGTGGTGAAAAGTGAGTGAGGCTGAGGGTTGTGCACAGGTGGGAGAAATAAACTGCAAGATGCAGCTTTTGTATCTTTAAGCTCCCCAAATGCTCTTCACGCTTAAGGGTGTAACCGTTTTGTGACCGAACTTGCAGCAGAGCAACAGAAGCTTGCAGCTGAACAAGGCTAATTTTCAGTCACCCTTCCTTATCTCTGTCATTTGTAGAGTAAGTTTTAGAAGGTGGCATTTTTATTTGATAGAAGAAGCTGTTAAGAGCTCTGTTGTCATCAACTTGCCTGGCCAGAATCGATTCATCATCATAATCACCTGCCTCAGGACTCCTTTTTGGTTTGCTTTGCCTTTCTGGTTAACTAGATGAGTTACCTCAGTGTGGCTTTATAACGTGCTTGCTGTTGATTTACTGTTACCTGAGGCTAGACAATTACTGCCTGACAGCAGTTCCTGAGCTTTACCTGTAAAAAACCTGTATGGCAGCCAAACCACACATTTGCACACACACACACACAAAACAACCAAAAAAAAACAACTAGGCAAATGTGCACAGAAATGCATAGGATAGAAACTGCTGCTGGCCCTGCTTAGGGTGGTGTTTAGGACACAGCCTTCTTGAGCTACAGTTGTGAGAAAGGAGAAGGCTTACATATGCACTGAGTGTAAAGTAAAAGCCTTTCAACTTCTATAGCCCTGCCAAGACGCACAGCTTGCTGACCAGCTGTTTCTGCTAATGGAAGAAAGCAGAGTGGCTCAATTACGCCATTTGGGCATGTGTCACAAGTCTGAGGAAAAACTATTAATCCCTTTGGAAGTCCGGGCAAAGTTTCCTTGAATCAAATGTTCAAGATTTCCCCTTTTCCTCAATACTGAGGACTGTTCTTACGGATCCCTAGAGGAGGAGGATCAGGAGGACAGGCTGTTACCTTGGACATAGGAGGCAAGTGCTAAAGTGCTTCTCCTTGGTTAGATCTGCTTTCACAAAGGCATTAGCAGGGAGCTGCAGCAGCTGCTTTTGGTGAGCACAGCTGTAAACACAGCTTTGTAAGGTTAGGATGATAAAGAATGAAGTATTTTCTTCTTTACTTTTTGCCTCGCTCTTCTGTTACTAATAAACCTACAGTTCTTTCTGGTTTATCATCATTTCAGTTCCAATGGGCTCTTTTTAGTCTAAACCAGAGAATTCCAAGGGACTAGACAGATGTCTGCCTCTAATCAAAGCAGGACGCTGGAATGAGGTTTGCCATCCAGCAAGCCTGCCACTACATACTGAGCACTGAGACTGGGGCTCATACACCAAATTAGTGACTCAGGATCAAAGCAATCCCATCCTGAGTAACAAACGCTAGCCAGCACTAAGCATGTTGATAGCTGCTTTGTTCAGGGTAAACTGCTTTATAAATATGCATTTAATTTATTCTAGAGTGGTCAATTCACTTGCTTTTGTGTAGCACAGCTCACTTCTCATAAGTTGCAAAGAATTGAGTGAAACAAGTTGTAAGTCAAATAATTGGTCTTATTTTTCTACAGAAAAGTGACTTCAGAAAAATGCATATTCAGATTTTCTGAAAAGTTTCTAGACATAAACTTAGAGAAAACAGGTGCATTAGCATCTCTGATTTTTCATTTCCACTAGAAGTCTGCATCACTGAAATCTGTTTCAGTTCTGTGTATCTACGGCTTCAGCATGCTCCGGGCTTATGCAGAATGTTGTAATAATTTTGGTGGAGCTAGAGAAACAGAGGGAACGTGAAGAGATTTTTGTATGCACACAAACACATCCATTACACCATGTATACTATGCCAGTGGTCATTTATACAGTGGTCATTTATATTTTCTAAAAGGAAAGTAGCTGTCAGTACATAGCTCTGCATGTTAGCTAGCATCCTGGGCTTCCCATCATACTCTGTACAGCTCTGCAGTGTGGTGCACCTTGCGAGGCCTGAGGTATGTAGCTGAGATACCTCTGCACAGGACTGTGCTATTATATGCACCCCAATGCTAAAATGTGAACTCTCCTTTGAGTCAGCTGACTCTTTGCTGGCTGTCTGTTGACTGCTTTGGTGGGCGTCTAAATACTAATGTGAATAGATAAACCACACTGCCCTGAGAAAGGTTTAACTGTATCTAGCCTACAGGGAAAGGAGAGAGATGTGGGTTTTCCTGGGTAATAATTGCTCCAACAAAGACACCGCTTGCAAAGTGCAGTTTGCTCACCTTGTTCTCCTGCATGTCCTACACAGCATAACTGTAGAAAAGCTGAGCAAACAAAACTCTCCTCTAACTTGATTTGGAATGATTTTACAGATTTTTTGCTCTTGCACAGGAGAAGGAAAACAGTCCATTTATTTTTATCAATGAAAATGAAATTATAACAAGGAAATAAAAGCATTAGAAGAACTCTTCCAAGTGCCTGATAGACTGAGTTTGGGGGCTAAAAACAAACACAACAATCCAAAACAGACTGTCTTGCCAATATAAATCAGGAGTTCAAAATCTGAACTAGTCAACAAGTTGCTGACAGAGACATCCTCAGCTCATCTAACCTTAAGCTCTGTAGGTAAAGAAGGTGCTAATTGCCAGAGCTGCTGAGGTGGGAATGGAGGGACAGTAGGGCAACTTCTTTTTGGCTGGAAGGAGCCTGGAAGGTTCCTCCTACAGACTCCTCTGCTTCCTCATACAGACACACTTTCTCTAACACTTTCAGCAACCGAAGCCCTGTTGCCACCTACATAGGTGGCACTGTGTACCAATTTACCTGCAAAGGTAAAATGAGGTAAATACGGGAGATGAGGAGAGAGTGAGGTGGACAACAAGCACAAGGAAGGGGCTCAAGTACTGAAAGGTCACTCCTATGCTCACTGAAGCCTTTGGAGCTTTCTGCTGTTCCAGTAATAGCTGTACTGTGTAGCTGCTGCAGCTCCCACTTTTAGTCGAGAAATCTGCATTACAGCTATAGATAAGCATCAAATTCATTTCTATAAACTTCAGGCTCATTATTAAAACATCTCTTGTTAACATCCTCATGCTCCTTCACTCTTCCAAGTATCTCGTCTCAGCAATCACTGCTCTATCTTTGAAGTTTAGGTCCACTGGGACTTCTCCAGCAAGGTAGTACATCATATTTAATTAAATAAAAATTACTGGGGCAGATGATGTTACTGTTCATTAACTTGTGGGAGAGTTAGTCTCATTGCAGCAGCTCTCCTTTGAGTAGATAATGCAAGAGTGCCATATGCCAGATGTGCTTCAGGCTCCTTAGAGAGCCTGTGAGGACTTAGGATAACACACTTTCCTCACCCTCAGCGGCTGCATGCTTTACTGAGTTATGAAATAAGCAAGCCATTAAGAGCTGGGCCTTCCTTTTCCTCCCATAGCAGTGAAGTTACAAGCAGGGAGTGGGTAAGCAGTTCAGTTTTTTTATTTATCCTTTCTATGTCTTAAGTCTGTAGCCTAATCACTATAGATTAACTACATCACTGGCAATCAGCACAAGCAACGCGCTTTGGAGCTATGACATGAAAGTAAATGCACTCACCTTATTAGTCAGAGGTGGACCATCAAGGCATCTCTGCGTGGAAGGTGGCACTTGGTAGATATCTTGCCCTGCTACACCGTGACCAGTGGGTATTTGGTAAATTCCCTGATTCATATGGGAGGGAGGCACCTGGTAGACAGGGTCCCGTGCTGAGGCATGTGAGCTTGGCACTTGATAGATCTTTTGTTGGTTGAAGGATTGATGCGTCAGTCCTGAATTGGACATATCCTGGCTGGAAGGACTGTCCTGTACCACTGGACCTATCAAAAGTTTCACACGGTTGCCTGGAACAATGCCTTGCCGGCCATGGAGGGAGCACAGCCACCATCCTTCAAGGCCTTCAGTGTTCTGCTCTATCACGGTCAAAATGTCTCCCTTGCGGAAGGCCAACTCTTCTGCACATTCGGGGACATTATCATAGAGAGCTCTTGCCATAAGATTCTGTGGAAAAAGAAAGAGAAGAAAAACAAATGAACAAACGTACCAGACACACTCCAAAACTTCAAGCACGTTCTAGGTAGAGAGAAAAAAAGAACTGAATTTGACAAAGAAGTGTGCAGGAAAGCAAAATAACAAAGAAAATGATGCAACCTAACATAGGATTCCTCTTTCTAAAGCTGGAGAAGTGAGATGCTGGTGTATTAGCAACTCTACAAGTTTTCCAGTAATACAACTCCAGTGGAAGCTCTTCAAATGGTTTCTTTCCTGACCCTGTCCTTTCCAGCAGAGCACTGCTCTCAGATCTGAGTTTTCTTGTTACTTGGGGCTTGCAGCCTCACTTCCTTCCATGAATTTCCCTATTAACATGTATGATCTGTGTACTGCTACAGCTAGCTAGTTGATATTTTAAATCAAACCTGAGTGAGACTCCAAGCAATATAAACTGTGGGTCACATGGTGAGGGGAAAAAACAGCCTAAAATACAATGGAATCTACATCAACTTGTGGTCTGTGAGGTTCAGACCACAAGATCACTTACTGAGAAGTGCCATGTCTTCTCATGGATTGAACTAGCTCCTTTCCTCTCTTGCTGCAGGCCTGTATGGTGTGTTTCAGTTCCAAATTATTAGCCAAGCTTAGGTATTCAGTGGAAAGTAGGCAGGCAGTACATGCTGACATTCTTGGATTCCTCACAAAGGCTGTGAACATTTCATTTCTTGGCTCTGGTGATGTTTCCAAATGTCTTGGCAGGAACTGTTCTGTGCCTGCCTGCTTTTTGGTGAAGGCAGTCAGCAGAGACAGTTATAAACTAATTGTAAGCACCTGAAAAAACACAGGGAGCCCCATATCTGGAGCGTTCCAGCTAAAGTATTTGGATGCAAGACACAAACCGAAATGGTGCTAATCCACTGTAAGATAGGATATGCAGCTGTCTTGAAAGTTTATCTATCATAGGGACAGTGGCAAGTACAGGTCAGTGTTTTATCTATCATATTTATCCTCCCTCTTGGACATAACACTTTTATTTTCTTCTCCACTTGTTACATCTTTTCCTGCTGTTAAACACTAGTTTAATGATTCCCCATCATTTCTGTGCTTCATCCATTTGACCTTGCTCAGTTCAGTGTTTCTTAAGTGTAGCATACAACCAGGAGGTTGCACGATGGGGCGACTGGTGGGTGAAGAAGGGGAAGCTTGAGTATCACATAAAAGGCAGATGAGTATGTTTTTCTCAAGACATGTGGTATTGAAACAGGGTGCATGAGATCAGTTTTTTCTTCTCTGACTGGGAGATCAGCTTTCAAACATATGAGAAACATTGGCTTTGCCTTTCATCAGCATCATTAAAGAGGTCAGTACAAATTAAGCTCTGGCTTGGACTCTGGCAGGACTGCCGTTTTGAGCTCAGCACTAGGAGCCACAATTCTGAGTGAAGTCTGCTCCGTTCATCAATCAACAACACTGAGAAATATGTGCAGAGAAAAAGCACAAAGCAATTTTGCCCATGCCTTGGCAGAACTGTACAACTCTTCCTTAGCATGGTTAAAAACAGTCGTCTCGCTCTTGCTCTCTTGCTGGGCTGAATTTGCTGCTCAGCTGAGCTTTTCAATAAGGAAAAGCTCCTGTCTAGTCTGGATATTGAAGTTAATCTCTCATCTTCCTACATTTCTTTTGAATGCATCTTTCACACGAGAAATCTACTAAGATGACTGGCTGCGTAACTGACCACTTAAACAGGGCTTTTGCAGAGAATGGTGTTTAAAGGAGGATGAAAAACACACGGGGTCCACAAAATAAGCAGGCTAAACTTATGATAAATGCTTATTCTCCTATACTTTGTTGGTTTAGGGTATTTAAAAAGCCCGATTAGCTTCTACATCACAGCAGTTCTCAGAACAAAGAACGGAACGGTGGTACAATTAGAGCAGATGAAAGTTCCCATGTGAATTTTTTTTTCCAGTTGCTCATTATCTCTGTCCCAGTGACCTTCTGACCACCTGGCGTATAGCAAGTTAATACTTTCTGGATGTGTTTCAAGAACTTTGCTGCAAATAGCTTCGGATTCTTGTTGTCAGAGTTAACTTGGGCACCAACATGTGAATTATACTAATTGATTGCTGCTTGCTTCACAGCAATTTTCCCAAAGTCTTTTGAATGGCTCATGGTCGTGTCACCAGCATCAGTCACTGATGGAGCAGTAAAGTAGGCTAAATATTTCTCCATGTAAGCACTGGGACCAAAGACAACACTGCTGCTTCCTTGCCAATTACATAGTGCTCGTGCTAAGCAAACCTCCTGTGCTGAGTACTCCCCTGACTCTATTCTTCCTTCACACGATTTCTCAATACGAGCTGCAGAAACAGTGTCATAAATGTTCTCATTAGTCAGCATAGTTGGCCTTCAGGAATAAAAAAGCAACACAAAACAGACACCACAGAAGATCATCAGGAAGGCTTCTGAAAACCACAAAGCTAACCTGCTGTGGCAATCGAGTTGGTGGTCTCTGCTTCTCTACATGCAGAAAGAAGTTCCAATCAAAGACCCTCCACAACACTTGCAGGCTTTATTTGCCCACTGATATGACAGGCTTGACTAACTTTGGGAAACTGCACGCATCTGGTCACATCTCACAGCATACCGTTTGGCTCAGACACTGCAGAAGGTGTCCGAGTTTCAGCTGGAATTTAATTGTTTCCTTTAGAGCGTCTGCTGTGATGCTACATTTTTGGTTCTCGGAGAAAAATAATGTTGATAGCACATTGATGTTTATAGTTTCTGCAAAGCAGTGCTGTACAGAGCCAAGGCCGTTCTCAGCAAATTGCCCAAGGAGCTGAAAGGTTATAGAATTAGGACAGCTGACTTCAACTGGCCAAAGAGATAATCCATGTTATCTGACATGATGCAAAAGGAGTTCTGAAGGGGGTGGGAGCTCATCTTCTCTCTTCTACTGCTAGGGGAGCTAGCTGGGCACCGGTCAGGGGGTGGTAAGCAATTGCTTGTGCATCACTTGTTATACACATTCATATATATACATACATATATAGTCATGTCTATTATCCTTTTCCCTTTCTCTGTCTTAGTGAATAGTTATAAATATCTGGAATTATCTGGACTTGCCCTTAGAGGCCTGGTTCTATTGCTCATTTATCTGTGAAGCACCAAATAAGCACTAACACGTAAGATGACAAGGCAAAGGCACAGCAGAGATCTTTTTGCATGACCAAGTACTAAAAGCCCTCAGCCATTTCCTAAAGAAACTGGCAACAGAGAAAGGGCTGATGAGAATCTTGTCCTGGAGCTTGTTTATGCAAGTGGAAAATTGCACAAAAATCCCTTTATATTTTCAATATAAAAAGAAAAAAAAAAAAAGTAGGATGACAGATTCAGAGCTACAGATTCAAGTTCTGTAATTTCAAGGGAGAAATGATCTGAACCTAGATAAGGATAACCTAGGCTGTGCCACAGAAATCAGCCAAGCTTCATACAATGAACTGAAGAGCTGTAACAGCCTTCTTCTAGGAAGATGAAGGATGGTCCATCCCTTGGTCCATCTAACCAAATGCTATGTGCAGTTGTGCTCTCTTTGAAAACTGAAAGCACCTGTGGTCTAAATACAGCTTTGTTCCCCTGAGCCTTGTGTCACAGAAGCCACGCTTCAGTTAATGACAGCTTTGACTTTCTCTGACTGGAAAGATTCAGTTTGACTTTTGAATCCTCGTGCCTTGTTAGTAATACTGCAATGTTTGAAAGCCTAAGCCAAGGTCAAGCTCCCTCTGTGTTAACGTTCCGTACAGACAAAACAGACACACAAAAATTCACCCTAATTTTTTTAATTCTATCTCTAGGTCCATTAGTTGGACCTAAAGCCAATATGTGCCTACAGATCTGTTAGATGAGCCTTGGAAAGAATCCTCTCCCCCAAACTTAGAGGAATCAATGGCTAACATGCCCGCAGCTGAATAAAAACACATGAAAACACCCTGAAGAATATGATCTGCTTTGGCTAGCCTTCCCTGCAGCCAAGGGGACTGACAGAACTCTGTCCTCTGTGGTCTGAAGGATGAAAAAGCTGCTTGTTAATGAGGCTGAGCAGCAGAAGAGGGAACGGCTAAAGAGAGCGGTGGAAACATCTACACTTTCTCTCAGAGTAAACACAGCCAGTGACGTGGGTAACAAGAACGTGTGAGGTGCACGCAGCCGTGGAAGTAAACACGGGAATAATAAATGACACGCCATGAGATTAAATACAATGGTCTCCTTAAGCCTGAGGGCTGCGGTGCCAAGCTCCTCGCACAGGGCCGCCTCAGCCAGCACTGCCATCAATGAGCACTCATTCATGGGAAAGGTTCAACCGACCGTGAGCTCAAAGAAGTTCAGTCGCTTCCCTCAGAGGTGCAATCTGAGGACGTTCAAAACGGGCTTGTGTGTTCTGACTTTTACTCTGGTGGTTGTTTTTTTGTTTTTTTTTTTCTTTAATTACTGCTTCTTAGGCGTAGAGTTTATGTGAAAATAGAACCAGGGAAGTCATCTTTTCTCTTATCTGAAAAGAGGTGGGACCCCTTATTTCTATTTTTGGACAAACAGCTTCTTAAAATTCCAAGTGGTATCTCTTCTACGTTAAGACAGCTTAGGAAAAGGAAGGAAGAGAGCAACAAAAGAAGGAAAGCTGGGAGAGACGCCCTGAAGGAGCGGCTATGCACAAACCAGTATCTTTGTCTTGGTTGAATCACTCTGAATTCAGCATCACAGAATACTTTTGTACAGATTCTTGTCTCCTTCTGGTTTTCGTTATCCCTTGTTTCTGCTTTAGGTTTCTTTAAAGTGAATCATAGCTATTAAGGCATATATGTACCCTTCTATGGTTGTAGGCCTAACAGTAATGATTTGCCCTTGAGAATGAACACTCTGAACATCCAATAAAGAGTTACATTCTTAGAGAAACCACTTGACTACAAGCACTATTGGTGGAAGAGGGTGAAGTTCATGCTCTATTGCACCTTCTGATAGAAGAGCTTCACTGCAACAGCCACTGGGCAGCTTAACATTGGTGCTTTTAAGCTCCTGTCTCCCTTCCTACTTCTTGTCTCTGCCCCTGAAATAAAGAATCTGCTGTTCTGCGTTAGCAAGGAAAGAACCTGTTGATGCATGGTAGCTTACAGGTCTAGCTGCAGTAAGCAACTTTTCACAATGGCTATTTAATACAAGTTGAGGTAGGTCAGAATAAGCCACTCTGCCTTGGAAAATGTCTTTTGCTGGTCTCCTCAAATAGGGAACAAGGCAGTGAGAACAGCATTTACATGGGAAATGGACTGCAGAATGGTCCCTTGTTGCTTGCTGGTAGCAGCCCACAGGCTGGTAACAGCTGATTGCCAGCAGCAAGCTGGCTGCAGGTACTTACGTTTTATCTTAAGTCAATAGTTACACCACCAAAGCAGGAAATGCTACCACAACTTGTATGAAACGGCTTGCTGCAGCACCAGGGTGTTGCTGTTACCACAGTTACAGGCAGGCAAGCAGAAGGGCTTTGAGAAACCCTTAGCATCCAGTTCAGACTGTGGCTCTGAACTTCAGGGACTGAGCTCCCTTGGCTCACAGCTAAGGACCAAAGAGGGAGCTTGGTTGCAGATGCTCAGCGTCATAACATTTCAGACAAATGCCACAGTTGCACTTTTTAGGCTCTCTCTTGCTTTTCTCCACCAAAGAAAACAAGCTTGCTTTTAGGGCAGACACTTTTCTGGTTAAGTGTTACTAGCCAAAATAATTATGAGTCCTGTTGGCTGGAAATTAAGGCAGTTTTCCATGTACAGATTTGGAAGACTGACTTTCCAGCTAATGAGAGAGCAAGCTAGGAGGCAACAGCCTGAACAGAGCCCTAATAAGGACTGTTCTTCCACCCTGAATATACTCGTGGTCTGGTCCTGTGCATTTCTGGAACAGAGGCTGCCAGTCATGCTAGAGTATGCCAAGCTGTCTGGAAGTTGTGATGTGGAAAATCTTGGGTCCGCAGAAAGGAAAGGCAAGTGTCTTATTTCAGAGATCCACTGAGCTGTCCCAGCTCCTCTGTCTGGCCTGAGAGGCCTGAACTGCAGAGTTTGCTCCAGGCTGCTTTTTGTAGTCCGATCAGTTATGCAGTAATGCTAAAAAGTGGGAATGTCTCCTCCTTAATGGTTCACAGTGGAGTAAACCAAAGAGGACATGATACCTGTCGGACTCTGGCTATGCACAGTCAGTTTCTGCAGGCACAATACTCCAGCCAGGAGGGGTGGCAGGCAGCTAGGTCTCAGGCACTTCATGCTCACCCTCAAAATGCTGAGCTAGTCCATCAGTTTTTCCAAGATAGGGATTCAAATGTTAAGTAAACACATGAGAGACCAAGAGCTCTCAGCTCCAAGGACATTTTTGTTTCACCATAGCTATTCCATTTTAAGCAAATAGGAGACACTGGTGTGTGCAGGTTTTCGCAGGCAGTCAGCAAAGTATTTTGCAAAACTTTGCTTCTCTGGGCAACCCGTTCTAGTGCCTCACCACCTTCTGAATGAAGAGTTTCTTCCTAACATCTAACCTAAATCTCCCTTCTTTTAGTTTAAAACCATTCCCCCTCTTGTCCTATCACTATCAGACAACATAAAAAGCCTGCCCCCCTCTTGATTATAAGTTCTCCTCAAGTTTTGGAAGACCACAATGAGATTTTCCCAGAGACTTCTCTTGTCCAAGCTGAACAAGCCCAGTTCCCTCAACCTTTTTGTTATTTTACAGGAGAGGTGCTCCAGCCCTCTGATCATCTTAGTGGCCTTCCTCTGTATGTACCACAAATGCCACTGTATCATGTAAGATCTGTGCAGTGCGTGGTGAGAATTCAGGGGGAGCTCAGCAGAGGCAGAGATTCCTCCTCACCTTCTGCTTGCCCTCTGTTGCAATGGGACCGAACAGGCCATAGCTGGGCTAGAAAATGGCCTGCCTGAGGCAATGCACTTTGCTCAGCATCAGGGAACACCCATGAGATTCACAACTGCCTCTGTATTGTCAGACCACCCACTCTGTTTTGGAGCTATCATAGAAGGCAGATCTGGTTAGTGACAGCAAAATTTACAGTGAGGCGGAGCAGTGATCCACTGATCACGTATCCTGATGTCATTCCTGCCCTCTTGAGTTTGTGGAATGCTGAAATCCCATTTTCTTTGCTCTTTCTGGGAATGCAAACTACATCCCCTGACTTCTTACTTTCAAGACCTGCTGATATTTTGGGAAACTCCACCACACCTAACTCACAGTTTTCTGTATGGTATAACCAGTTTCCTTTCCCCCCACCCAAGGAAGGGTGTGATCTAGCTCCATGACTTTAAAAAGCCTTTTCAAATCTGTCTGAGGGCTGTGTGCCTTCTGTGACATCAACAGGAAAAAAAAAAAAGGGAAAAAATAAAGCATGCAAACAATAGACTCAGTGTAAATATGATCTCACTGTGATTAAACCACAGTACATCAAAATCAAAGAGCATGTGGAAAACCTAACCTCTTTCCCTCAGGCAAGCAATTAAAAACTTACTGAAAGGAGACTGGATGATGAATGTGTAAGAATTGAAGAAGCAAAGCAGAAGGGGAAGAAAAAAAAAAAAAAAAAGAGAAAGAAAGAATGCAAAAACGTGTGTTTTGAGTTCTCAGTTTTACATTTTCTGGCATTGGTGAGCAGCCTTCTCCCAGACAAATTTTCCTTAAAAGAACCCCCTGCTCCCAAGTTTAACCCTTCCATAGACAGTGCCTTGGGGAAACAATCACAGCCCAACTCTTGAGAAACCACAACTGTGTAGCAATAAGACTTCAGTACTGTTGCAGACTTTTGTCTGATGTCTTTGACTTCGGAAACTATGATTTATTGGTTTTAGCTCTAAAACTGAACCAGGATGTGCTTCTCCCATCTCTCTCCTAAAGTTCTCCACAGAAGGGAAAGCCAGCCTTCCCTGTAACTTTATCATCACCCACCAAGGTCTATACAGAGCAGCTGCAACTTGTGGTGATGCCCTGAGAGTCCAGGTTACCAGCAGCACAGCAAGGGGACAGGAAGGCAAAGCTGCTTGCTGGTCACACGTTGGAGGGTAGAAGGGCCTGGCTGGCAGATGAGGCACAGGTCCCACCTGGTCTTCACCGGGGCACTTGCTAAAAGCCAACAAGCATCCCAGCACAGCTCAATTTTTGGCAAGCTGACGTTTTCTAGGGAAGCAGTTCCCTAGAGATGAAAGCAAAGGAGTGTGTTTTGGCTAGTAATAGTTACCATGCTTATTCTCAATTTGAAATAAAACTTCATCTGTGTTCTCGACTGCATGAGAGAATGGTTCATGTGGTTTAAGGGCTGCAAATGAGAGGAAGAAGGATAAGAAAGGAAAGAGGAAAAAAAATGAGGCTATATCAGCTTGTGAACAAGGCCTTTCTATAATAATAAAATGCTTAGGGTAATAAATCAACTTTTATCTGAATGTAAAGTCCCTAGGACAAGGGCATTCATGAACCCACTACTGCAAACTGCATGCTAAGCAGGCAATGTACACTTCTAGAAGCTTTGTACTTAACTCTTTGGATTAAAAAAAAAAAAAATCCCTGAAGAGAATCACAGAATGTTCATGATCTGTGCTTTCTTCCCCCTGCCTTCAAGTAAGCCAGACTGGAAGAATTGAAATCCAGTCCTAAGATGGCTCAGCGTTTTTTGAGATTAGTTGTGATCAAATGATTCACATTATTTCATCTGCTGAATTCTTCAGCCCTGGTGTAAGCAAGTTCTGTTTAAGAAAGGGCTTCTGATATGTTGACTGCATTTCTGTAAAGTCAAACCCATTCTCATTATTTTTCCTTTTCCAGGCAACATAATCCACTCTGACTGCCAATGTAGCACCTTTAGAACAAATATAAAAATAGAAAGGCAGGAATAGGCTTCACCCCTACAGAGAAAACAAAAATGTGCAGTTTTTGTCATGCTACGCACTTGAGTTCCTAGGACTGCAAACTATAGCTTTAGCAGTTCTGTTTCTTGTCAAATACAAACTATGTCCAAATCTGCTGTGGAAAAATGAACTCCTTAAAATTAAGACAGTTTCCACTACTGTAATGTCTAGACCAACAGGCAAAAGAAAAAGGTCACTTGCCAAGAGTAGCCTGTGATAGGCAGCAAAACGCAAGGGCTGTACTCTTTACTGTTGTAAAGAGACCCAGCTTCTCTGATACTGAGAGCTGCAGCCATTTACAGGCAGCAAGGAGTACCTTTAAATGCAGCTTTACTTAGCAGTAGTCTGACTTATAAGTATTTATGGCGTGTATTCAGCAATATTTGTTTGGCAGTATGGTCCCAGAGGACTGTCTGATTAATCCTGCTGCAGACCTACTAGAAAAGCATGCTTTGGCAGCCAGTGTACTGTTGTAACAGATGAATATTCACTGCTTTCATGGGTATTCGAAGAGCTTGTATTACATCAAGAAGCATCTTATAAACGGCTTTCAAATTTATGATTCCTAATATAACTGAATGTGGGCTCTTAGAAAGATAGATCGTCTCTCCAGAAGTTCACCTAATATCTTTAGTAATGGCAGTGAGACACAAAAAAAACCCCATGCCTCAATCACATTTTTCTACTCTACACAGGCAGGCAGTTCACAAATAGGATCCTTGTTTCTTAACTTTCCCGAAGTTGGCCAAAGAAGCCAAACAGGTACACCCATTCCAGTAGTGAAGTGCAGAGGTCGTGTGCGAGTCAGAATTTCCTCATTTCAACTTTTACTCAGGTCACTCGTAACACCTGACCCAAATGCAATGACTCTGGTATTTGTAATGTTGAATTGCCTAGTGCCTGTTGCTTTACAACCAAATAAACTTTTCCTGAGACACCACACGTAGGAGGTTCAATGTTCAGTGATAAGATATCAGTACAAGTACAATCTTTGCTAACTCTGACTGTTACCGTGCTAGAGATTATGAGATTCCAAAGGTGATGCTGTACACAGGGCTAGGAACTGTTAACAGCTGTTAACACTGAGGTCACAGTAAAACTTCCTGACTTCTCCAAACGCACGCCTGCATAGTGCAAAGTGCTGGCTGTTGGCCTTGAAGGGCTGCAAAACTTTCCTTCTGCACTTGATTTTTTTCTTTCCTTCGCAGAAGATGTTTCCATGACATCTTACCATTAGGCAGTTCTCCTGCTCTCTGACCCGGCAGAGCCTCCTCTGATCAAGTCTTTAGATGGCATGGCATTGTTTGGAGTGATTAATGTTGTGTCAAGGTGTCTCAAAGCAAAGTAATAGCCCAGTGTAACTGCATTCTTTAGTAGGCTCTTAAAAGTGAAGTGAAACCCCCAGATAAGCAAACACCCAAAGCCTCTTAAAACATCTAGAGTCACATTGATTTGGAACGACCAAAAAATACAAGGAAGACTGTTCACATGGCAGTTCTGCTTCCCATCCTGTACAAGGAACTACTGGACAAACTGGACAACTAGTTCTTGATAAAACAGACTTACTAATGAGCAGCTGTTAGCATAAAAACACAGAAGTTTAGAAAACATTCAAAAAAAACCCAAACTGCATGCTGTTGTTATCTGTAATGCTTTGTCATGGCTCTTCTCCTTCCTCCAAAACAAGTCCTGTAACATCTCTAAGCCTCAGTATCTCCACCTGTAAAATGGAATTAGCAGCATCTTGCTATCCTGTGAAGTCTTTGGGACTGCAAACAAATTCTGTCATGGGTTTTTCAAGTATTCTGAGGTATTAGGCCAAACACCTCTCTTAAGTATGCAAATACCTACCTGACCCTAAACTGGAGATATATAAAGAAGTCCGTAAGTCAAATGGGTAGTGAAGAGCAGAAATCTGAAAATGACAGTGGTTCTCCATCCATCAGGAAGGAGCAAGTCCTACTGCTACTTAGTGCTGCTGATGCTAAATGCCACCTGGCCTGATCCTGCCAAACTTTGTCCATCACCTTCCGTACACACACAGCAGAGAAAAAAATCATGAAGCTTGCATTGTAAATTCACGACTGTAACAAAGGCAGCTTTCAATTTGCTGGTTTGTTTCTCTAATATGTTTTTTTTTTTTTTTTTTCCGAGGTTTTACAGCTCCTATTTACTTCTAGGTTTGATTGTCACACTGTGATTGCTGAGATACCATGGAAAGGGGAAAAAAAAAAAAAAAAAAAAAGGAAAACAAAGAGAACTGGTTAGCAAAGTACAGGCAGTTCTTTTCCCTTTACATGGCCCAATGCTTAAAGTCTTTCATTGCCAGGGTTACAAGCAGCTTTTCACAGGCATTTCTGGTTGGGAATATAGTATTTCTTCCCAGTGACACTATTTTGTTTGTCTTGGCATGCAAGCATTGTAATCAAGTCTATATATTACAGCACTGTGCCTAAGCACAAATGGCAGGCATTTCAAGCCCTATTTACTTAGGTTTCTTCCTTGCCCAACAAATTATCTAAAAATAGATAATCAAGACCTCATACTTTACATCTACGTCATTCCTTTTGGCTTAAGTGAGGTAAGGAATGTAGTTGTTCTTTTTCTCTCCTCTTTCACCAACTGTTTGGAAATTTCAGTAAACAGATAAATCTCCCTTCTTCCTTTCCCCCTCTTTTTTGTCTCATTTGTGAACAGCCAGCAGGCCACAAAAGCCTTGTTATGATAATGCCCCCATCCTTTTGCTTGTGTTATACTTGTATTACCAGAGATAGGACATTGGAGTCACCAGGCAGAGAGAACCTCTCTCATCCATGCACTTTTTTGATCACAGTTACCTAGATATTTCTGTTCCTACAAGTTGCATTTCAGCTGTAACTGCTTCATCCTTGCAATCACAGTCAGGGTTTGGTTCCAGAAGGGGTGGATTCCACCTTCCAAATTCAAGAATTCTGGAACTGCATCCTGTGAAAACTTGATGGGATGCAATTTTGTGGTACACAGAGGCTGTCATCAAATGAGAAAGAACTCAGGTATTGCCATAGTAGAGCTGCACCCTACAGAAATTAGTTTCTGAAAGTCGCTTTCAGTCAAGTAGGACTAAGAAATGCTAACAACCAACCTGTATGTATTTGTTATGCTCAACAGTTCCTAACTTCCCATGGTTCAGTTAGAATAACATTTGTATTCTCCACTGAACAGCTGAACAGGCCCTAACCTGGGGTCAAATCTGTCCTTGGTTTACATTCACATCTTCACTGAATTTCACACTGTGCACAGAAGACAGAAGTGCGCAGACATCTAAGGTTAAATTCTGAACTTGCTGAAATCCACAGGAGTGTCTCACTGGCTTTCAGGGGACTTGGACTTGAGTATTAGAAGAAAGTTTAAAGAGTGGAGCAAAGAATAAAAGAACTTTAGGTGAAAGAACAAAGAGAGGGAACAAGTTTTCAAAACATTTCTGAGTGAAAAAGGAGAGGAGATACAGACTTAATAGCAGAAAAGAACTGCAGACCAGAAATGACCCCAGGTTAGTCACATTGAAATTAAAGGCAGAGATGCACTCAGGGTCTCCCACACAAGCCAGTTCCTGTTCTGCCCAACTCTTATAGTAAGTATCTCAATCACTTCAGTAAATACGGCCTTATCTCATAGATTATCACAATGAAAGTAAAGAATGACAGCTCCCAAAGTAATGCCACCTGGAGAACACTCAACGCCGCACCTGGATGCTATGTCACCTCTGAAGTGCTGGCATGTTCCCAGGCAGGACATGAGTTTGTTCTGTTCCTTTATTTTCTGTATAGAATAAAAAGCGCAAGACTGTTGTTTTCCCATGGAAAAAAAGAAAGACAATAGAGGAAGAAAATAAGAGAGACTGAACGAGCAGGTATTTTCTTTATGTTACTCCAGGGGTAAGAATTAGATCTGAAGATGTTTGTCCTACTTAAGCAGAGTATGGAACTGCTTCACATTTCCCAGGGAAAGTAAACACCCGTCTGAAAAGTTTTTGAGGCCCAGACTCTTCTTGTATTTAAGGCTTGCTCTTTCTTTGCCCTGTCTTGAATTACGTAATCACTTCCTCAAATCAGAATGTTCATTCCAACCAGACAGGGCAAGAGAAGCACTGCATAGCGGGGAGGACTTGCACGTTTTAAACCACTACCTTATTAATTCCTATTCCACCAGTGTCACTGGGCTGCATAAGAAGCGTGATCCTACAGCGTAGGAAGGATGGATGGTGACAAGACAAGTCAGGAAGCTGTTATGTCTAAGTAGGACCATTATTTTGCCATTGGGACGCAAGTGTCACTCAGTCACTGACAGCTGGAACGCATCTCACCAGGTCTGCACTGCCAGCAACACGCTGCTCTATTACTCCCAGCTGCCTGATGCTTTCTGGTACAGCTTTCCTTCCCAAGCAGGTACGGAGTCTGCCTGAGGGGCAGGAGAGGATTTCGATCTCAGCCTTGAAATGAATTGGTTATCTGCATCTTATACAAATCCCCTTTCCTATCACTCTTACCGCTGCCGGCAGCTGTGAACACGGCTTCTAAGCTTTCCAAGTTTGGGTATGGGAGCTCTGGAAAGTTTGGGCTGAGCTCAGAGATCCAGGGCAGAGCTCCTACGAGAACGCGTGTGCCTGCATCTCACTTTAATCCAGCGTCGCAGGGATGCGAGCTCTGCCCAAGTTCAGCCAGAAGACAGGCTTTGCTCCCAAAATCTCCGAGTCTGTAACGTGTGACACTCCTCCGTCACTTCTTCACTGATGCCACAGTTATTTCTGGCGGAGAAAGGAAGGTTTTTCCTCCCCTCCCCTGTTTTTTTTTTTCCCGATCGCGAAGATGACGGTATGTCTGCGCGGTAACCTAACGCAACCTAATGCAGAACCTTGCCCAGACGGCTTCACGTAGTTTTAGGGTGAAACTCTCCACTTGTGCGTCTTCTGAAGAAAACTCCAGGAAAAGTTCCAAATCCCGGCTTTTATTTAGCGGTGGAAAGAGGGAGAAGCTATCCATTTTTTGAAGTAAGGAGCTGTATTGTTTTCCTCGCCGCCCCGCGAACAGACCACCCCGAGAAAAGGGAAGCAGCACTACCCGCCCCAGTCCCCTCACGCGCAGCCCTATTC
>JAOWBP010002052.1:8848703-8884514 GCA_028571105.1 Tragopan temminckii | reverse complement strand
ATGTTCTTACACCCCTTTAGAAGTGCAAGCTCTTGATATACTTCTCCCTCTTCCGGGGAATGTTTAGGCTGTTAGCACCATCCATTCCTTTAGTCTGATCCAATGATCTCCATTCATCTCCTATGAGTTTCTGTCACCACGAACACTAGCCACTAGAAGACTGAAGCTTTGTTTCTTACTCACCATAGCTTTGATTAAAGCTGAAGCAGTTTGCTAATGCAGATTAGCAAAACAAGATTAAAGCTCTTTCCCAACACCTAGAAAAACAGTTACTGAGCTCTTTCAGAAAGGCTTTAAAGGACCTACCCCTGATATTGTGAATATGACCTCATCTAAAATACAGGCTGCCAAAAAGGAGGTAAATGGAAGCACTTACAGGATACTGTAAGATCTGGAACTCATCCACAGAAATGCAATAAGGTATGTTTAAATACGCAAGAATCTTCCAAATATTTGGAAATTTGAGTAGGTAGCATTGGGAATGCCTGGAAGTTTAATACCTCCCAGACCTGCCCATCACATCTGTTGCCAAAGTTTAATCACAAAAGTGCAGAAAGAAGCTGGCTCATGAAGTATGTAGGGGTGTTCCTGTGTGCAGACAGATCATCTTTTTTTCCAATGTCCCTTACAAATCCCCAATATTTTCAATGTGCAGAATCAGCTTGTACCTGGATAACTCCTGCAAAGGGAATTTCTGCATTATAAAGAGATGTTATAGGTGGTATTACTTTGTTATACATCAGTGACTTCACAGATAACTTGATATTTTGCTAGACTGTGGATGAGCTACCAGCCCTGGTTCGCCAGGGTAAGTTCAGAAAAATGGTTATCAAGTTACACTAGGGTAAGTTTAGGTTGGATATCAGGAAAAAACTTCTTTACAGCAAGGGTGTTAAGCACTAAGGAATAGGCTCCCCAGGGAGGTGGTTGAGTCACCATCCGTGGATGTTTAAAAACTGTTTGGATGTGGTGCTCAGGGCCATGATTTAGCAGAGGGTTGTTAGGATAGTATGGTTAGGTTGTGGTTGGACTGGATGATCTTTAGGGTCTTTTCCAACCTGAGCAATTCTATGATTCTATGCACACAGTCAACTTTCCTAAGAAATACATGCAAGAACAGAGTCTGTCATTACTTAAGCTTTCACTTCCTTTGAAAACCAAGCACTCACACACATACAGATTGACAACATACTACCTGAAGTGCTATTTTGTCCTGTTTACCTATGTAGGTTGCATTGGTAATTTCCTTTAGGAAGGGAATTTGTGGGGGGAACAAGCGAATGTGTGTGGTTGCTCTAATGCCTTCAACATACATAGTATTGCAAATCTTTACTTCCCTATCTGTCAACCAAACTTTAGTTGTGTTTTTGCATAACTTCTATTTCTGCAGCAGAACATCTCTTCCTGTATATTGAATTCTGATCACTGAAATCAGAACCTGATAGCTAGGATAGTATTTCAGGTGTTTTATGGCTGATAGTTTGTGGGTATTCATCCTATAGTTTGTGTTGGTGATTAAGTAGTTTGAAACACAGCTTGATTATTTTATGTTTTCTTCTGTGTAGAGAAGTGCAGGCTAGACTTCTCCATCAGTTTCTCATGAGCATGCCTGTTCTTTTGCTGCTGGAGTGCGTGAGTTATTTATACAGTGCTAAAGTAGGACCAAGTTTGACTGCTTGGCTAATGTGTAGTTCACTGGATTCTTCCAGCAAGTGAATGTGTAATTCATTGCAATTAATCAACTAATCAGTAGGATGATGTTATGGAGTAATGCATTTTTTTTTTACCAGACAGCAGATGAATGACAGCTCTCCATGTGCCTGGAATGTTATTGTGGTGGACTCTTTAAAAAGTTTTGTCAGCTTAAGTATAACAAATACGCTACCCATTTGCCTTTGGTTACAGAATAACAGCTAGGCATTTACCCTTGTTATAGAGAACCATAATTACAATCAATTACTAAGTATGCACACATATTTTGTATACCCAATGGATTTAGACCTATTTTCATTCCAGACTAATTAGAAAGCTACGTGGTAATCTCCAGCCCCAGGCTTTTCCTACACACCCTTGAGTGACTGCTTAACCTCTCCCTTGAAAATAAACAAAATACTGCTGCATCCTTGGCTCCAGATGGAGGCCCTGGCACTGATAGTTGACATGTTTTTAGTGATTCTCATTTCTTTCACTCTGCAGCGTTGTCTGTTAACTACTAGCTTCAATGGGAACTTTTAACTTTGACTTTACATTTCACTATTTCTAGATCAAGTTAATGTTTTTCATACGTGATAGGAGAGGAAGAAAACAGCTACATTTGAAGCAAATACTAGTTAGCTAGCTTTAAGACAAAAAAAAAAAAGGTCTAGGAGTTTGAAGTACTGAGGCAGGTATGAGTGTTGATGGAGACTACTTTCTTGTATGCTTTCCAGAGCATGAAGATAAACAACTACTGGAGTTAGTCTAGGGATATCTGCCCTGCCTCTGGGCAATCACGAGGTCGCTTTAAGCTCTAATTTTCTAAGATTAAACTCAAATTAGCTGGGATGTTGAATTGTGCCAAACTTAATCCACTACTGCTACAAATCAGAGTGCCCACCTTGTTCTTTCTGTGTCCCAGAAACAAGCTTTGTGCCTTTTGTTGGAAGAGAGGCTGAGTACTCATAGTCTCCTCTTGGGCATGGGTTTTGGGCGGGTTTCACGATGAAGCCTGCTGTAGGATCTGTGTTCAGAGTGCAGTAAGCACCAAGCAGCTTTGAGTATCTCAAGCTGAGTTCTATGACAGAGGACAGTCACATCACCTGATGTGTTGGATGCCACAGCAGTAATGCTTCCATGAAAATGCAGGGAGTTTAGAACAGTTCTTTCGCAAGTTTAAGCAAAGGGCAGGTGGATGTTTACAACCTTAGCTGGTGTGTGGAACTGCACACATAGGTTGGTTGTAGCCCAAATATGCTTTTGGGCCATTGGAGAGACCAGAACTGCTCGTATCCATTTATGAGGTTAGGCAGCCTGCCCTGGCCAAATCACACTGCTATATTTCTCTGTATTATGTTCATTTTTTTCTGTTTTAGGATACAGAGATGTTGTGACCTCAGGAAGAGCTGTTTGTGCAAATTACCAGGCAGATCCTTGGTATGTACATTCCAAGGATTCATAATTCAGGCAGAAAAAAATAAATCATCAAATTGCTCAAAGGAACTTGTTTAGGGTGGCAATTTCCTTGCCATATTTCAACTCTGTCTCCAGCTATTCAGGCTGTCTAGAATAAATCATTACTTTTTTCTTGTATTTTCCTAACAATGGGGAAAGTTAGATCAGTTTATTAGCTCTTTTTTAAATTCTCTTTTTCATTAAAATCAAATAAATTCTGTGTCTGCTTTTGCTGACAACTCTACCCTAAGTCCTGAGCATGCAAAATGCTTCAATGGGGTTAAAGAAGTGTTTTAACTGGGAGAAGCCAAATAGCCAAACTGTCCTACCTGCCACTGGAATGCAATGCAAGCTGTTTACATAAACCAGGCCTCACACATTAAAAAATTTGAATAAGAGGTGAGATCCATTCCCTCCTCTGGAAGCTTTCATCCTTCACTGGAGGAAAGCTCAGTCCCAAATCCTGTTAGGTGACCTCATCCCGGACAATGGTGAGTCCACTAAAAATCACCAGTTGTGCTTATTCTTTTTGGCAGCAGCTAAATGTATTTGCTTTTGAAGTAGTTTTGGTGAGGAAGGTGTTTTAGTATGCATGGTGTTAATGCTGTTTCAAAATTTCACCTCTGTTTTCATACTAAAATAAGAAGTTGCATCCGTGAGAGGTTGAGACTGGCTTTTTAATTACAAGCTTCAGTTGTTCTTTTTCCTCATGTGGCTTCTCAAATGAAATAAAGGCACTACTTAGGAGTGGGAGACCAAAGGATGTTTCTGAGCTAAAAGGCAGGCAGAATAGGCTTGGCTTGTCACCAACTTGCATTGAATTTGACGAATGAAATTTCATTAGAAGTGCAGGGGCGGTTGTGAAACTGCCAGTAAATAACTGTCTCCCCAGAGTCTCACATGTTTTCCAGAGTCTATTTTTTCTTTGGATTCTATTGTGCCAACAACAGTATTTTAAAAGCAAGAAATGGAGTAAAAGGTTAGAGGTAGAAGTTAGTAGATAATAAAGGTCAAAAACGTTTTTCTTCCAGGAGCTACTGGAATTTAAGCAATTATTTTATCTTCTTTCTCTCTTTCACTTTCTCTTGCAGTTGTTACCATAAATAGGCCAAAGCCATGAACCTAGACAAATTTACAGATGGCTCCAGAGTTTAGTTTTGTAGCTGACTGCTTTCTATGCAGTAAACCAAAGCAAAACCAAAGCCTCATTTCCATCCTTGTGGACCCCCCACCCCACCCCTTCTCTGAACAAATGTGGAACTATGTCAGACCTGGACCTGAACTTCATGGCTGATGACCTTCTCTCATCATCATCCTTCAGCAATTCAAAATATAATCTAAATCTGTTATAACTCCAAGATGGGAGGTGCAGTGATGGATGCAAAGTGAGGGAACACAGCTCCCCCTCAGTTACAGGGTCTGTATCACCTGTGTCTGAAGTACATAGCAGCATCTCCAACTGGAGAGTCATGTTAAAGGAGATGGAGGTACTCATTCTCTGGTTTCCCTTTGAAAACTTCAAGAACTTGAGACTGTTTTTGGCTAAGTGCATACCTTCTGCTGTTAGAAGGATTGAGCTGGCATTTCAGCTCTAATTTGATACAAAAAAGATCTTACTGGGAAACAGATCCACATATCACATGCTTCTGCTAGTAATATTAGCAGTACTTTGCTGCCTTCTCTTATCAGTCTGTATTCCAGCCATTGCTGTTGTTAACAGAAGTCACTACGCTTGTATTTTACAGGAGCTCTATTTATGTTATAGAGAGAACAGAGCCACAGTCTCTGCTCTTCCAAGTTTTCTAAAGCTGCAAGTGCTTTCAGAACTGATGTAGAGTGTGTTTCTAGTATAGATGAAGTTGGAGGACTCAGTTTCTTGGTATAATTTCTGTTTTCTGGAATCTTAATTAGAACTTTCAAAAAACACTGATAACCCAGCTGTCTTGCCTCTGCTCTGAGTGTAAGGTAATCCTAGATGACCTTCTGCAAATCCCTCTTAATTAGCCTTTTTCCCAGGGTGTGCCATTCTAGCAGATGATTAATACATTAATCTTACTTTATTTGCTGCTGCTTCTTTAAAGATGGAATTTTATTTTGAGGCCCAATGAAGTTTAGGTCACAGAAATCTACAATAAAATTTCACCCTTAGGAAAGTCTAGCCTTGCTTTTTTGGGGGAAAGAGAATCTAAAATAAAAACTTGCAGATGACATTGCACGAAGCAGCACTCGTACACAATGTGCTGCCAGCAGTCCTGTTGCTTGAAGATAAATCTTTCTCTCTCCTTCTGCAAACTGAATCAACAAGTTGATCATAATGCTATTGAATGAGTTAGCAAATGCCATACCACTGTACTGCTCACACTGGAGGCAGTGCTAATGTATGTATTAACGTTACCAAAGTGTGGGGTTGTGGCATCAGATGTATTCCTTATTACTGACAAGTGAGAATTAAATTTATGCTGTTTACTATTGAGGAGTAATACAAAACAATTAACACATGAGAAAAATTCCTATTATAGCACTCAATATTTATCATGGTATTTGATAGAAAAGAGCTACGTGAGCATAAAATCAGGGTGATCTTGCTGAGTTTGCTATATCCTGCATATCGCCTGCTGCAAATTCGATCAGAATTTGGATCTCCAATTAGATGTTACATTGGAATCAAACATAACACTGGGGAGAGTTCACAGTATGAGACTTTGTAGTTAAAATACTGTAATCCTTACCAGGCACTAACTATATCAGCTGCTGTGTATGCTACTAAACAAAGTCTTTCGCAACTGGTATCAAAATATTTTCCTTGAATCTTCTGTTTGAGGGGAAAAAAAGAAACAGGAAAATGTACTTTCACTATCATCAGCATTCTGAATGACCTGAGGGCTGATGGTGGGAAGGAGGATGGCAAGGGTCAGGATGAGCAACTGGTCACAAAGTGCCTGGGGATCTGAAAAAGAGGAGCTATCAATGGCTTTATCTGTCCTGGTAGTAATGTGGGCACCAGCAGTCATCTGAGGGTTTTTAGCTGTCCATTCCTAGATGGAGGTTAGGGACAAACTTCCCCTCTGGGGAAACTGATGGGTTATTTGTGACTTATTTGGGCAGCTGATTTTGATGGAAAACTCTGGACTAGATTTTGAAAGAAGTATGGTGATTCCTGTGTGCTCCAGCTGCTGTGCTGCATAGAGAAGCTCTGTCAGATGGTGAGAACACTCTTGGCGAAAGATCTACCAGTACTTTCTTACAATAGCTGTATATATACCATGCAGTTAAATGCAGAGAATTGGGTTCCTACAAGGCTCTACAAGCACTGTCATTTGCAGATATCATTGTAAACTCAGGATGCTTTGCAGCATGGCAGCCTGGGCCCTTGAGTTGTGAGGACACCTCTCGCTTGGGGCCAAAGGGAAACAAATTAGAGGGCTGTGGAATCAGATGGCAGAGAGATCTGAGAGACAGGCTGCAGAGAAGGGTTCAGCGGTGGAGTTTTGTACTGTGGCCCACAATGTTCTGGGAGCCAGTAAAGATTTCTGAAGATGTTTGCTTGATAGAACACCCGCTGCTTGTTTCAATTAGCTTGGTCTCATTTTTAATAGGCACCAGATGAAAATTTTGGGCAGGATCTTGCACACGTCTTGGTATTAAGGCAGAAAGATAGGCCTGACAGACTGAGCTTGCATCTCTGGGCCTGTCCTGGCAGGGAGAGTGGCATTACCCAACCAAATTTGTTGTTCTGTTTTGAGCTGTCTCTTGTGTTTTGCTTGGGAGACCTGAAACATAAAATTTCCCTCTAGATGCCTTGCTGTCAGTCTCTGTTCAGGGTTGCTGAGGTGGTCTTTTGAAAGCAGTTGAAAATAATCAAATAACCATTGCCAGTAGTGGATAGCTTTTCTACTAAGTGATAGTTAAAACATGTCAGCAGTCCTTGATTGATAACAGACAAACCAAGCTGCTCTCGTGTTCTCTCCACAAGACTTTTAAGTCTTGCTGACATGCCCGGGATTTGAAAAAGCCGGTGATGAGAAGTGATAACTGCTTGTAAACACTGAGTGTGGCCACACCTTGCAGTGCCTACAGCTTGAGGGAGCAGATCTGCTGATCTGTATCTGCCCTTAAATTCCAGGAAGCAAGTCATTGGTAATACAACACAATGACTGCTCTCCATCTGCAACCAATTGCTGTTTGACTAATGATTTTAAGTAGAAAATAGCCACAGTCATCTCTTATTAGGTCCTTGAATAAACAATGGCTGTTCCTTGAATGCTTCATTATCATGGAGGATGTAGTCACTACTATTTTTTTTTCTAGGTGTTTGCAAATGTTAAGGATGGCATAGCTCTGGGCAGGCAGGTGGAACCTATTGGGTTATGGCCATTGACCTTTACTTCTGTGATGGAGGGGCATATGCCCCTGCTGCCCAGTCTGGACCAATGCACTGAGCTCACATCAGTGAGGTAAGATCTGCAATGTAGTGAAGGAAATCTTTCAACCAGTGGCAAATAGCTTTGGCATCAACTCCTTGGCAAGGAGGAGTTGAAGCCTGGGCTTTTCTTTGAGCTCTTCAGAAGAGAGCCTGGGGCAACCTGCCTTTAGTTTCTCCTTTCTCCCCTTAAGCGGGCTTAAGGTACAGCTGCTAGTGGCATTGCAGCCCCATCTAACAACCCAGCTGCACACAGTCAAGATGTTTCTAAGTTTTGAAGCAGAGATAGCTTCAAGTTGTAACGTGGGGATCAAGGTCCAGTGCAAAAGTTGTGGAAGAGGCAATGATATGCTTCTGATTTGGCTCACGAAAAGAGATATGTAAGTATTCCCCTCTCAGCTTTTCTAAGCTTAAGGTTATTCACCCTGAGTTAGTCTGTGTGACATCTACAAGCCCTGCTCTACTCAAGTGGAACAGTCTATGCCCCATATGCAAACAGGGCTCGGCTGTCTCTTAAAGCAGGATGTTATGCCAAATAAGTAATAATGAGCATAAGGAAATCTCATGAATGAGAGGGGAAGAATAAAACTAAATAAGACTCCTTATAAAAGTATTCTGGAAAATGAGAAGGAAAACAAAGCTATTAATATTTCTAGATAGGTTTGGTGGATCTGTGCTCCTTAATGGCATCCTAGTGCTGCTGCTAAGAAATGTTTATTCATGGGACTTCAGTAGCTGATACCCTTGTTTTAGGATTAAAGTAAATAAATCTTAAAGGTATTTTCAGAGAGCTACTTCACTTCTAGTGTGCTCTTAAACTAACAGTTTAAAAAACAAAACAAGAATTCCTAGAAGAAAATATTTATGCTCATTTATGGAAACCCGAAGCCTTACATTTGTTTTTGTTTTGAAAGGCAAATATTTACGTGGAGCCTGAGCCTGCCCTGCAGGTGTTGTGGCTGGCCCTGCTCACCTGAATAGACCTGCTCCTGCATGCATAAGGGTTGCAGGTGGCTTACCTTACTGCATTTATCTTAGCTTCACTCTTTATTGGAGGTGTTACAGGTTGGTCTTTCTTGTGAAAATGTGAGTGTTTCAGTCTTGAATTAATCTAGAGGGACCTTGAAAGAAAGGGGGGCTGTTTTGTTCTGTTTTTCCCTTTCATCCTACTCCCTGCTAATTGCTTCAGGCAGATCCTTTGTATTTACCTGTATTTAACTTGCTATTCTGGATTCCCCCTCCTCCAACAGAATATTAGCACTGATTATGCATTTCAAGAGTGTTTTAGGTAAAATGGCTCCTTACTGCTATGAAAAAGTTTTACTTTGGCTGTGACAAATGTGTTGTAGCTGCTGCATTTGTGAATCCTAGTGAGCAATCCTACACAGCAGTAAAACATTGAGCAGAGGCTGTCTTTAGTTGTGTAAGGCACTATTAATGACTGTATGAGCAGCCAGTGCAGCTGGAGCAGCCTAACCCTTAACACCCTGGTTACTCAATGGCTGGTGATCACAGCAGTTGTATCCTTGGTTCTCCCTTCTGTCCTTGGCCTTGTTAGTTGCTGGTATTTTCTCTGTTAGATCAGGGATCACAATGATAACTTCTCCTTCACCTGTATCTCCTGTTCTCGTTGCTCTCCGGGAGAGCAGAGCTTGAGATGCACCCAACATGTGCAGTGTTGTACTGGGAAAGCAAGAGGCCTGAGCCACCTGGGTTCTGGGAGCTGATGGTTTGGGCACAGGCACAAAGGCTGAGGCTTTTTCCTCACTCTTGTCTGCCAGCACCTCCTGAGGATGAATCTGACATGACTTCTGCACTGAAGAACAGCAAATGCAGGAGCTGCTCCCAGAGCCAGGCTTCCTTGAAGCATTTCTTTAGACAGACCACAGGTGCCCGACGTGCACTGCTGAGTTGCTTTGTTCGAACTACTTAGAAGTTTGTATTTTATAAGAAAATCAAAGCACTTGGTATTTTTCCTCAAGATCTGTTAGGAGATGCTCTGTTTTCCATGCTGCTTCACTGGACACAAATCCCAAATTTCTCCATGGTAATTTTAATCACCTAAAATTTTGCACACAGTGTTCCTGTCACGAGGTGTGTTTCAGGCAGTTGCTACTTCAGACCTTCATTTTGCTAAATTTCAGTGGAAGAGAACATAAACTATCCATGTTAACTGGCAGTAGAGGCTAGAGATGGAAAACTTTGGCCCCCATGAATGAAAGTATTATTCATGGAGTGAGGTGTAATCCCCAAAATCCAGGCTGGGAGAGCTGCTGCTCAGCTGAGGCCACTTTTAAAGTCTTTAAGGCAGCTGCTTTCCTTGTAAACTGAGGAGTTGGGTATAAATACATTTTACTGCACCTTTAAAGTACAAAACAAAACAGATGGCTGAAAGTACTGTGCTCTCTTGTCAGCTCTCACCCTCTTTATGTGGACTTGTTCCAGCCCTCCCAGTCTTTGTAGGTTTTAAGACGGTTATTAATCTTTATTTCCCTCCCCCTCTTTTCAAGGGGCCTTTGCCTATCTCTGTCCTGACAATGCTACTGCAACCTGACTCAAAACCTGATGATGATGCTGACCTGAGATTAGCTATTGTTTGGAAACCCTCATAATTAGTCAGGGTGTATCTATTCAGCTGCAAGCCACAGATCTCGTGCAGGAGCTGAGGGGCTGAAACAGTTCACCGGGCAGGCAGTGCAGAGCAGCTCAGGTGGCTGTAGGACAAAGCATCAGGAGATGCACATCAAAAACCTGACACTTATGGGAGGGTGTCCTCAGGAAAGGTATGTTGTCATGCCCTGGCAGCTGTCTGCATGGACTGGGTGCGTAGCTGTATTGTCTTGAACTGCAGAAGCAGATCAAACAGTGGGGGCTGAGTTAAAAATCAAAAGCTTTAAATAAAATAGAACGCTGGTTGGTTGGTTGTTTCTGTTTTCTTTTTCTACAGAATGTGGGAGCTGGCAGGGTGCTGTAGAAACCGGCACATGTTTCAGGTCTTGTGCTTCAGAAAATGTGTTGTGCTGGCGGAATAGGACAGCAGAAGGAAGGCTAAGAAAGGTGAAATACTAATGCTGTGTGCTTCAACTTGTGGAAGTAGGAGAGGAGGTGTTTGATTTGAATATAACTTGTTTGCGGGATGTCTGAGCCTGCAGATCAGTTCCAGCTAGGGGAGAGGGAAAATTTCTGCTAAATGGAAGGAATAGAGTCCAGCTGAAACCTCCTTAAACTGAGGGGAGTTACTTGCTACCTTTCAGCCCCTGTGATTTGGCAATACTCCATTCTGCCTGTGGTTTCTTCAGTGTCACTGGGTTTTGTAAAAACCTCCTTAATCCAACGCAGAAATATTTTATGCAACTGCATCCAGTGCAGTTCCGTTTTGCTTGATTTAAATGAGTAAGTTAAATCTCAGTCTAGACGGAGTGCTCTCTAGCTCTAGTGAATCTTGCACCTGAGGAGATGCATCATCTATGGGTATGTTTCTCATTTTCCTGATGAGCCCAGGGGATGTGCACCCCCAGTAAAATTCCTATCTGCATGGAACTGCCTTCCGCTCCTGATTTATTCCTCAATAAAACACATAACGAGAAGGAGAAAATGTTTAATTGTATAACTGCCGTGACTTTTGTGAGGTACATTCTTGGTGGTTGTTTATGCACTTGTCTTCTTTTAAAGAAGTGTAAAGACCCATTACTTTCATTTACAGAGAGAAGAGCGAAAGAAGAGGGAAAATAATATTGGTGAAGGACAAGAAATAAACCTTGAACTAGTGTGGTTTCTGAAGAAGGTCTTTGGTTAAAAGATCCACTAAAGTTACGAAGAATTTCAGGCTGGATTTCAGATCTTAAGGGCTCCCCAGAAAAAGATCCCTTCTGTCCCCTAACAGACCAAGCCAGAAAACAACCTCCAGTTGAGGCTGTTTCATTTTGAATGTTGGAAAGCATTTATTTTTTCAGAGCATTAGCAAGTGAAATATTCTTTTATGTTGCCTGTGAAATCTCCGATTCTGACTACTTGTTTAATTTATTTCACCTTTTCAAAATTGCACCGTGGTTTTCCTTTAAGATAGCTTGAGGGCTGAACATGGTGCTAGATCCAAGCGTCAGGCATGCAGGCCTGTCTTCAGGTTTCTGCTGTAAGGTTTCTACTTGCTACCTTGTTCTAGTGGTGACAGGCATTTTGGCAGCATCTTAAATGCTCAAGTGGTGCATGCAAGATAAGAAGACTCCAGGATAATTAGAAGGAGTGGGCTATTGGGAAGTTGGCTTTATTTACTTAATTACATCATAAGCGTGCTTCCTTATCTTTTCTATTGCCTGTGTAATGATGTAGCTCCAAAGCTTGCTCTTTAGGGGGTGAAAACCCAGGAGCAAAGTTAAGCTTGTTGTTGAGCTCCAATTTAGTCTCATTACTGATAAAGTGTTTATTACAGAATGGGAGTCAGTGCTGACATGTGCTTTGTTCTGCGCAGGGCTCTTGCCTCAGGGGCTATGTAGGCTTCAAAAGAGCGGGTGTGTGGTAATGCAAAGACATGCCTATATATCTGCACACTGGGTTGATAGAAGAGCAACATGCTCCATAGAGCTGTACTTACTACCTAGGCTTACAGCACTGCTGCCTGCCCGTTTGGTTGCAACCAAACCTAATGATGAAAGCCTGGCCTGACTTCTAAACAACACGGGTGTTCAGTCAGTCTCAAGAAAGAAAGCATTTTTTTCTGAACTCCGTGAAAAGAAAGGCAGTTACACTTCTACTAAAATGGCTTTTGACTTTGTAGAAAGTGAAACTTACCATTATCTGACGTTTTTGGCCTCCGCCTACGGTATGTTAATCAAAGAAACATAGGAGCTTTGTGCATCGTTGATAGCTATCTCTATAGGAAATCCAGCATTGTAGTAAACCATCTGGTTCTTGCTTTTCCCAATTGTTCAATTTCTCTTTCAATTCCAGGATTTCCTTGTTCCAAATACTTCTTCATAGACCCGAGTGCCTTTTTCTTTTTTTCCCTGTGAAAGAAAATTTCAATGAAACAGAGATGAACCAAGGAGGAAAATGTCTTTTCATTTACTTTTTATGGGTTTTAATAGCTTACTTTCATTTAATATTTCTGTTCTTTTTTTTTGAGACAGTGCCTAGGAGCCAGACCACCATTTGGATTATGCTAACATAAAGCGAAGGCTGATCTCTATACTGCAGATCATTAATCTAAATTTAACTGACCAATCACGCTTTCAGAGGTCGTTTTGGTTTGTTTTTCAAACCTGCTTGTTGTCTCAAGTTACCCAAACGTCACATTGTTGGGGCCCTGTCCTTATTCTGATGGGGAACACACAAGCTGCTACCGTGCTTTCAGATGCTGAGGTGACTGCCTGCTGACAACCAGTTCCTCAATGAGAATGTTCTGAGATGCGTACATTTTCGAAGAGAGAGCTTGGCTGCATGAGAAGGAAGCATAGGAGTTGTCAGCAAATAGCTGTGAGAAAATTCTGAGCTAAGAGGGCTTCTGCCATGTGTGGAGGGAGTGAAGTTTTAGATGGGCTTATGGTATGGCTGCGGGAGCTGAGTGGAGCTATTCAGCCTTGGGATCTTTTGCTTTTGCCAGGAGAGTCAGTCTGAAGGAAACTTTGGAAAAGGAGTACATTTACTTTTTGTGTATTTATTTTTGGAGCCCTCAGAAACATTCATCACTTGTACTTTCAAGTGCAGAAAAATGATCATCGCATATGACCATTTCTCTTGAACTGCTGAAGTCCCTAAGGTGTGACAGTGGCTCCCGACCTTCCACTGTCTGTAGTGTACAGAGAACCCAGGAGGTGTGACTTCCCCATCAGCATTTTTCTAGAGAATGCAAATACCTTGTCCAAAACCTATGGAGGACAGAAGCGCTCAGAATGAGGTAGAAATGATCATCTTTTTAAAATAGTGATGCTGACACCTCCCCCTCCCATACAAAGCAGACAAATAACGGCGCTGAGTAAGCTGACTGCGAGACTGCCAGTAAAGGTTGCACAGCAGTCGCCTTTCTCTGCTCCCAACAAATGAGGAAAACGGATGTCTTGGCAAGGATTTTTCCCATCTGTCTGGGTCTCAAGTGCAGAAGCAGCACTTCACAAGGAAGAAAAAGATATCACATTTTTCTGTGTGAGTAGCAGTCGACTGCAGGGTGGCTGGTTTGGTCGTTTGTTCCCTCTGTCCCCTGACTTCTGAAACGTGTTCAGCTTGTTGAACTCAGTTTCTCACCCCTCATCCAACGTGGAGTGGAGTTAAAAGAACAAGATCAAATTAACTTGTTGGGATTATTGCCGTACATTTCAATTAATAAGTTCATTCCTTTAGTCCACTCTGAGGCATACAGTTTGGCTATATGTTTGTTTTGCCAAACGATACCAGGAGCAAAATGATCCTTCTGTGATGTGTGTGGCTTACCAGGGTAAGTCGTGGTAGTAAAAATGATGGAAAGACAAATCCAATTAAAATCCTTCTTAAAATAAAAATGCTAGAGAGATCCTTGTTGGCTGTGTTTAAGGAAGAAAGGCAAACAAAGTCTTAATCCCCTCTCCTCTGAAGGACAACATTGTACTGAAAGGGCTGACTGCTGTTCTACATACTGCATGTTTTTACTTTGTGCCCTTTCCTAGCAGTGAGGAAAGAAAATAAGGTGCAACCCACATGCTGTCCAGATCTGCTGTAAGGCATTTTCCTCCTTTTGCTGCATAATGAACAGGCGCTCTGTGTCTCTGTTTCACAAACAGGTTATTTGTTGCTTGATGTTGAATTCCCCTTTTATTTGCTGAAGGACGCAATCCTTGCAACCAGAACAGGCAACAGTGAGAGCAAGCACTGCTAAGGGGGTGTGAAATGACTTGTAGTAGGCCTGGCAAAAAATGGGATGGTACTAGGAATCAAGTTTGTAGCTGGAAAGACCCATCCAACTTGCTCTGCTCAAGGAGGAGCTGGTCAGAAGAGTCGTGCTGGTCAGATGCTTATATGGAGAGGAAAGCGTTAGTGCATAAATGTGAAGAGAGCTGAGTGAACTTGGAGAAGAGCAGGGGTAGGTGGCTGACTTGTAAACCTTGATGAATTGGCTTCACTGTTCAGAAGGTGCATGGAAGCTGAAAGGCTGCAACAATCATGGAAAAAGTGTGCTTAAGTTATAAAAACACACTCAAATTGTCATGGCAGCTGTAGAGCAGCAGACAGTGAGAGCTGCCTCGTTCTTCAGGTTGGAAGATGTTCATGCCAGACTTTGAGCAGGTAGGTGGATGTTCTTGGGGTCAAACTGCAGGCACAGATCCTGTAATTGGTCCTGGCTCATCAGCTGAGGGCCATTCCTGTTGTCACATGGAACAAACCTCACCTGGTATTTGCTTCTGAACTGCAAGTAGGGAAAGGGGCACTTTAACCACCCCACTTAAACCATAAATGCCTCTCAATCTGCTTAGCAGGCTGGAAGATGAGTGGTTGAGCATTACTCCAGAGGTCATTCCCCTTCAGGGCCTGGAGGAGCAGCCTGGGTCATGTGTCCTTTCTCTGTAAACTGCCTCACCTTCCATAGGAGTATGAAGGATCTTGCTTTGCTATGGGTTCTTGAATTGGCTCAAGTAGAATGGTGTAAGCATTCCTTTCAGAAGTACATTTCACAAGTAAAAATCTGTTATTCCAGTGTATTCTAGAGTATTTGGAAAGTGATGTTAGAGGCATCGTATTAAGGTTTGATTGGAGATATTGATGGTACTGCTAGTGCTTGTTAAAAAACTAATGCCTAAGTTGAAGTGGTCTGTATGACCTTTACTTGAGGTCCAATCACTTAAACAATAAAAGCTTTTCTCCCTATTACTCCTCTATAGTCGTACCCTTTCTGTTTCCATTTCATGCTGTGTGGTCTCAGGCTTATTTTGTGCAGTCTGTCCTCTTCAGCCCTGAATTGCGAAGTTTCTTTTCTACCTGGCTATGTGATGGTGCTGTTATTGTAGGTGCCCACACCATATTCATCTCTCTAGTGAGGAGAGACAATGTTCTACAAGGAGCAGAAAGGGATGAAATTCATTCAGCATTGTTCAGGGCAGGAGTTGGTTTGCTTGCCAACAAGCATCTCGTTTGAGCCTCTTCTTTTTACTGCTGTTGTTCATGCTTACTATTTCAGCAAAACAGGCAAAAAAATTTTCAGTGTAATTCATTGGAATTGGTGGAATATGAAGTGATCAGTTTTTGAAGCTTGGGGTTAAATAAGGTGATAAGCATTTTGTGGGAACTGCAGTGCTTTCAGGTGCATTCTGAAGTTATGGGAACTTTTTGATTTGTTATTTAAACTGAAGACTGTGATTTTTCTTTCCACTAGCTGCATTCGCTATGTCAGCAGCATGTTATGACTTCTGCAACAAATACAGCAGGGCCATTCGAGACTTATTAGAGTAGAGCCCCTGACTAATACTTAATTTACTGGCAGTGAATGAGGCAGTGGATTTGTGTGGAGAAAAGAAGTGATAAAATGCACATGGGTGAAGGCTAAAGCTAAGAAATTCAGGCATAAAGGCTGTTAGTACAGACTTAATTCAGGCTACTTGACTTGGTAACTAAAATGTTCTTTTAAGCTGTAATCATTTTTGGTGCCCCAAGTGCTAGAGTGAGATGTGCCAGAGAGGGTCTGAAGTGTGTTTGTGTGCATCCATACCAATATACACATACACACATACACATACACTCAAAATGTATGTATTATTCTTAACCCCATGTGTAGTGGTTCTTCCTCTTCATTCAAGTTGTGTCTATGCTTAGAGATCTGAGGTGGAAGAGACCTGGGCTACCTTCATATTCCCAAGAGCTGCAAGCAAGCAGACTGATGCTTCTTGATACCGTTTGTTATCTGCTCCAAGCAGCATGTGTGATAGCAGACAATATAGCTGAGTCAACAAGACTTTCCTGTCATTGAAACATCACTTCTTCAAGGCAGAAAAGCAATTTTGGTGGCTGCTTGTGTTATTTAATCTCATTCATTCATGAAAAACCAGTGGGCAGCATGTAAACTGCTGATGCATGGTGCTTGATTCTGGTGGTAACTACCTTGCCCAAGGTGAGGAGAGGAAACTGAAGATTCATTTTCTGAGTCTTTTGCTTTAGAAGGATGAAGTTTGTGTTTCCAAGTCAGATACGTATGGGCACTTCAGCCTTGTCCCACGTGCCCTGCAGTGCAGTAAGTACTGCTGATGCTCTGCAAGTAGCATGCAGATCCCAGGCCATGCTGTCAGCTCCCAGAGCAAGCTGTTGCTAAGTACTGCTAGTTTGGTGCTCAGCAGAGATGCTGGGTTACAAACTGGCAGCATTTGGCAGTGTCTTTACTGTCTGTTACAGTACAGCCCACATTATAATACAGGCAATTAAAACAAACAGATGCAAGCTCTGAAATAAGCTTCTGTACCATGCCATTGCTTGAAACTTTCTGATGTAAGCTGTTGCTTTGGGCCTCTCTCAACATATTTGCAAATAGTGAGCAATTTTAGGGAGACTGATTGGGATTGAGTACTGCACCAATCAGAGCTCAGTGTGCACAGGGCCGTGACCACACTCAGACGTGTCACTTTGGGTGGCAGTGCAAAAGCTGGAGGCATGTCTCGTCACTTGGGTTTCAACTATATTCTGCTGAATGAGCTGCCTAGGGGTAATAACCACACAAATCTTGTAGAAAAATTTACAGCCTCGTGTTATCTACACCACTGTGGATGAGACATTTGCCACCCACCAAGCCTTTAGCAGTGCCTTGGGTTAGGAGGTAAGTTGTGAGCTGTAAGAGGTCATAAAGAACCTAAGGAACAGCAGACATGAGTTAATGTTAAAGTAAAATAAGCAGAAAAGTTAAAAACTAAGGGGAAATAAAACTTTGGCTCTGTGTTGGATTTGCATGTATTAGCAGGAGCCCTCATGTTCTGATGTAAGTGAAGATTTAGCCATGGGTGGCAAAGCAGAGCCTGGGGAAGATAACATAGCTCCTGTAGCCACTCACCCCATGTGTGCCAGGAACCCCCTGGGTTCTGCCAGTGGGCAGACAGACATCAGCCCACTCCTACATTAGCACATGGGCTCAACTGAGCAGGGCCAGCTTGGTCCTGCAATAAGTATTTTCACATTTGGCAATAAATGAGCTATAGAAGTTGGCATGTAACCAGGGAACAGCTTCAGGCACCCACAGGGCTCTACTTGGGTAGCCTGTAGGAGAATGGTGCTCCAGCTAGTGGGAACACTGTACTTGTAAACAGGATGGAATCACTTGATGATGGCAGTAACGATCAGAAAATCATTGTCAGAAGCTTCTGCTGCCTATGTAAACATAGCCCACAGCTGTGGCTCTGTCTTTTGCCTCATCATACACTAGTTCACACTTGCTCTATCCCATACCAAGGGCGGAAGAAAAGATTACAAGTCGCAAGCTTTCTTCCTTGCACCAGCACTGAAGCCAAAGATGTGACATCTCCTCCTTGAAATAAGCATTATGAGCAAGCTCTTTGGAGATAAGGCATGACAGGCATCAAACACTTAAATTTATTCCACTCAGAGTGTGGGGAAAGGCTTGCAATTCCTCTCAGGGGTTTGAAATGATGATTAGATGAGGGTGGTAAGGCATATTTCTACAGTTGTCGCTGAAAGCTTGCTGCAACTTGTATTTTGTTTTTGACAATGATGCGTCAGCTCTTTGAATTAGAAGTTGTAAATGTTACTTGGATTTGAGGGAGTAGGACAAATAATCTCATAGTTTGGTTGTAAGATGCTTGGGTGCACAGTCATCTAGATATGAAATTCCTAGGAGAAGGAGCATGAACGTAAAGATGTAGAGGGGTACAGAAACTGCCAGAGTCAGCATGACAGTGAGTGATCTCATCACTTGCCCTCCTGACTGTTGATACCTGTGTTCCCTCTACTGCAAGAGGTGAGCTGGGAAGCTTGAATGATTCTCCTGTTTCATGGTGCAAGCAGTGATTTGCACTGGTCTGAGCATTAGGGTACGTGTGTATCAAGAAGCAAAAGCTCATTCTGAGGGGCAAAAACCACAAGCTCCTCCAGTTTTGCCTTATGCAAACCTGTGAGTAACAGCTCTAGCTCTTCACCAAACTGGACCTTTTGGACCAAGTACGCAACTGAAGTCTGAAGTCTCTAAATCTCAAATTGAGTAAGCCAGTTTGGACTTCAGTGGCCAGGATGTTTGCCACCCCTGCTCTGTGCAAAAATGTATGCCACAGTGGCATGGTGCCATGTCTGACAAGGAGGGTAAGGGCCTTAGTCAGCAAACTCCATCTTTCAAGCACTGTGTGTGACAGTGGAGTAGCTGCCTCCAACCACTCGCTCCTGGTTCTGTTTCTCCCAGCTGTCACAAATGATTTTCCAAGTGAGATTAAGAGGCTGAAGTGCTTAAACATTAGTGGAGGGGACTTCTGTCCAAGGTGATGGTAGATTTTTTTAGTGCCCAGTCTCATGAGATGAATGACCACTGACAAAGTAAATCAGCTGTCAGGGCTGTAACTGCAGACAAAAGGACTAGTTCAGACTTGTGTTCAAAGAGAAAAAACAAAATCCGAAGTATAAGCTTTTATTGAAACCAAATGTGCTTGTAAAAGGCAGGAGTTACTTAAGAAGACGCATACTTAAGTGTGCATAGTTAAGTGCCAGTTGTCAGCTCTTCATTTGAAGCCCTATAAATAACTCCTCATCCATTTCTGTGTTACGAGATGTGCATGTGATAGTAAGAGATTATCTCAGACATGCTTTCCTCTCAGCGCCCATCCAATTCTGCTTCAGGAGGATCAATTCATTCCCTTTCAAGTTTGTTTTCCCCTGACTTACTGCAGCGCTATCAAATAGTCAGAATTCTTCCTCCTGAAGATTTGCCAAGGGATAATTGCTTTCAGCACTGGGATAAACATGAAAACACTGCTTGTGATGTCCGAAGCTATTCATTGGCATGTGAGTTTTTGTTTTTGTTGGTTTTGTTTTCAGTCCACCAATCACAGCAAGTTACATCCATCCATAAACATCTCCCCAGCATACCAATTACAGTCATCCAAGTAGAAATGTATATGTGCTGTTTGCTAACAAAAAGAAGAGCACACCATTTGGCAGCAAAAGCTTTCAAAGTTCAACAAGCCTCCGACATATAGTTGTATACATATACGATTTGAAAAAAAAAGTTCTGTAAACTATTTTCTTTAAGCTTGACCAATAATGAAAACCACTTGTTTACAGAAACTCCTGTGCTGCAGCATGAGAGGCTCGCTTGGAATGCTGTGGCTTGGGAGGAGGATGAGCTCATGGCACAGATGGGGAGGTGAGCACCAGATGGCACGCTGCAGCCAAACGGTGCAAGCAGGTAATGGTGGTATTTGGTTTTCTCACATACAAAAACAGCTTTTGAGAGCTTCATGCTCCAGCAGCTCTGTGCAGAGTGTGCCACCCATGGGAGATGGTATGAGGAACTGACACCTGGCCTTGACACAGGCCAGTTCCAGGGGAATTCAGCTTGTGAGAGCACCGATTGCTGCACAGACTGGGCCCAGGGCTTGTGCCAGTTCAGCTTGGTCTCTGGCATTCAAAACAATATTTCCCTTGCTGGGTCACTGAATGTTTGTCACATTTATGTCGGTACAAGGCAGAATGTGATGCTAGGGGCTCTCTCCAGTGGTATGGCCTGTGCAGTGTCTGGTTGTCCTCTGCTCCCCCATCTCACCTCAGGTATGCAGGGCCATGCATAGCCATCTGATTTCAAAAATGGGAACAGGAACTGTTGTGTATATTGCTCTGAGCCATTTGGTCTTGATTAGAACAGCAGTTAATGTGAAGTTCATGCACTGTAGTTCATGGGTCCAAATAAACCTGGTTCACTGCAGTATGGTTGCAGAAAACTAATCTGGGCAGACCTTGAACGGAAGGTCATGTCTTCACTGCAAATATGAAAATGTCACCTATTGAAGCACTGTGGAGAGTTGTGGCTCCCATTTTCCAGAGATCTGTCACTGGAGACAATAACTGTGTGCAGTTGCAGCCGAGACCAATTTTAAAGGAGAAATGTTAGCAGCAGATAAAAGAAGAGGTGACAGTGTGTTGCCTTATCAGCCACCCTGGCTGCACCTGTATAAACATGGTATTGCCCTTACATGGAACAAATGGGAAATGAACCTGAAACACTGCTTCCCAGTCTTTCCCTGGATCAGTCCTCTATTTTTGCAGGGACCACCTGCCTTAGAAGGAATGAATCCACTACCTGTGCCAGCTCTTCCTTTGTATGTGCAGACAGACAGCCTGACAGGGGATGCATAAGAAAGGCAGCAGAGCTGGTAGCTTGTGCATCTCAGAGCTGTTATGCCACAAGCACTAGACTTAGCAAAAGAGCTGTTGGAAAGCGTAATAATCTCACTTCCTTCATGTCCTCACAAGGTGAGGCAGTGCTCACACTGGGTGATACAACATGCAGTCTGTCTTCCTGGTTACTGACATGCCTGACAAGTGGGACCTGGCTTCTGACCCCATCTTCTCCTTCCTGTCCTGCTGCCATCTGCCTGCAGAATTGGCCAGGGCTTACAGGAGAGAAGCTGGGAGAGCTCTGCCGACAAACCTGGCAGCAGGTGCAAGCCTTGGGAGCGAGGATGAGAAGTTGCCCTTCACCACACAGTGCATTTTTCAAATGTGCTAAGTGATTTACACTGGATGAGATTGGCATTTGTGACCCAGTGGCGCTGGCAGTGCTCTGACGTGTGCATGGGCAAAGAAGGCGGTCTCACTACTTCTGCTTTAGTTTGCCAATGGTGATAAACTCGTATATAAACACTTTTTTTTGTTGTTGGGCAGATGACAGAGGAAAAGATTCTGCATTCGAAAGGGCAGTGCGAGTCATTTTCTGGTGACGCTGGAACATGCTTTTCTAAGTGTGGAAACTGTGGAGGTCAGAGGAGTGTCTTCCTGCTTTTGCAGTACCAGGAGGTTTCGGTTTACTGAACAGTTTCCCTGGGAGACAACATAAGGCATTTGACAGCTTTGTTAGAGAAGTTGCTTGGAGGTGACTTTCTCCAAATCATTTTTGTAATAAACAAGAAGTCCTACTTTGTCTCAAATTAATCCTTTTGACAAGAATTGATTTTTTTTTTTTTTCAGGGACTTACTAGCAGTTAATTTTTTTTCTGAATGTGAAAGGACACAATTTGATATTTTTGGGTGGAAAAACAATGGTCACAATTGCTTTTGTTTTGATGCTTGACCTTATTATACAGAACCTCGAAACAATTAAAAAATATATTTTGTTGTGCTCAAAACTTAAATAATACAGTGTGGGGAAAAGGGTTATGTTTTTCTCAGATTTCTTTATTTTTGAATTTTTTTTTTCGTCAGACTCATTCTTTTGAAACCTCAAATATTTCCTCTATATAGTATGTAGTCCTATTATTCCCCTATATGTATCTAGCACAGTTTATAATGGACTCAGTAGAAAAAACTTTCTTTAACAACAGATAATCTTAAAAATGTTTTCCAAAGAGGGAAGGAAATCTGACCCAGTCAGCCCTCCCATAGAATTACTCAAAGCAGAGACCTTTTCTACGTGATGATATGAATTTCTGCTTTCTCGATGATCCTTTCCAGAAAGCGTTCTTTAGACAAATGGATGGTGCCTCTGAACAGAGGGATGTGGATATGTGAAGGCTGTGGGGTGGTAGATGTGAAGGGTAGAATGTGCGTGCTAGTAGGTTGGTGCATCTTTGAGATTTTGTGGTGGACATAGGACATTTCAAGCGGGCTGTAGTGCCAGCATTCTAGGGCTTTCCCCTGGTCTAAGGTCACCAAGTGGGATTGAAATCTTCACCTGCCTGCTCTTTATCCCCAGCAATGTTAGGTGGTCTAAAGGCACCAGTGGGAGAGGAGTTTTTAGTAATCCTGGTGAGATCCCAGCAGTGAGAATTTGTTGTTGGGAGAGAAAAGTGGTTGAACTCCTCTGCACTCCCACCTCCTGCAGGGTTTCAAGAGCTCTCCTTTCTCTCTGCTTTGGTGCTTTATTCTCCTTCTGCTTTCTTCCTTCACTGTTTTATCCTTCTCATTCTTATCACCACCCCCCAAATTCTGCTGCTTTTGTTTTGAGTGCCAGCTATTAATGGGAACAGTCCCATAACTTAGGGCTTACTGTGAACAGAGCCTGAGCAAATCTATTCTTAAAACCGTGGGCTAGTTTTGTTTTGTTTTTAATTACTATTTCTTTGTTCAGCACTGAAGCTCTTAAATTTCCAGCTTAAACTTTTGGAGGTGTATCAGAGGTGTGCACATGATGGTAGGGCTGCTGAGAGCATCTCTAAGGATTTGCTCTGGGAACAGAGCACGGGCTGAGCTGAAAGAAGCTTTCCATAGCAATGCTCTCGTGCTTTCCCTACCCCTTCAGAGAGCGGTTCTCACCCTTTCCGTAATTGAAACAAGCTGACCAGAGAGGTGCCTTGTGGCAGGTCAGCATGCCTATTGCTATTTGAGGGATGTGCTTTGCCTGACTGTTTAGCCCTGTATAAGTTTTCCCTGCCCTGTTATTGCCCTTCCTGCTGAGAAGGTCCGAGTACATCCAAGAGAAAGCACCAGGGCAGGTTGTGGGAGAGGAAGCATGTTCCTGACAAGGAGGAAGAAGGCAGGGTGGAGACCGAGGCTTTGTGCAAAGACCTCTTTAGAAGTCCTTTGATCATCCCCTTTCACAATTCCTAGTGCCTCCTGCATGATTCCAGGAAGTCCTTAACTCTTACCTAGTTTCCTAAGTATTGCCGTCAGTAAGAACATAGCACTTAAACCAAGTGCTAGCAGGTCTACAGAAACACCGAGTCTATGCTGGCTTAACTCCAGCTGCCAAGGACCACCTCTTGAAAGCTGGCCATCCCTGGAGTAGCCCTGTAAGCTTAGCCCAGTGAGCAAATCTGTGTGGAACGGCTCCAGCGCTGCAAAGACTGCTTCACGTTTCTTCAAACTCAAAAGCTGGAGAATTTGAGCCAGCACTAAATGTTTGTTCCA
This sequence comes from Tragopan temminckii, assembly GCA_028571105.1. Taxonomy (NCBI): domain Eukaryota; kingdom Metazoa; phylum Chordata; class Aves; order Galliformes; family Phasianidae; genus Tragopan; species Tragopan temminckii. The sequence continues at coordinate 8,860,939 of JAOWBP010002052.1, read as the reverse complement.
CTTTCAAAGCTGAGCATCAGGGAGCCATTCCTTAAATAGCGAATGTCTGTTCTCTGAGCACAGATGTGCTTATAGCATAGCTCTTGCCAGCATTTTCCCTACCTCATGCTTTCCACATACGTGCATATAGATTTTTAGCCATCCATTTTTACCCTTTAAAGATAGTGTGAGGAGTAGTGGTTATTCCTTCTCTGATACAGGTGGCAATAATGTTGTACAAACTGTTTTCGGCCTTAATTGGTAAAGCTTGCCACACAAGCTATCCTATTTCTTGTCAGAAGTGATAAATTGGACACAGTTTTGGAGCAGATGAAAAGTTAGACAAAATACATTAGTCAAAGACACTTCAGCATATCGGTTACTCTCCTGTGGTATGCGGGTAATAATTCAGTTCTTAAAACCTTCCATCTGGGTTTGGGAGGTCACCTGAGTTCCCGTTGCAGGAATTTAGCACTGAGTCAGTGTGAGGTAGCGGTACTAACCTGCACGTGAATTGATAGATGGCTTTGCGTTGCTGTCTGTGTAACTAGAAACAGCAGCTGGCTCCAGCCTGGAATTTGGGATCCTGGTCTCCACTAATCCATCTTCCTGGAACATTCACATCGTGCACTATCACTTCACACAGGCAGTCAGTCCCAACTTCACTCAGCTCTATCCCTTCTTTAAATAGCGTCAGCTGGGCAAACCCGAGGTATTACCTTGGGACAGCTCTCAGAGATGCAACAAGTACAAGCTGACATGTCCCAGAGGTCTGTTGTCCACTCCTTCCACCTTTGGTGGCTGTGTCTGTGTCATTGCAGTTTATGCAATGGACAGGTTGTTCTGGAGCTGCATCACTTCAAGGAAATACAGTAAGATCTTGATGTAAGGAGTCAAGTCTTCCTACATCTCCTGCATCAGCTTCCTTCCCCAGCCAAAAGAAAGGCAAGGGTGGAAGTTTTCAGCATTTTGACCAGATTTTCTACTAACAGTTTTTTGTTCGTTTGCTTTCAGCAACTATGCTTTTGCTTCCGAGTAGAAATTATATTGTCCTCTCTGTGGGGTTAGAAATAAGTAGAGGAAGTCAGAATGGCCAAGACAAAATTGCAGATATTTCTACTGCTGAGACCTCTATTTCGTGCCCATTTACCAAACCCTTGTATCCATCATATTTCAGACAGCACTGAGAACTGGAAAACAAAGTCAGGCATCGAGATGTTGAAGCCAAAAGCAGACAGCTGAGTCAAAAAAAGAAAGATGGAAGGAGTGATTCAAATAGTTGAAGAGCATGAGGTAAGCTGATAAATTCTGGGGTAAAATGCAGGATAGGTGATATGTAGGGGTTAAAAGAAGATAATAAAATTAATGGTGGTCAATATAGTTTTTGGAAACTGTATCATGTCAGAAATCAATGTGCTTTTTGTAAGATGTCACCTGTTTACTTGAAAATGGTAATGGTTTTGATATTTACTTAAATATACATTTCTATATGAATTTCTATAAAGCAAGTATTTTGTTCCAGATGATATTTGGAGTCACAACAATGCGAAAAATATATAAGGTGAATTCAGGACATTAATTGAATTGCAGTCTGGCAGATAGTCATAAGTGCTGAAGCAATTGCAAAGGGGGAATCATTCAGAAAGGACACTTTTGACAGATGCACCAAAAGTCTCAGTCCTTGGCTCAGAGCTGCTCAGTCTCTTGGTTTTGGCTTGAGAACAAATACTGTATTTCATTAGGCAAAGATCATGATGATACAAGCAATGATGAAGTAATTTTAGGACAGCGTCAAGGACAAAACTGTTTTGTCTGGTAAACTCATCTCATAGACACAATGTTTATTTAAATTGCCGGTCAAATTCAAGGTACTTTCAGACTAAAAGTGTGCTTTTAGTCATGCTATATAGACAGGTTTTGCAAACCAGTGACTTAGCCAAGCTGGTTGTTACGATGGGTAATCAGCTAAACACGCGCTCCCTTTGTGATACAGTACACCTGAAAGCAAATGCTACTGTCTTGCTGAGTAAAGGTCAAGGAGGTGATATTTCCACGTGCACCATGTTAATGAGACCATTATTGAAATATCAAGTCTGCTTTTGGTGTTTACACATTTTAAAGGGATATTGACAGATGGGCGGAGAATAGAGCGGCGCAGCAGCATGAGCATAGGTTGAACCATGCTGTCTAAAGAGAGGTGAAAGAAGCTAAGTCTGTTTAGTTCGTGAAAGATGAGGTTTGATATTCTTCCACCAGTACCAAAAAGCAAACGGGTATCTAATAATTAATAGTTAGATGCTGAGGGTGGACAGATTCAGATTAGAAAATGGGCAACTAAAAATGTCTTTTGTTTCAGCGTCAGCAGCCAACCACTTACTTTGGGATGTTGGGTTTGTCTGTCAGGTAAAGTCTATAAGCAGCAAGAACGGAGTCTTTTCGAAAAAGATAGGATACTGGTAAGCAAATTTGTGTGAGGCGCATGTGTTATGATGAAATACCGTGGTTTAACAATTTTGAGTAAAGACAGTGAATGTCTGGAAACAATCCAAGTGCTACAGGCAGTAGCGCAGTGAAACTTGGTTTGATCTGAGCACTGCAGGTAGAGATGGCAGAGCAGGCAGCAAGAGTCATCTTTCAGCTTGCAAACCGAGGGTAAAGCTCCTTGAAGATGCTGCTGCTAACTAGAGCAAGCTGTATGGTATTACCATGTTTAGCTCAGTCCTCTTACTAACGGAGCCTTTCAGGATCTAACAAGCCCTGAAGCTCTTTCACTGTGGCTGTTGATCTGAAGAGAGTCTTTCAAAATGATGGTGAACGAATGAAGTTCTTAATACAAAGGGAATTAACAGTGTGTCTCTTGCATGGATTTATGACACACTGAATACTGATGTCAATCTACAATTGATTTTCAAATCTGGCATGTCATCAGGATATAAATCTAGTATAATATAATAGCTGCCAAATTAAAATCAGAACAAAGCATGAGATGAAAATTTTGTCTAGGTAGACATTTTATAGGTGATAATATAGCAATAAGTGTTTTGCAGTCATTGAAGAAAGATAAGGAAACTCTTGGTTCCCTTTCTGCTACTCTGTGGGAAAGAGAAGTTCTGATAAAGACTGAGAAGTAACCAAGATGCTGTGCATGTATATGTAGGGAGGTCTGGATCAGAACAAACTTCTTGGTCCACAGTGGGTTGTGAATCCTAGTTTTGGGAGTGGCAGCTGGTCAATGACTGAGAGTACTGGCTTATATGTGTGCAAAGCAAAAATCATCTTCAGTCTGAAGCTTTCTTCCTACTTGAATGTGTTAGCAGTTCAATCATTAGACGTCTGTCTGCACTGAGATGCGAGAGGTGGCATCTATATTTTAGGCAGTATTTACAGCCTGAAAATCTATTCCTTGCTGGCTTAGTGAAGTATTCTGTGGGCTGGAAGAAGTGTGATAGCAGGCATACTGATCTTTACAATATATTTTAAATGAAGCAATTGCATTTTGAAGAACGTGCTGTGTGGTGGGGATAAAGTAGCAGTGAGAGTCAGGGGTCACTGACATCTCTGATAGAGAGATAGAAGCTGAAAGAGAGGAGTAGAGGATTGTTAATCAACGTAGAAATAACTGACCTTTTCATAAATGGCCTGCCCCCACCACCACTGAGATCAGTGTGGGCAATTTATGAGGCCCATCGGGCATATGAGAAGTATAATGATGTAATAGGTGTAAATATCTGTCCTGCATGTGAGTGACTTGTACCTGAATAAACCCTCCTAAGGGCCAGAAATGGGTACCAGCAGCACTAATACACTCAAAAAGCCTCTCAATCCCTTTTGAAGGGCCTTCCTATTACTTCCAACAAAAGCAACATAGAACAAGCTTTTCTCTCACAGGTAGCATGTAGTATATTTCACGTTAGTTGTGACTATTTGGAGGGTGGAAGAAGCTTGACTTTACATCTATTTTTTGCTCAGATAGATTTCCCAAATTGGATAAATTTTCCCTACAGAAGGACTTCTGATGTCAGTATGATTGTGCCTATGCTAGGATCAAAATTTTGATGGGGTCATTTTTTTTTTGTCATGTATTTGTCTTCACAGCTGTGCTAGCCAAAGTGTAGAGAAGGTTTAAGGGCTGGGTTTGTGCATCTTTCTTTCACAGCACTTGCTTTAACATTTAGAAGTTGTCTAAGAGGCATGATTTTGTGGGGAAATATTGGTGGTAGGTGGATGGTTGGACTTGATGACCTTGGAGATCTTTTCCAATCTTGGTGATTCTATGACTGCCCATATGCTTATCTGCTTCATGGGACCTATTGATAAAAGATTGTTTTGTCAAAATTGCTTGCTTGTCTTGGCATTCCCAACCACTGTATCAGCATCTCACAGAGGAAACTCCAGTGCTGACTTGTTTGGGTCAGCTGGGGAATTCAGCACTCCGCTTGCCCACACTCATAAGCTGACACTGACTCTTCACATGATCAAGGCAAGTGGCATGGCTCAGAGATGGAGGGATCAACCACTATAAAACTAAGTAAAAGAAGTGGAAACATGGACAGAGGGAGGTGAGATCTTTGAACACCAAAATGAGTGTTGAATGGGGCAATCAACAATAGCCAATAGGTTGGCATATTCACTGAGAGGATACAAGCAAGAGGTGGACATGCAGCATTTCTTCAGACCTATGTACTCAAAAAGCTGTCTGTTATTTCACTTTGCCTCATGAAAGTTAATGTTTCCCTCCAAGACCTGCTTGTCACTTAAATCGCTATACTACTACACCTTGATCACTGAGACAATGAGAGAGAAGTTGTTTTGCAAGAAATGCTTAGAGTGGATTGACACCAATTGTATTATTTGTGGAGGCAAAAAAAATGCTGAAGACTGAAGGAAATAACTGAAAGAAGACGAAATGAAAGCTTATTCTAATTTCCAACCTCAGCATACTACAGCCCAGGCTACACCCGTTTTCAGGGTGTGGGAACAATGCTGTCTGTCATCTGAAGTCCGTCGCTCTTTTCTGTATGATGTTCCCCAATGAGGGTGTGTGTGAGGGTCACCCAGACCCTCCCTGGCTCAGGCTCAGCTCAGGGACTGCACTGCAGCAGGGTCCTGGCCAGTGTGAGCTGGTAGCAGCTGAGAAGAGCAATCCCACCCTTCCTCCCACTTTGTTGGCATCGCCTGCTGGGAGCAGCCGACTGCTGTGCTGCTCCATATCCAGACTCTCACACGGCTATTTTTAACATGGATCAGCATCTCGATTCCCTTCATGTGGCCTCATGCTCTTGCCAGCAGAAACGGACTGTGAAGCTACAGAGTTAACCTCAGCATCTTCAGTGAGAGCAGGCTCCCTGCCTGCCGCCCATCTCTGGCTGCTCTGTGCATTAGCACCCCCTGCATGGACAATGTCCCGAGGTCAGTGCCTGGCACACGTTTCTTTACCTGTGCTGAAAGCCTTTCCAACAGTAATGTGGAAGACTTTTCCTGTTTCTGTGGTGCATGAGTACAAGCTTATATTGCTCAGCACAGCATACGTAGGCCTGGGAACACTGAAAAGCTATTCTATCCCACAGTACATGCATTACTTGTAATGTCTGCTAGTAGAGTCAGGTATTTTCCTTTTCATGAGAAAATCATGCTTTCCATTATGAAATTTCACTCAGTTTCTTCCTGTAGCCCTCAAGCCTGTTGTACCCAAGACAAGAAAGAATTTCTGCTTGTAAATAATTAAGATCACGGAACTGTGGGAATAGAATTCTAAATGGAGAACTGCACCAGAAGTGCATTTCTGTGTGGAGTTTGAATACTTTATTCCTGAGTCTGACTGTGCTGACCACAACAGGCTCCAAGCATAATCCATCCCCCAGCTGAAGTCAGTAGGGGTAGGATCCATCTCATCTCACTTGAAAGGTCAGCACTATACATGGCTGTATCCAGAGCAGTCAGACAGACTTCCTTTGTAGTCAGTAGAGTAAATGTGTTTTGGCACTCAGTCAGAACTATTTTAGATTGCTGTCTAAAGATGTGGACAGACTCCTCTTGGTGGGCGGTCAATCAGCTGCCAATAATGAGTTCAGGTTTGGATATCTACATCCCAAGTCAGCTGTTATGTACCCTCAAACTTTCCACTTACTTCACCTGGCTCCAGACCAGATCTTGGTAGATCAGCATTTAGTCCTGACTGCTCAAATAATTGTGACGATGACCTTTGAGTTCTTGCTTCATAAGATCTTGAACTAAGTGAATATGATGTTAGTGGAGATGCATAATTTACCAACTCTCTGCATTCTTGCCAACTGTTCAGTGATGTCTGCCAGCATTTCTGTGACTTTCATGACAAATTACAGTTTATAGTACAAGATTCACAGAATAATTTAGGTAGGAAGGGACCTCTTGAGTCACCCAGCTGCACATAGCAAAATTCCTACTCAAAGCAGGGATCAGAACAGGTCACTCAAGGCTTTGTCCAGTTGATCTTTAAAGTCTTCAAGGGTGAAGACTGCATGACCTGTTGCTGCTACTTGCTCCGCTCACTGCTTGGCTGTGCATATGGGGAAAATTACTTTCCTCGTATCATGTCAGAACATCTATTGCAGCACACAGCAGGCACTGCTGGCTCTTCCAGGGCTCCCAGGTCCCTTGCAGCAGTTATTTGGTCCCCCACCTGTGCTTTTTGATTGATACTTTGTACTGCACACACACTGGTAATTTTTACTCCCAGTGTGAGAATTCAGCTCGTCTCTTGAGAACCGTATAAAGCAAAAACCCAAAGCCCTTACCTCCAGAAAGTGTCATAGGGACTGGGAATTGTGGTGAGAGTTAGCAGTCATTATTATTATTAATTATCATTAAGCCACGTGTTTAGAATAACTTCAGAGATCAAAAGTTCATTGGTATTTTTTGGGAATATTTTCCTAAAACCAAATTCTCACTGCGATTTATTATTTAGTTGAATTCTGGAAAAAAAGAATAAGGAGTCTGATGTGGAAACTTTAACAGCTCAAATAAAAAGAACAGTTAATTATATTTTGGGAGATGCTGATCTTTTCTTTTTGGCGTGAAAGCTGTGAAGTGCCGAGGTGCTCAGGCTTGTTGTGTGCAGGCTTTTCTTCTCTTTTTGGCACTCAGCAGTGCAGCATATGAACAACCTGCTGCTGCTGTTGTATTCAGCCTTGTGACTCCCTTGCAAAGCAGCAATGAATTGTACTCACTGTTTGAAAGGGAGAAGCTCTGGTGCAGAAACTCAGACACCTCTTGCCTAATTTTAGCAATTTTAGCCTCCAGACCCAGGCTGGCAAACCACAATCCCTCCAGAAAGGGAGAAACAAGTCTCTCAAGTGGTTCCTTCACTTAATCTCTTTCCTACCTATTTCAGAATAATTAGTCTTAATTACTAGTCTTTAATCAAGGCTCGAGGCTAAAATCTCAGCTCAGGTTAAGTTTGGATATTGCCAGGTAAGTGCTTCTCCCTCCAACTAGCCACGGGGAACATAGAATCCTTCTAGGATTTTCTCCAAATTAAACAATCCTCCAGACCATCCCTTGTGTTTCCTGAAAAATGCCTTAGAGACACTGGGGGCTGAGGGAGGTGGTGAGCAGACAGTTGTCCCTCTTTTCCATCAGTCTTGCTTTTGGCAGGACATTTGCTCTCTGTTAATGTAGATTCATGGTTGCTGGGGAGTTGGGCTTGATATTTCCATTCCTACCACCTTGCATCTGTGAGTGGTCTTGGCAGTGGGGCGAAAAACACTCCCACTGAAAAGGAGACTGACCTACGTCAATGGAGAAAACATTGCTCTTTAGCTGATAGAGTGCTTGGAATTTCTTTCAGTAGAAACAGTACTAAAATACTCCTTATTTCCTTCACCACTTCTTTGCTACTGATCTTGACTACTAATTTCAGTGATACACCTCTGCAGACTTCTAGGTGAAACCCAGCTGCAGGCAACTTTTGCTGCAGGTAAGGGCTTTGGGTTTTTGCTTTATATGGTTCTCAAGAGACAAGCTGAATTTTCACGCTGGGAGTAAAAATTACCAGTGTGTGTGCAGTACAAAGCAAACTGATGGCATCCTGGGACACAAGCTATCAGTTTTATATCTAGCCTGTGGGGGTCCTGGCTGGGTTGCACTATTCACAGGTTTGACTAAGAGAGCACTTCAAACAAAGAAACTTCAATACAGAACAGAATCTTTGATCTCGTTTTCCTGCATATTGAAAAGCTCTCTTGCACAACCAGCTCGTAGCAGCAAAAAGTGCTACAGGCTCCCATTCCAAGAGCCAGCCCCTGCCCCAGCTTTTCCTCAAAGGCGCCTCAGTGTTTTGGGTAGAAGAGTTGTGCGGTAACTTAAATGACAGCAAGTCTCAATTAAGATTTAGTTTGGAGGTTAAAACTATTCAATGATTTAGTCTCAGGGATTAAGGAAAACAAAACCTTACCGACGGCTGGATAAAATTCACATTCCTTTCAATTGTGATCATCCTACATCAAGGAAATGTTTGAAATGTTGGCAGTCTCCTACGATATGCCTGTGAAAGTTATTATATTGCTTTAAGTAATTTCAGAAAAAAGGAACCAAAAGCTATAGCACAAATGTGTTATATAAATCTTCATTGGGTTCACTGCTGTTTTTATAAAAATAGTTTGATCAATGCTGGATCCCAGTGGGTGACCTTTAAAGAGACCACATCAAATGGAGGGGCAGAGCTGTAGATCTCCACCTCCATGCTGGCTCTTCACAAGAGTGCCTCTAGACAGCTATGTCATCTCGAGCCATAAAATAAATTGAAGAATGTCTGTGTTGCTAAAGAGTAAAAAAAAAGGAGCCCTTTCCTCCTCTCTGCTGGAGCAACCACGTCCCTAGGCTGCAAGGTGAGCTGCTCACCTGTGTGGGGGAGTAAGGGAGAATGAAACTTCCCTCTTCCTCACTTTGAGTGAAGGGGTCCTGGGACAGGAATCATAGTTACATGGCACCTTTAGTTAGCTGTTTAATTAGTGTGAGAACAGCATTATTTGCTAGTTATATCTATCAACAGAAAACTCTTAATCCTGGAGGAAAGGGAATGATTTTCAGAGGGGTTTTCTGAAGCATAGGAACTCCTAGGATATGTATATGGGATAGTACATCTCAGAGATGCTTCTTATTCTGAGTATTTATGCTTAAAGGAGTAGTTCAGCACAACATTAATGGTGAGGGGCTTTTTTGGTGAGACTGTCCATCCAAACTTGAACTAGGTAAATTATGCACCGATTATTGTGGTGGAAAATCTGCTTAGGCATTTTCTTTCCTTTTTCTTCAATGTTTCTTGTTGTTGTAGCAGCTTAGAAAATCTTGTTCTTGCCACTTTTAATCAGAAAGCTGAGCAGAAATAATCAGCACTGTAGTTACACAACAGTGACTTATCTTTAGGAATATATGCCAGGGAAATATGAGACAAAACAAAATTCTGCTGGGGTGTCCTGCGTTGAGTCACTCAGAGATCTGTTTTGGCAAATAAGAGTTCATCTGATGGCACTTGTGGAACAAGCCATTACTCAAAGGAAGATGAAGTGTTAATGAAAGTGGATTTGTTTCCTTTTAGCTGCATTTTGGAGTCATGTCTATGACAAAGAGCAGCCGAGGCTCTTTCTGTACTTGTCAATCCCATGCTGTTATATGGTGGCCAGTTACTCAAATCAGATTGCTCAGAATGGTTTCATTGCAGTTGTTTGCTGTCAAAAAATGTACATTTCCAGTCAAGAGCTTTTCCCACTATTTTTCTCTGGGACTTTTATTCTAAGGCCATTAAAATGTCTGTGTGAGTACAGGAAAGCTCAGTGATGAAGAAGTTACAGACCCTGAGTGGCAAAGGGTACAGAGATGAGGATGTTTTGTGGCCACGTCTTCCCCTATGAGCAAATTCTTGCATCTTCACAGTATGTCTCAAGACATGATGTGAAATTGATGAAGAAATGACATGCTGATGCATCACAAACAGGCCAGACAAGGCAGCCTGTCTCAACTTAAGAACCAGAGTAACTGAGGTCATTTTTTGCTATTTGGATGATTTTGTAAACTAAGATCCCTTTCCCCTTCTTTAATTCTCTTCATGATCACATGAAAATATACTCTCTTCAGCTATTTTAGTCCTCAATACTGCTTTTCATTTTCTAGAAGAGCCCTTCAGTTCTTTTCTAATAGCAAATGGTAAGAGGAAGAAAACTACCATGGAGAAAGGGAAAAGAGCACAGGCCAGCTCTGGTTTAAGCATCCATAAAAACCACAAAATCCTCCAGAATTTTCACTGTCCTAGCTGTTGCAGTCACTTCCATACAACAAGGGAGGTCTAGAAAGCAAGGTTAGGCTTTCTATGACAGAGAAGTAAAAGATACAGCAGCAGGTACACACTTGTGGGAATGCCCAATTGGGCAGTGCCATCCCCCATACAGCTCAGGCACTGGACAGAAGGATCTCGATCAGGGGTTGGAGGGAATAAGGCAGATATTCATTTGATTTTTCCCCAGCAAAACTTACTAGCAGCTGGGTTTCATCTAAGCATCTGCTGAGGTGTTGAAGGAGATGGTATTGCAGCTGAGCTGTGATGAGTGTGTCACTTGTGTCTTCCTTGTTATCCCAGGGTCTGTGCTCTATCTCAGGAGTCTTTCCAACAGGAATAGTGGGTGGATCAATTACAGACATGCTGTGCTTACAGCTTTTTTTTCTGAACTGCTCTCAAGCGCCATGTAGACACAATCACTGAGTTTTAATCAAAGGGGTTGTGAAGATAAATTGAAGATCTTTTTTTTTTTTTTTTTTGCCCTGTTGTACAATGGTCTGTCTATATCGCCTGGGAATCTGGTTATTTAGACTTCTTTTTTTTACTGCTGAGAGTGGAGGAGTGGAGAATTGTTGGCCTGGCCTTAGGTGGGTTGTCAGAGGGTCTGAGAACAGCTTACCACATGCTTCAAACCAAATAATGGCAAATGAAGTCCTTGTTATGCCTCTCACAGACAAAGAACAGTCTCTGCTTTTCAGTTTGTTCCCCAGATGCTGTTGGGAATGTTTTAAATATTTGGTATTCATGATATACTCTTCGGTTAGTATTTGATTCATTCAAATAGTTTTCCGCTGAGTAGCAAGAACAATAGTTTCCAGTTTCAATTCTTGAAAGTAAAAATGTAATATTTCTTTGAAATGCTGATATTTGCTTAAAAGATGCTGCTTCTGGTAAAATGCTTGCCATTAAGCTTGTATGTTAGAGAACTCAGAAAGCAGTTTGTTCTAAAAGAGCAAATAAGGGTGTAAGAAAGCTAGCAAAAATGGTCTTGTTAAAAACAGCATCTAAACACACACAAAACAACAACAAAACACTGTAACCTACAACCAAAGATATTTTGAGTAGATATGGAATATTAACTATTGTTATCAATTCGCCCACCGTGGTTACTTGGGACAAGCTCTACCCAGGTGCAGATAAAACCCATAGGTTTGGATTTAGCAGAAGGTAGACTCGATGTTTTAGTGCCCTGGGAGGTGTTAGGGCAGCCAGCAGATGCATTTTCAGCAATAGGCCCTTCAGGTTTGTGGTTCTCTGTGGAGTACCATGTAGATCGGACTGCACGGAGTTGTGGTAGGAAGAAAACTTGCTTTGGGGTTGATTAGAATGACTGGCAGAAGGAGCTGATGGGACTGTTAGGATGAGTGAAACACCTTCCCCAAATTACTTCACTCTTCCTCATCCCCCTTCCCTCTTGAAACACCAGATTCTCCCTTCCCTATTTACACTCCTCTCCCCTCTTGTTGCAGGCTTGAATTTTGAGTGCTCCTGCTGCAAGCTGCTGTGTTTCCTAACCTTCCAAGCTTGGTCCCAGCCCATTCATTCATCTCCAGTACCAGAAGCAGGCACCTGGCTTGGAGGAAGTGTCAAAGCTGTTTCTAAGAGCCAGTGTGGCTCTTAGCACAAGATATTATTATCTGCCTTGCTTTGTTTTCCTTAGTAGCAGACCAAAAAAATCCATATTCCAGACATTTAGCTTCAGCACAACACTCCCTTGACCATCCTTGGTCAAGCTTGGGCTCCTGTTTATATGACACTCTTAACAGCACATGTAGCTTAAATTGACCCCGTGAAGCTATGTTCATAGAATCGTAGAATGGCCTGGGTTGAAAAGGACCACAATGATCATCTAGTTTCAACCCCCTGCTATTTGCAGGGTCACCAACCACCAGACCAGGCTGCCCAGAGCCACATCCAGCCTGGCCTTGAATGCCTCCAGGGATGGGGC
>JAOWBP010002052.1:8837877-8848603 GCA_028571105.1 Tragopan temminckii | reverse complement strand
TGAATGCCTCCAGGGATGGGGCATCCACAGCCTCCTTGGGCAACCTGTTCCAGTGCGTCACCACCCTCTGTGAAAAAATGTTGCTTCAGAGGAAGCTTTGGCACCATAAGCTGAATTTTCTATCTTTCTATTATTTTCTAGAGAGGAGTGGTTGATACAGACTTCAGCAACCTACAGTGAGGTTGCTGAGGGTTGCTTTTTGTGAAGCTTGACCACTATGCAGGTGTTTCCATCCTTGTCTTTTCCTCCTGACTGTGTAGGGACAGGTTGCAAAAAGAGAAGTATCAAGGAACCCCACAGGACAGTAAAAGGAATGGGCCTTCTTTAGTAATTCATGGGGTGTTGCTTAGCTGAATACACTCCATGAGCATTTTATCCGAGTACAGCGTTTTTACTGAGGCAGTGATTTCTTGAAATAAGATGAACGCAGACAATGATTCATTTTCTGCTTACAATACACAGCGTCACCCAAGGCATATCCTATTGTCATATTCCATCGCCCCAACTGGTGTTTCTCAGAGGCAGGCTGGGTGGTGCAGGAGGCCATGTCATATTTCCTGAGTGTTTGTGTGCAATCACAGATCAGCAGTGAACATCTGCGGAAAGTGAAAGAAAGAGCTGTGCACCGCTGACACAGCTTTGCAGTCGTTATTCAAATAATGCTCGCAGATGCTTTTTAGCTTTTTTTTTTTTCTTTTTTTTTTCTGCTTCTTAAATCCCAACAGCATTAGAAGACACCTTGCCCAATATCACAGACTGGCAAAGCAGTGATCATTTTCTCTCAGAGTGTGGTCAGGCACTGCAATGGCCTGCCCAGGGAGGTGGTGGAGTCACCGTCCCTGGCAGTGTTTAAGAGGCGTCTGGATGAGGAGCTACAAGATATGGTTTAGTGCTTGTGGTAGCAATGGTAATGGGAGGATGGTTGGACAAGGTGATCTTGTAGGTCCTTTCCAACCTTGTGATTCTATGATTCTATGTTATGTCCCTCAGTCATTATGAATCATGTAAATTAAGCACACACACACAAAATCATGATTAAAATTCAACCACATGAAAATCTCTAGGCTAGAAAACCCAGGATTGAACAGGAATGCTGAAACAGGCCTACGTATCTTGCAAAGACCAATCTCTTCTGTCTTTAAGACTCCATTTTAGAATTATCTTTGAGCTTTCCCACATGCTAAAGCTCTGTTTAGAGAACTGCCACTATGTCTTGATGTATCCACAACTGCCTGAACCAGACCTTACTGTATATTCAGCAGTAAAAAGGAAATGAGAAACTTCCTGTCTGATAAATACAATAGATGAGATAATTAAATGCTGATGATCTGTTCGGTTACATATAGCTTCCTTGGAGTAAGGATGGCCTTCTCCAGGACAGTTTATAGTGTTTCCTCTCAGCACACAGCAGGTGGATGGGCTTTGGCCACTCAAACAACTCTGCAAATAAATCCTCTGCCGTCAGGCAACTTCCTGGTTCACCTTTGGAAATGATTACAAGTGAAATGAGTCTTTGTATAGAACTTAACAGTAGCAGAAGAGTGGGAAGAGGTAAATTGCAGCAGTCGGTTGTCAGTCAGAAAGTACTTCTCCACTGAAACAGCCTGTGGCAGTAAAATGGCGAATTATGCAGCCTTCACAGAGCTTGCATGAACTGACGGGGTTGCTCAGAACCCACCGTGCTGTGCTCAGCTAAGCCCAGAGGGACCTGGCTTAGCTGAGCACAGGCCATGTGGTATTGCCTCTCAAAGCAAGGGGAGCAGCTGGGGCCACTTACCTGGTTGGGTGTGCTCCAAAATCTCTCTGCAGACCCTTCCCACCTCGTTCCTTGAGTTGGTAGCCTAAGAAGGCTGTGTCCTTCCAGTGGTTTGTTGGGCAAGAGTTGGTTGTAAGAGCATGCTTGTACTCGGTCTCCCCTCTTTCTTGTAAAAGAGAGAAACCGCAAATGTTTTTCTTCCGGTTTTAGTCATTTCCTTTCAGCTTGGCAAACCTTGTTTTTTGACAGGATCTCACAGATATTCAGGCTGAGTGCACCTTGAATAAGGCAGCTCATCTGTAGAGTTCTGTGGTCTCCTTTAGATACCGCATTTGGTGTAGCTACCCCATAAAATCATTTCCATGTGATTTTTCATTTGGCAGTCCTAATTCCTGAGAATGTTGCTTCAGTGCTACAAATTTTGAATTGTATACTTCTGCAAAGTCACTCTGTGGGCTTTAGCAGAGGGATGGCTACAGGCTGCCTAGCTTTGTGCAGCCCAGTACCAATCTGGGCAGTAGTCACAGGCTGCAAAATTGTCCTGAAGCACCAAAGTACACTCCTTTTCATTCTTGCAAATGAATAAGAAGTCAAGAACCTGGATTACTTCAAACAAGTGAAGGTAAGGGATATTGGGATTGCTGAGGACCAAGGTTTCTTTCCCATGCAGGGAGGGATGGAGGCTTCCTGTGCACCTCATCATCAGCATGAAGATGGGACAGGACCCCATCTAAATCAACAAAGTGGGAAAGTGGGGTTAGGTGTCTTCAATGACAAAATTCCTATCCATCACAAAGCAAAGAATATTCAGTGGAGAAGAGAGCAAGAGATGATGAGAGTAGGTTCACACCTCCTCTTACCTCTTGTGAAGCCCTTTCTTCAGTCCCCAGCCCTATAAAGGTAATGCTGAAATCAGACTCTTCAGGGGCTGTTTGCAGGGTCTGAGGGAAATAAGATATCAAGAAGAGGCTATACAGCCATTCTGTCCTTCTTCAAGCAGAGGAAAAGTTAATTAATTCAGGAGAATGGTGCTAATATCCATCACAGGAACAATACAGAAAAATATTAGATTGGATATAAGGAAGAAGTTTTTTACAAGAGTAGTGAAGCACTGGAACAGGTTATCCAGAGAGGTGGTGGATGCCCCTTCCCTGGAGACATTCAAGGCCAGCTGGACGGGGCTCTGAGCAACTTGATGTAGCTGTAGGTACCCCTGACTGTACGAATCCTGTGATTCTATGATTTATGACTCTATGAATATTGAGTAATTGAGTGCTCTGTGTTGAAATTTTAATCAGTACTGAGATATCTCTAAGTTTACTGCACTGTGTGATGGAGCATGGATGAAGGGGGGAGAAGGTGGTGTGGAAAGGCAAGATCCACAGAGCTCTTGCCAGTGAGTGGAAAAATTGAGCCAGACCTCTGAAGTCAAAAGAAGTGGACAGAGGGGAGTGGGAAGCAGCAGGTCTGATGGGCCATCAGCAGGAAACTGGAGATAGCAAGGGGAAAAGGAGTGGGAGAGAGAGGTTCATTTATTGCACTTCACTTTTTCAGTCTCAGTGCACACGGCTTCAGAGTGGGATACTCACTAAAGTGCTTCCTGATGGAAGGGTAAATTTATTAATTTAAGAGAACCCCCTCAGTCTGTCCCCAGCTTTGTTCTCCTCTGAAAGGGATAAGCAGCCGCAGCTGATTTATCACCTTACAAAGCTGTTTATGTTTTTGCCTTTATTTAAACTGCCTGTTTGCTAGTGCTAGCCATTTCCATCCATGACATGTTTTTAACATCATCAAATATTCCTAATCTCCAGACTAATCAGCTGCTCTCTTAGGTAAACATGATTGCTAAGTTGCTTGTGGAACATTTTGCTGAAGACTGGTGTTTGCATCAGAGATAGGAGGAACCAGACCTGCAGCTGGTCGTGCTAATATCTTTTTTGAAGTCGCGTTTCCCTTGTGCTTCATGGGCCAAGCTGGCTGCAGCTCCTAGTCCTATCAAGGATAATTTATTTTGAAGACTGCAAAATCAAGATTTCAATTTCAGACACAAAGAAATGGTTTGGGCACTCTATTTCCCCCTTGAACAAATCTTCTGCTGCACAGTGTTCTCTCCAGTTGCCTGCCTTGCCCCTGGTCCCGACACTGTCCTGTCTGCTGGTGCAGCAGGCTGGCACTGTGACTGCTCCTGCACATGGCTGTGTGTACCAGAGTGACTTGCATCAGCTTCATCTTGCATGCATACATGAGCCTCTCTGTGTTAATCTCTGTTGCTTTGAAAGGACTGCTGATTTTTCCTTGTTTTGATGAGCATGCCGTTTGGATAGTCCTCAAGATCTCGTTACGGGTTTTTAAACCCTTTGCAGTAATTTCAAATAGGAAGTATTGTCTGGGACGTGATAACTGCTCCTAGAGAGATACTAAATATTATAGTAAATCCAAGGAAACATATCTAAAGACCCTCCTCTGTGTGGAAATGAAAGGTTATCTTTAGATAAGAGAGAAGAACCATATACTTTTGCCAATGTGTTTTGAGCATATCATTTTCCTATTCAGTACTGGCCCAATGGCTCATTCTTCCAGTGAGTGGCTTGCACCCCTGTTGCAGTTGTCTGTAATCATTTTCCCCAAGTCTAGTAGCTCTATTTTTCTGAAGATACTTATTCCCCCAAATCCTCTTCCTCTATTGAAAGATTTCCAACTGCAGAGATACTGATATCAGCTACAAGCTGTCTGCCTTGGGTCTCATTCGCCCTTCTCCATCTCTCACACCAGGCTCATTTCTCTGCTGGAAAAAGAAGCTATCCTGATGCATCTGCAGGCGTTAGAACATTTTATCCAGTTTTGGCTGAGCTCGTGTTGAAATTAAGTGAAATGCTCTTCTCAATGGGCTGTTGGGTGAAGCTACAAAAACCGCTCAAAGCTGCGCTCCCAGCGTAGAATCATAGAATCACAGAATGGTTTGAGTTGGAAGGGACACTTATAGATTGTCTAGTCCAGCTCCCCTGCAATGAACAGGGACACCTACAGCACATCAGGTTGCTCTGAGCCCTGTCCAGCCTGACCTTGAATGTCTCCAGAGATGGGGCATTCACCACCTCTCTGGGCAACCTGTGCCAGTGCTTCACCACCCTCACTGTAAACAAACTTGTTCCTTATATCCAATCTAAGTCTCCCTTCTTTTAGTTTGAAACCATTTCCTTTTGTTCTATCACAGCAGACCCTACTCAAACGTGTGACCCCCTCTTTCTTTCAGCCCCCCTTTAGATACTGAAAGGCTGCTCTCCAGTCTCCCAAGAGCCTTCTCTTCTCAGGCTGAACAGCCCCAGCATCAGGGGTTTGCTGGAAGAGCTGTGGGCCAGAAGGAGCCTTTTACAGTAAATCCGGTCCCACGCCTGGTTTGACATCCCAGTCTGAAAATGGGTACATTTTAAGGAGTTTTGTGTTCTGCCAGAAAGGCTGCAGTACAAAGCGCTCGGTATGTTTTTCTGGCAGTGGGACAGACCAGCCCAGACGGCCTCTGGTTTGGATGAGGACTAAAGTGAGAGAAAAGACAACAGTGGCTTCTGGGTTGTTGTTTTTTCTTTACTAAATTGAAAATACGTGTCCAAGGGACACGCTGCATGCACAGCCATGGAGAATGACACACTGCCTGGTTACAGCAGTGTACAGAGTCCTCATTGCCATACCCCAGTGCACAAGGCTGTGCTGGGCAGGGAGAGGGGCCAGGACCAGGAGAGGGGAGGGACCAGCCTTTAGTTGTCCTGGTGGAGTCATTTTGGGGTCCTGGTTCACCTCCTGGCTTTGAGATGCCAGGTATCAAAAGAAATAATAGGAAGAAGTCACTGTGAAATGGGAAAAACGCGATTGGATCCACGATTTATATCAGCTGCACTTTAAATCGCCTTTTGTCTGCTTTGTAACTGAGAGCTTTGGAGGCAGGCTTTCTCTCAGGGCAGATAGATTACTGCATTAAGATGTTCTTTGGATATTTTGTTTATCTGTGCTAAGGTTGAATTGCTCAACATGCACTTAAGTCAATAACAAGAAAACCCAAGGTCTATCTTTAACCACTCCAAATTGTTTTCCCTTAAAATAACGGAATGCATAATTGCTGTGGCTTGAGCAATTGTTTACAACAGTGTGTTTTGGTATTTTTGGTGTAGGGGAAAGAGGCCAGAATGGCAGGGGGAAGTGGGAGCAAGGCACTTGTCCTTTCCTATGGGACCAGGAAAGTGGGGGCTGCCCTGAGGCCATGGAGTGGCATCGTTCTGAGGGGAAAGGGCTGAGTGGGGCTGGGGGGATGCAAGTGTCAGATGCTGATGTGCAGGCTCCTGCTTCCCAGGAAAACACATTTAAACTGGGACAGGTGCAGAGATGGGTAATTAGGTTCATGAAGTGATTAGGGTTTTTTTTTTTTAGGGAGAAGTATTACAAAAGCTTGCTTGTTTGTTTAGCTTTGCATAAAAAAGCTTCAAGGGAATATGACTGTCCATAGATACTTCAGTAAATACACAGCAGTAGAAGAAGAGAGCTGTTTATGCTGAGAGAACACACTGACCTGAGAAAAATGGATATTGAGTGATTTTGGGAGTGCTGGGAGAAGACCTTTACAAGTGGGAGAGCAAAAAGGGAGCATTTCATTCCAGAGGAAAGAATGAAGATGGTGAAGGGGCAAGAAAACAAAAGTTATGTGGAGTGATGGAGGAACTGCGGCTGTTTAGTCTACAGAAGAGGAAACTGAAGGGGGACCTCATCACTCTCTACCTGAAAGGAGATGGCAGGGAGGTGTGTGTTAGTCTCTTTTCCCAAGTGACAAGTGATAGGATGTGAGGAAATTTGCAACTCCCAAGTTGCACCAGGGGAGGCTTTGATTGGGTATTGGGAAGAATTTCTTCACAGAAAGGATGATCAAGAGTTTAAATGAGCTGCCCAGGGATGTGAGAGAGTTCCCATCCCTGGAGGTAATTGAGAAATGTGGATGTGGCAACAAGGGATGTGTGTTTAGTGATGGTACTTGGTGGTGCTGCATGATGTTTGGACTTGATGATCTTAAGGGTTTTTTTTCCAACATAAATTATTCTATACTTGTATAATTAGTGCAACAAGAACAAACCCAGTTTGAAGGTGCAGGTTGAGAGACATGATCGTATCATCATCGACATCATATGAACTATGAACTATGAGAGGGACATCATTGGTGCAGTGGTTACAGCAGGGTTTACAATATCTAATGACAAGAAGAGAAGCTTTTTAGTTGATGGGCAGTTTAACATGGGGAGTATTTAAGATCACCCCAGAGATTTATAATGCCTCATGCTTGCAAAGTTTTGTGAACAGTACAGTGATGCTGTTTTGACTTTGTTTTGCTTTGGGTTTTAGACCATGGTAAAATTCTGCAACAGGATTGAGAAGAGTAGCTGTGAAGAAACAGACCTTTTCTGAAGGGCTGGAGCATGAGTGAGGGCACTTTCAGCAGTGCTGTGCATTGCGTGCTTTGCTTGTCCTCGCTGTTTATTACCCTGTTGTTTAAAATTAATGGAGGTTGTATGTATCTTGTAAATGAACATATAGGATCATTTCCAAAGTTTCCATCCATTTATTTCTCTCCTAAGAAGAAGCTAATGAGATCTGCAGAAATTGTTCATCGTAAATAAACTCCTTGACAAATATTTGAATGTCTTTGTTTAATAAGTCAGTTGTAAATATTTTTACCATAGCTCAATTGTTACCAGAAATAAGTCAGTCCTGGAATTTACTCCCTAATATGTCAGATCTTCCTGGAATAACTGCATTCCAGAGGTCACATTCTGTGAATTTCTTTCCTCACTTAAATCACTCGCCAGTCTGAAGGGTCCTATATGCCTGCTGTTGTGAAACCCAGTAGCCATCTGCATGTAATCACTTCCAGGGAAAATAGCTATATGTAGTGCTTCTGGATCTGTGCTTTTCCTTTGAGAGCAAGCATCATCATTATTCACATTTTATGTGCACATGAAGGATGGCCTTATCTTCCGTTCCCAAAAAAGCACAGTGGCGTACTGCTGTGATCATAATGATCATTCTTCAGTGTGAAGTGGTAACATTACGCTTTAATATTATTGCTATGGTACTATTTTGATATGAAGAAAGGAGAAATGTGCACTTGGGCTTCAGTGAGAACAGAATGCTGTGGTTTCATGCATCGTATTGTTTTCTGTAATTTAAGAACTTCCAGTCTGGCTAAAAGTTAGAAATTGGCCGAGAGTCTGGAAAGGGCACAGAGAGGAAAAGGAGAAGTAATTCCTTAAACCAGACACGTCCAACCCACGGCCTGCACGCGGCCTGGCCCAGCTGGCAACATGGCCGCTCCTGGCCCCGTGATGTAAAGGCAGTGGCTCTTCTCAGCGGAGCGGCCCCAGACAAGAACCCATCATTCACAGCAACTCAACCATCGAGCCAGCCCCACGCGTTGGTTTCACAAAAACAAACTCAAATATCCCACTCGTTGTATGGTTTTGTTTCTCTCTTTTTTTAACGTTTTAAGAAAAATATGCTGACCATGCCGAGAGGTATGTTTTATGGCTGAGAATTTTCTCTGTCAAATGGTGTTATTGTGCTCTTTGTATTGGTTGTAGCTATGCTAGAAATAAATAGTAGGCATTAGTTTTGGAGCAACTTGTGTGTATGAAGTCCTAGACGATTCCTTTTTACTCACTGTGGCCAAAAGTTTGGACGCCTATGCCTTAAACCAAACTGAAATTGTCACTGTCCTTGGGGCAGAACCCAGTTGGTTGGGAGAAGGATGGAGGAGGGAAAAGGGACAGATGGGGCATGCAGGTGGTGGGATGTTCTTCAGAAGACATCACCTGAATCTATGAGAACTGTTTCACCTTATGTCTTCAGCATGATAGATATTCAAGTTGCTAAAATGAGACAGAACTAAAGGCCAAACTCCCTTTTTCTTGTTTATGCCACCTCATTTTCCATTAGGCAAGTAAATAGACTCGTTTCAGGATCAGAGGAAAGCAATCGTCTTTATTTTCTTCTAGGTGAAAAAAAAAACCAATTCCACAATCATGTATCTTCCTTCTTAAACTGTAATTTATCATGAATGTGCAAGCAGAAAAAAATGCTCATTCTGAACAGCCTACATAACTTTTTTTTTTCCTAGGCTAACAGTGAGACAGTGATCCTGGTCATTTGATGAGAAAATAGGAAAGTGGAGGGTCCCTCTAGAACAGACCCCGCTTCTTCTCTTTTTAGTATTTTGCATGGAGAGATGCCGAGTTTGGCAACCTTTCAAAGCTTGCAGTCTTTTGGCTGAACTATTTTGAGTCTGGGAGCATTTGGTTATTCTTTGCCCAAATGTCAGCACTTTGCTCTCTATTAGACGTGTGCAACGAATGATTTCACTTAACCAAAGCCCTGGTTTTCCACAGGAAACCGTTTGCAGTGGAAGAAGGCTTGGCTTTACCTCGAACAGCATCGTGGCAGAGCCAGGTGCCTGCAGCAGCCTCAGAGAATGCATTTTCACACAAGCTTCTCAGCAATGCTTCTGACAGCAAGCAGAGCAGCCACCCGGACCCACAGGGAGGGCAGGGTGAACTTTTACTTAAGGAACCAGAAAATGCTGCCTGTGAGGTTATTTTGTTATTCAACAACTTACCTTGTGAGGAGGGAGTACAATGTTCTCCAGATGAGAGAAGAAGATTTTCTGTGTTTTGGACTGATTCAGAGAGGCCCCTCACGAAATACTTCAGAGCAACCTAAAAATAGCCTGCTCCACTAATACCAAGGAAACACTTCTTTTTGCCAAGAAACTGCAATCCTATTTTTCATGCCCACTGATTTTGGAAGGCAGACTTACAAGTCCCTTTGTGTTGGGCCCCTTTCTGAGTAAAGAGCATTAGGAAGATCAAGGTTGCTTTGCGCTTTGTTTGAAGTGCTATCAAACAGCAGCAGTATCAGATAATGTGGATTATAATGCTACAGTTCTCTACAATTTTATGCATTTTAATTACTGGTACAAAATATATTCCGCAAGACATCTGAGGCTCAGAAACAGGCACTAATTAAACAAAGTGTGCTGATATTTCCGTTTTCTTGAACTGCATCAACAACAAAATTCTCTAACAGGTCAACACAACCTCCTCCTCCCCCTCTCCTCTGTACTGCCGGGGCTGAGCAGCACAACATTTTCATAATCATCTGGTTTATGTAATGGCAGACAAACTCAAAAGGCAGGAAGAAATTGGGCCAGGAAATCCAGTGGCCTTTCCAGCGGCTTTTCACAACCTCTAACACTCTTTACCTCAAATACCCAGCTGAAGTTTTACACAAAGAAAATTTTTCTCTTCACAGGACCAACAATGCTACAAAGATACGTTGATATATGAAAAATATATGCACAGCTGGCATCCCCTGCTCATGGAAGACCTCATCCCAGCCAGCAGTTTGCAGAGCTTGACAGTAAGATAACTCAGTCTCAGAAACCTGCCCTGCTATCCTCTCAGTGCCTTTTGGGAGCCCAGCTATGCAGGAGCACTCTGATTCTCTACCTTGAGCAAACATGAGTAGGTCTAATCACTGAAGGAGGTGCAACTTTGGAGGATATGTTCACTTTGAGAAAAACATTTTTTGGAGTGGAAGGAGGAGGGATGATCCACAGGATGTGTCAGGACATGTGGCTGCACAGCACTAATAGACAAGAGCTTGATGCCCCTCTACCCATCTACAAGCTTCAGCCCAGTTTGAAACTGAATAGGATTTCAAGCCACTCATGAAGAGTTAAAATTACTGGTTGCTTCATGCAACTCAGCATGGACATAAGAAACCAAAGGGAAAATCTTCAGAATGGGATACACCTTGTAGAGCAGCCAGAACCAAACAAAGTCCTATGCAGGCTCTGCCTGTCACTTTCCCTTCCCTTCCCTTCCCTTCCCTTCCCTTCCCTTCCCTTCCCTTCCCTTCCCTTCCCTTCCCTTCCCTTCC
>JAOWBP010002052.1:8800071-8837777 GCA_028571105.1 Tragopan temminckii | reverse complement strand
CCCTTCCCTTCCCGTCCCTTCCCTTCCCTTCCCTTCCCTTCCCTTCCCTTCCGCTCCATCCATCTCTCTTCTTTCCATGCTCCTTGGGGACTTGAAGATCATGGACTATGTACTGAGGTAATTGCAAGACTAAAAGTTGACCCTGGAGGAGTGGAAAAGGGACACAGTATGATGATAAAGAAAATGCATAGGTTAGGGGGAATGTAGGCTACAGGTTAGCAAGTTATTCCAACAGCCTTCTTCTTCTGTCAAAATGATGGTATTTTAGCTCCTGTCCAGACTGCTGGCTCTGGATAGTGAACAGGGTCGTGTTCATTGGCTACAGTCTGTTCATTCATTAGCTATGTCCAATATGGAAATGCAGTGCTATATAGATTTGCTGAACTCAAAGCATCTCTCGTCTAATTCATTCCCTTCCTACATAGAGTCATGCCCATGCGTAAGAGGCACACCACCATGATCCATATTTACAGGACACCGTGATATTTCTAGGAAGGGAGTGCTCAGAGGCTGACAATTCCCAGTGCGCGTGTATGTGCCTGTACTGGTGTGCGTGCCGACTGTGCTGTTCTGCAGAGCAGGAGATAAGGATGGGATTATCCTGTGTCTGGCAGGCACAGGCTCCTCAGACCTCTCTCTGAAGCATCTGGTGCTGGCTAGTGTCAGAGCTGGGGTATTGACCCCTGTATCTCAGCGAGTCTGGCAATTCCCCTGTTTCCAGGCACTGGACAGAAGCAGACTGTTTTCTAACATTGGGTGGCTCATATTTCTCACCAACACTGACAGCCAAATGTCACTTTCACATTCCCTCTTGCTCCTAGTGCCCAACGTCAGGCTGAAGGTCAGGGGGTAGATCCTGGATGTTCCCATGCAAGGAAAATCAATTTCAGTTCACAAAAGACAGAGAAGTAGGTGCAGGAGGTCACAGCATGGTTTCAGTTGCTCTTTGGGTTTAGAAGTTTGAATGAGGAGGTGGAAGGGAGATGAACAAGGAGCTATTGATGGAACAGGGCTGTCTCCAGGCTGGCAGAATGAGAGCGTGAGGAGAGGTGTAGGCAGAGGGGCCATCTGCACTGGAGAAGGATCTATCCCACTGTGCCAGAACCCCAGCCATCCCCAAATCTCACCACTAGCTCTACTCTGGCCTCACTTCATCTCATTGTGTAATGGGATCCCTACCAAGTTGGGATATCAGATATGACCGGGGGCTTTTTTGACTTTGTGGAGCATTTTGATACCTGTTTGTCTTTCTGCTTGCTGGCGGGCACATGGAGCTGTGCAGGGCTTCAGGCTGTGGCACCAAACCCCTGCAAACATGGACGGTGTTACAGCTGTAAGGTACACAGCAAAACACAGCAGTTCCCAAGGCCTGGAGCAGTGCTGTTGTCTTCGTCTGGTGACAGATTCACGGTGTCCAGTGCTTCACTGAATTCAGTGAGTTAAATCAGGAGCAGAAAATGAATCGGGATCTTAGCTTGTGTTGCCAGGATCTTGGCATTTAGTTCATATTTGGTGCTGCTATAAATACATTATTTGGCTGTGATTTTTATTTACAGATTTTTTTGAGCTCAGCCTCACTTTTTTTTTTTTTCCTCCAAGAAAACAAGATGAGTCCCAAAGCACCCACCAGCCCTCGGGAAGGCAGAATAGCTCAGGCAGGGCTCTTTCTGTCCCCACACTGCCTGCTGCCTTTTCACCATGCACAGAAAAAGCCCAAATGCTCCATTCAACCCAGAGTTGTTTGGAGTTCCCAGGAATTTCACCCCATGACTTTGACCTTTGACAAGAACACTTAATTATTTCCAGCTCTCAAGCCAGGTCATAAACCAGCCCTTTGAAGAAGTTTCCTGCTATCCATAAAGGAGAGCTCCGGGCTCCGCTCATTGTGGAGTTTACATTCCTTGAATGGAGGGGCTTCTTGAACTGATGGGGCCCTGGGTCAAAGAGTTCAATGTTTGGGTTTGTTTTTAGAAGAGATGGATCCCTGTTCCAAAATTTGTTCCTCTGTCCAGACTTTATACCTCACAAATTTTTCCTTTTTTATTTCTGCTCCTTTCCTTTCCTGCCCCTGATTCTGGAATTTGAGATTGCTTCATTATAAAGGCAGAATTTGTCTGCATAATCATAGAACTATTGGTGGAATAAAAACTATTCTTGTTTTCTTGTCAGCAGGGTCACGCTTGGAGA
Source organism: Tragopan temminckii (assembly GCA_028571105.1). Lineage (NCBI taxonomy): Eukaryota > Metazoa > Chordata > Aves > Galliformes > Phasianidae > Tragopan > Tragopan temminckii. The sequence continues at coordinate 8,835,590 of JAOWBP010002052.1, read as the reverse complement.
CTAACCAATATTTTATTCATCCACATACTCTGCAGCAGCTGCTTCGTGCTCCTGAGCCTTGCATTTTTGGCAGCAGCTTTTGGACGTCTCTCTTCTCCCAGCTGACATGCGGCATACATTCTGTGTACAGCAAGATAAACTTTTCTTTTTTCCTTTTCTTCTAAGGCTCTTTGTGCACTCCAGTTGGTCAGGGCGATATTTCCCCTTCAGCCAAAAAACAACCCATGCAAAGCATGAGCTATGCCGGGCTGTGCAGTGAGCTGAAGGCAAGGCATCGGCATGGGATGGGACCAGGTGGAGCATCGGGCCAAGCTCTGTTGGCAGTGAGGTCTGGCAGGGAGCACAGCTCTGCCTTCCCCTGGTCACAACATTACCAGTAATTGCTTCTTTTTCCTTACATGGGGATGTGGTTGGTGGGGACATTCTTTGGAAATGAAAAGGCAGCTCTTGCTACCAAACAACGCTTGCCCATATTTCTAGCGTGATGCACCATAACGCAGCAAAACAGAGCTGAAAAAAAAACAAAAAGAAAAACAAGTTTTTACTGAAATCCCTATTTTTAGAGCAGTTTCACAGCTTTTGCAGTTGTGGGCAGAGACACGGTGCCTGGAGCCAGGGTGAGAGCAGGTTAGGGACTGAGGGTTCAATTTAAGTGTGCGAGATCATGGAATCAAAGAATGGTTTAGGTTGGAAGGGACCTGTAAGATCATCTAGTTCCAACCTCCTGCTATAGGCAGGGACACCTCCCACTAGACCCAGGTTGATCAAAGCCCCATCCAGCCTGGCCTTGGATGCTTCCAGGGAAGGAGCATTCACAACCTCACTGGGCAACCTGTTCCAGTGTCTCACCACCCTCACAGTAAAGAATTTCTCCCTAATATCTAGTCTAAATCTACCCTCTTCCAGTTTAAAGCCATTTCCCCTCATCCTGTCGCTACCTGGCCTTATTAAAAGTTCCTCCCCAGATGCCTGCAGGTGTCCCCTGCCTGTACACCATATCTAGAGAATGCCTTCTGCATTACCCTTGGCAGCAGCCTTTGCAGCCAATGAATGAATTATGTTTTTCATCTGTCCTTTCCTCTAACTCCATTCTTCCATTCAGATTTGCAAACAATTGACTTTTTAATTGCAATTCCACACTACCTGAGCAGAATCCTTATCCAGAGGCTGCTTTATGCTCCTCTAGCAATGCCAAGCTGTTAAACTGCCAGCGTGGTACAGAGAAACACGGGTGTTAAAAAAATCCTCTAATGTCTTTAGAATGAAAACCATCCCCTTACGTTATCGGAATATTTTCCATATCCTACAGAAGCACCAAGTACTTCTGTTTTCTAAAAAGAAAGGAAACCAAACAGCCATTGAATGTTCCCACTCCCTGCAGTTCACTTGGTATTTTAAACACCATCTTTCAGAGCCCTTCTTTTTTAAAAAGAAGAAAGTTTTATGGCATAAATATTTCACTGTGAGGTTAGGAAACCAATGTGTCGGACACTATATTTTCTAACAGTTGTGGTGTATTAAGTCATGGTGCTTTGTGGTTAGGTACGACATCAGGCTGCTACAGAGCTGCATTTGGAGAATCATGGCTTTCATCCTCTAATTGGGAGGATGAAAAGCATTTCATTATCAGCAACAAGAATATTACTCTTCTTAACTTGCTTTACTGTGCTCAGGGAATATATATTTATGTATGTATAGCTTTTTTGTTGTGTTGGAGTTTTGTGGACTTCTCTGGTCAAAACCTCTGATCTGGTTTTAAAGCTGCTTTACTCCCTGCTCTGCTGTTCTGCTTAATGAAGGGACACAGGGGCAAATATGTGTTGGAGGAGGTGTGAGGCTCATAAAAAGAGGGATCTCATTTTCTTCTCCAAATGACAGAGACATACACAAGGCTGAACTCCCAGGCACACCACTGGATAATACACCAAACTGGCCTCCAGTAACTTAATCCCAGGTTTTCAAGATGCTTTCCTGAGTAGGGCTTAGGAGGAGGCCCTTGGAGCCCCATATGTTGTTGCCAACAGTTTGTGTGCTGTGCAGGTCTTCTTTTCACCTGAGGTTGCCCTCAATATGAGCCAGCAGGTACAACTTGTGAACATCTCAATGCTACATCGTGCTGCACATGTGCATTTCCCATCTTTTGGAGCAGCAGGAGAAGCCGTATTGGAAATATGCGTATCAGTAGACCCTCCAACAAGTGCAAGATTCTCAGAGTTTTCTTGGTGTTGAGTTGGACCAGCAATGGCTGTGCTTCTAAGATCTCAAGGATGGGGAGTGCTCTGTCTTTGCTTTGGATTGATGCAAAACATAATTATTGATGGTTTACCGGCATGTATGAGAGGATAAACAAGGAACTTCTTGACTTTTCAGGGAAGCATGTAGCGTGCCTTTCCTAAACCACTGAGTAATTATTATGCTCGTGGTTTTACAAAGAAAACCCTCAGCTAAGCGGTGAAGAGAGGTGTGGTTTCTAAGAGCCACAGTACAGCTCCTCTTACAACTGCAGGGGATTAGTCAGGATGCTGCTGGAAGGGAGGCTCCTTTGTGCGTTATCTGCAGATATCACTGAGAGCAGTACTGCCCTGGGATAGCCTAAAGGAAGAATTTGTCCCAGTTGCAGCAGAAGCTTTGGAAAATAGTGGAGTGATATAGCTTGTTGTTTATCTAGCAGCAAAATCCTCTCTGTGCTCTGTGACAAAGATAAATATTCTGGGTTGGAAGCTCTACAGAAAGAGCCCTTAGAGGTTTTGCAGTCCTTGATTTCAGGCCCCTAGCAAGCAATTGCTTTGAGCTTTCAAAAAAAAAAAAAGAGTCTAAACTCTCCTTAGTTAACCTCTTTTCTCTATCCGTAGTTTTCTGATGCCCCGAGCTGCATTTTCATGTACTTCCTCAATGGAAAGGGAACAGGTGGAGAGAAAGCAAGGCTGTGTACAGCACAGAGACTCACTCTTACAGAGTTTGGAAAGCAGAGAGAATATGTCACAGAGGCAGCAGTTACTTGGGCTATTTCACCCTTCTAGTATGTTTTTACCCCAGTGGTTGATGATTGCTAGCATAAGCGAAGTATTTATCACTGTTATATTACATCCTTATCTCTAAATTAGAGAGATATGGATGTGATGGATGGACCACTCAGTGGATAAATAATTGATTGGATAGTTGCACTCAAAGAGTTGTGGTCAGCAACTTACGTCCAAGTGGAGACCTGTGGCAAGAGGCGTTCCTCAGGGCTTGGTATTGAGACTTGCAGTTTCATACCTTTGTTGGCAACATGGACAGTGAGACTGAATGCACTCTCAGCAAATTTGCCAATGACACTAAGCCATGTGGTGCAGTCAGTATAAAGGAGACAGGATGCCATCCAGGACGTGGACAGGCTTGAGAGGTGGGCCCATGCAGATCTCGTGAAGTTCAACAAGGACAAGTGCAAGTTCAATTGGGCTGGAGTAATCCTGAGCACAAATGCGGGCTGGGTAGAGATTGGATTGAAAGCAGCTCCGAGGAGAAGGACTTGTGGGTGTTGGCAGATCAGCATGATGAAGGTGGCAAGGCACTGACAGAGCTGCCCAGAGGAGATGTGGATGCCCCGTCTGTGGAGGCATTCAAGGCCAGATTGGAAGGGGCTTGATCTGATGGGAGGTGTCTTAGCCTATGGCAGTGGAGTTGGAACTGGATGGTCTTCAGTGTTCTTTCCAATCCGTTATAGTTTAACCTGGCAGGAGGCTAAGCACCACAGTCATTTGTTTACTCCTCCCTGTCCCAGTGGAATGGGGGAAAGAACCGGGAACAGAAAAAAGAAAGCAGAATTTGTGAGTCGAGATAAAAACTATTTACTAAGACAGAAAAAAAAGAAGTGGAAAAAAGGATAATAGCTATGATAATTATATATATGTGTATATATATATGTATATACACAACATGAGTGATGCACAAGAAATTGCTCACCACCCACTGACCAATGCCCAGCCGGTCCCCAAACAGTGGCAGCCTGCCCCACCAACTCCCCCCCATTTTAATTTTTTTTCACATGGTGCCATATGGTATGGAATATCCCTTTGGCCAGTTTAGGTCAGCTGTCCTGGTTCTGCCCCCTCCCAATTCCTTGTACCCTCCCAGCCCATTGCTGGCAGGGCAGTATGAGAAACTGAAATGTCCTTGGCTCTGTACAGCACTGCTCAGCAACAACTGAAACATTGGTGTGTTATCAACATTGTTTTTCTACTAAAGCCAAAACATGGTGTCACACCACACAATATGAAGGGAGAATCAACTCAGTCCCAGCTGAAACCAGGACACAGCCCATGATTCTGTGATAAGGGTTCCCATGCTGGTGGTTTTGAGTGTAGTTAATCGTGACTATCAATACAAGAAAGTGTCAAAGGTGAAGCCCTTGAACTCTGTGTTGGCTAAGACCCAAGTATTGCATCTACTTGTTCTGTTGTGCTACAATATATCATAAAGCTCTTATCACAGACAGAGGCTAGACAAATCCTGCTGAGACAACTGAGTCATGTGATAGTGGCCATGGGGAAGGAAAGCAGTGTTTTGTTGCTAGGATAGTGTTTGTCTTCTGGAGAAGGAAGTGTTGTCTTTTTTCTGCTGCTAACAACTCTCCCTGGCAAAACAGCTGGCCTTCCTAAAAGGAGAAATGTTACCCTTACTGTAAAATCCAGTGTAGTCCCTATTTTCTGTATCAAACTATATATAAAAGACCACTCATTCATATGTCAGACAACCACGCTAACTCCTTTCAAGCTTAGTTATGCACAAGAAGGATTTTTTGGGAGTTAATTTTCAGACAATGCTTGGATGGGGGGGACACTAAATGTTTCCCTAAGATCCATGTAAGACCTTGAGATCTTTCCTCCCTCGCTTGGGAGGAGGGTACACTCAGTGTTGTAAAAAACATGTTTTCATTCTGTAAGGAAGCTCTGGTGCTACTGACACCAGCAAGACTTAGAAAAGCAAGTGTCATTCACTCTTTGATGGTGCTTAACTGTGAGGGGCTCATGAACGTTGGTTTTCAGTTCCAAGAAAACCTGTTTCTCTCCTTACAATGAAAGGAACTGAGTAATGTACCCAGTACTGGGCTAGATTTGTACTGCCTGCTGCTTTTCAGGAGATTCAGAGTAAAGCCATTGATAAGACTAGTGACCAAGCCAGAACTTTCCATTAAAGGCAGTATACTGGGTTTTTTCCACACGCGTAACCAATGCTTGTCTGGCAACTTATTTAATGTACTACAACTCTGAACTGGAAGAAATGGAAAAAGTAAACTAGAATAGGCAACTCTTGGGATGATGTAGTGACAGTAATTTACCTAAAATAGCACCTACTGCAGTGCCAGTTACATTCACAGAATCATAGAATGTTTTGGGTTGGAAGGGACCTTAATGATCATCATCAAGCTCCTGGGTTGCCACCCACCAGATCAGGCTGCCCGTGGCCTCTTCCAATCTGGCCTTCAACGCCTCCAGGGATAGGGCATCCACAGCTTCTCTAAGCAACCTGTTCCAGTTTCTCACCACCTTCTGATTAAAACATTTTCTTCTAATATCTTATCTAAATCTCCCCTCTTCTAGTTTAAAACCATTCTCTCTTGTCCAGTCACTATCTATCTACGTAAAAAGTCAGTCCCCCTCCTGCTTGTAAGCTCCCTTTAAGTACTGGAAGGCTGCAATGAGGTCTCCCTGAAACCTTCTCTTCACCAAGGTAAACAAGCCCAACTCCCTCAGTCTGTCTTCATAGGAGAGATGCTCCAGTCCTCTGATCATCTTCCTGGCCCTACTCTGGACCCACTCCAATAACTCCACATCTTTCCTGAGGTGGAGGTCCCTGGCTTGGATGCTGTATACTCCAGATGGGGACTCATGAGGACAAAGTAGAGGGAGCAACCACTTCCCTCTTCCTGCTGGCCACCTCCCTTTTGATGCAGCCCAGGGTACAGTTGTCCTTCCAGGCCACAAACATATACTCACATCATTTTCACCAGCAGGATCCTCCAAGTCCTTTTCTGCGGGGCTGCTCTCAATGAGTTCTTCTTCCAGTCTGTACACATATCTAGGATTGGCCTAACTCAAGTGCAACACTTTGCACTTATCTTTTTTGAACCTCATTAGGTTCACGTGGGCCCTCTTCTCAAGCTCATCCAGGCCCTTTTCAATAGCATCCCTTCCTTCTGTTCCATCAACTGCACCACTCAGCTTAACAAATGGAGTATGTTGTCAGTAAAGTAGAAATCTCTGTCATCATCACTGTGAGCTTCAGTATGGTGTTCTGTTACAGAAAGCAATCTCTCTTAAAAACTTTACTAGCGGACCTGACAGGGTTGCTTCAGTTATTCTGTTTATGCTCTCAGCAGCCACGTAGGACAAATAATCTCATCTCTCTCCTTCACCTCTGAAGCATTTTGCCCGATCACACTGTTTCCATTTTCCTTAGTGACATGGATCTCAGAGGACTCTGCACTAGAGGAGAGATCTGAGTGAGCACAGAGGAGTTGCTGGCAGGTCATGTTGCACTGCCTGGGATATTTTATTCTCTGCAGCTGAAGATGTGGTAACTTGCCTTGTCCCCCAAGGCTCTGTTGCATGTTACTCCCATCACCCCACAGGATCACTGCACAGCCTTTTGCTGGGGAATGGCACTGAATGCACACTCCTAGTGTCTTCTTTGACCTCTGTGAGGTCTTCTTGTCTTGGGACTTAGCCATAGGATCATATAAACTTATGTTTGGAGTTATGTCTTCATAACTCTGGTAAGAGGGAAGATGGAACCATTTAAGCATTAACTTTGGTGTGATGGACCTAAGGGCTAATTACAGAGAATCACATAATTGCTTGGGTTGGAAGGTACCTCTAGAGATCATTGAGTCCAACTCCCTGCTAAAGCAGATTCCCTACAGTAGGTCACACAGGAAAGAGATGAGATGGGTCTTCAATACCTCCAAAAAATGAGACTCCACAGCCTCTCTGGGCAGTCTGTTCCAGTGCCCTGTTACCCTCACTTCTGCATATTTGTGCGGAACTTCCTATGTTCCGGTTTGTGATCACTGCTCCTTGTCCTATCACTACACACTACTGAAAAAAGTCTGGCTTCATTCAATTGCCTCCTGCACTTTAGAATTTTATAAGCATTGATCAGATCCCCTCTCAGTCTTCTCTAGGCTGAACAGACCTTGGATTTCTCAGCCTTTCCTTCTTTATTGCCCTCCATCCAGCTCTTTCTAGGAGATCTCTGTCTTTTTTGAACGGAGGAGCTCAGAACTGGACACAGTATTCCAGATGTGGTCTTACCAGGGCATAGCAGAAGGAGTCACTTCCCTTGACCTGCTGCCCACACTCCTTATTATGCACCCCAGTATACCATGAACCTTCTTGGCCACAAAAGCACACTGCTGCCTCGTAGCCAACCTGTTGTCCACAAGGACACCCAGGTCCTTCTCTGCAGAGCTCACCTCCAGCAAGTCAGCCCCTAACTTGTACTGATGTGTGTGGTTATTACTCCCCACGTGCAGGCAACTGCACTTGCTTTTGTTGAAACTCATCAGGTTCCTCTCTGCCCAACTCTCCAGTCTGTCCAAGTCTTTCTGAATGGCAGCACAGCTTTCTGGTGTGTCAGCCACTCCTCCCAGTGTGGTATCATCAGCAGAATTACTGAGGGTGGACTCTGTCCCTTCATGCAGGTCACTGACAAAGGTGTTGAGCAAGACTGGACCCAGCAGCAACCCCTAGGGAACACTGCTAGCTACAGGCCTCCAACTAGACTCTGCTGCTGATCACAACTCTCTGAGCTCTGCCAGTCAGCCAGTTCTCAACTCACCTCACTGTCCATTCCTCTATCCCACACTTTCTAAGCTTCATACAGGGATGCTGTGGGAGATAGTGTCAGGCGCCTTGTTGAAGTTAAGGTACACAACATCTACTGCTCTCCCCCATCTACCCAACCAGTGATGACATGGTAGAAGGCTGCCAGGTTGGTCAAGCACGATTTCCCCTCGGTGAATCCACGATTGTTTTTGGTTTAAACAGACAGATTATCTTATGGACTTTTTTCTATATATTTTCTGAGGGGAAAATGCTTTAAAATTTGAATAATTAATTAAATTTAAAAGCACAGATTTAAATTTGGAATGCTCCCCTTCCCTGGCCCAGCAAAATAGAGTATCTGGATTTTTAAACTGGATGATGACTGGGGACAAGGAGACCTTTGTTCTTTCTTGGCAGCACCTCCAGCTGGTAGGCTGTCTTTCTGTAAGCCAGTGTCTGAGACTTTCACCTCTATAAAAGGGTGTTCTATGATACCAACCTATTTGGCAAAGTGCTTTGATATCTATCTGTAAAAAAGTGCTGAGAGTTGAGGGGTGAGATGCCTTCGCAAATTTTGCGTGTTTCAGGCTGGTACGCTGCTACATTTTGGAAAATGGGCAGGTTTTGATGTTTGTGATTCATTCAGAGGGAATTCTTGTCTTCTTTAAATTCTTCCCTTATTTGTAGGTATTTGCTGTCTGGCTCACTAAGTGGGCCGTTCTCAGACCGTTTGCCACACTCCAGTTGCTCACTCTCCATGGGATGCGTCACGCTCCTCCAGCTCTCACACTCCCAAGGCAGATAAGGCAGACGGAAGCACAGCCCCAGGTTGGAGCAGAGCCCATGATTCGGTGGGGTGTGGTAGGCAGCAGCTCCCCTTCCCGTGTGGGATGATGCCTGTGTATGACTCAGGTCAGATAACAGGGCAAAGAAGAGCTGTTGTCTGAGGTAAACATTCCAGCACTCCCAGTGCAGATGCGGTGTTCGGCACGCAAATCTTGAGCTAAGCACTACACGTGGAAGGAAGGTAACTGCAATGGGAGCATATGGAGATCATTTTATCCATAGTTACTTCCTTGATAAAATAATCAGCAAGCTGTGACAACACTTCCTCTTTTTTCCCACAGCTCCACTGTATGAACATTCCTATTCAGTGTCCTGAAAAATATTGTGCTACTTTGAAACCTCCTGCAGGGAACAAAACCACAACCATGTCCTGCTCGTGCTTTCTAATGAAATGGTTTGGAATGTTATATTTGGGCACATGACCTCAGTTTGGTACTCAGACTGAGATCTTCCATGAAAGCATACAGCTGCCACTCGAAGGGAGATAAGTGATTCAATGAGATGCCATCTTACTGTTGTTGTTTTTATCTTACTAATGAAACAGACTTGTATTATATGCCATCACAATTTCTTTTTTTTTTCAGTTCAAATTAGAGTTACATCTTCTTCAGTATCTAAACTTCAGTATCTGCACCTTTCTTTCAGTAACTAAAGGGGGGCTGTAAGAAAGAAGGGGACAGACTCTTTAGCAGGGTCTGAGGACAGGGAAATGGTTTCAAACTAAGAGAGGGGAGTCTTAGATTGGATATAAGGAATAAGTGTTTTAAAGTGAGGGAGACGAGGCACTGGCACAGGTTGCCCAGAGAGGTGGTGGATGCCCCGTCCCTGGAGACATTCAAGGTCAGGCTGAACGGGGCTCTGAGCAACCTGATCTAGCTGTAGGTGTCCCTGTTCATTGCAGGGGAGTTGGACTAGATGGCCTTTAAGGATCCCTTTCAACTCAAATGATTCTATGATTCTTCAATCTCGTTATCATCTCTTGGCATCAGAATTTTGTTCCAGTTCCTTATTACCGCAGCTATCGATAAAAACTCAAAAGTCCTGATCTCTCAGTGCTCAGAATCATGGCAGAAAATATCACTCCAAGTGTTACACGTGGATTCTCTCTGTGGGAGAGGAGGAGAGAAATAGTGGCATGGGATGTTTGCAGCTAATACTGCTGCTGGTGTGATGCTGGCAGCCTGTTGCTCTTGGGGCCTCTGGAAACTGTACTCTCTGTTTAGCCTCTGAGCCTGAATTCCTCCATCCGTGTTCAGTCTCTCTGGACTCTCTTAAAAGCCAGCTGGGAGAAAACAAGGACAGGATTCTCAGGCTCTCTCCCCATCTTGCAATGCCAGGAAGTCTGGATGGCTGTGTCTGAAGAACAGTGGTGTGAGAGAAATTACCCCTTCTTTCTTCTCTTCCTTCCCACATCGTAAGTTTTGTTCCCTGAATACATGAACCAGACTTAGTTACAATTTTATTCTCAACAGTCCTTGATACTCAACCTAAACTCCAAACCCACGCATATGCCTCCTAGCCCACAGCTTTTTCTGGAGCTGAGGAAAAACAGAGCTGTTGTCATGGGCTATTTTTACACAGGATGATAGTGATGGAACAAGGGGAATTGTTTTAAACTAAAAGAGAGGAGATTTAGATTAGACATTAAGAGGAAATTTTTCACTCTGAATGTGGTGAGGCACTGGCACAGCTGCCCAGAGAAGTGTGGTGCCCCATTCCTGGAGGTGGTCAAGGCCAGGTTGTATGGGGCCCTGGGCAGCTGAGCTGGTGGGGGGCAACCCTGTCCATGGCAGGGGGTTGGAACTGGATGGGCTTTAAGGTCCCTTCCAACCCAAACCATTTTATTTCATTTTTGTACAGCAGCATCTACAATACTTCATTTTTGTAGTAGTGAATGACTGCACTATACTTGTAAATGAGTTCAGTTTTATCTTTCCTTCTTCAGTGAATTGACAAATGCGTTACATGAACTCAAATAGAACGTCTCTATTTATTTGTTGTTGTTTTGTTTGTTTGTTTGTTTTGTTACTTCCAAGATCTTAAGCCTCACTTCTAACCTTGCTCTCTTCCCCCAGGTCTCATCTAACAGAAAACACCGGGGCAATTCCTGCCTGAGATGGAGGACAGTGGCCTTTGATCTCAGCATAAGAGCAGGTGAGTGATCACAACATCCTATCCAACTCTGGGGACAGATACCACCATCATGCTGAGGTAAACCACTGAGGCTTTGTAACAGAGTGTCAGTGACCTGGTGGGAAGACAGCAAGTACCCAGATGCCTGTTTTCTGATGCACAGCAAAGAGTTCTTCCAGGTTCTGGTTATCTTCCCCTTCAATGCTGCTGAACTGTTTGGACAGCCAGTCTGTTCCCTGTTTACTCCCATTGCTGCTTTTCTTCTCTGAAAGCTAACTGTACTAACTATGCTTGTGTCTGAGTAACAGCAAGTAGCCCAGCGTACAGCCTCTTGCCTGTCTCGGTTTAAATTTCTGCCAGCAAAGACTGCTCCTGCTGTGCCCTTGGCATCCTCCAGCTGCTCATGAGCAACCCCAGTGGGCACAGCACAGCCTTTGACTGGGAGATGTCCATCAGAGTGAAGTTTTCCTTTTTTCCCCCCCTTTCCCTTTTTTTGTTCCCATGCAATTAAGTATCTGAAATCAGAAGTTCACTAAATGGAACACAGGATGCTGCTGAACGCAGAGCTGTTTCAAAAAATAAACGTTTATGAGAATGGTACAGGCACTCTTAATCTCTGCTTTCTAAAAGACAAACCAAGGAAATTAAAATGTTTCAGGTTTTATTCAGGCCCTCATTTAGGAAGCACCCTGCTGCCCTGGGGTGTGAATAAGGTGATGGACTTCCAAAAGGATTCAGGCAGCTGATGCCCATTTTAGATACTCCTGTCTATATGCAGGCCCCCAAAGCCTCTCTTCTGTCCCAGGGGACCTGGCAGCCCGAGTCTCAGCCTCAGAAATGAGCTGTTCTTAGGAGTCCCAAATTTCTTTGCCCCTTTTTGGTTTCTCATCTGTGGGGTATGATGCAAGCATCTGTATCATGTCAGAGCTCAGCATGAAATGATGGCAGCTGTTTCTTATCCTCTTGTTTTCCTAAGGGAAGATAAAAGCATTCACATCTTCCCTGTCCAGGGGCATTTATTTGAATTTGCCCCTCTTCCTTCTTCAGAGAGTGCCCTGAATAGAGAACTGGAGGCTGCCCTGACACAGTGCATTCTATTACAACTTATTTGGCCTAAAGTAATTAAATGGTTAATGATGAAGGTACACACACTCATGCACCAGAAAGCCTGACTCTGTGTGGTTGTTAAACACTCATTCTAGGCCCCAGCTCTTACTCCAGGATGTTAGGATTTATTTATACATTAATTTATGTAAGGCAGTGAATTGTTCAATTCAGAAGAGAACAAAGACAGCTTATTGAGCCTTCACAAAAGATTGCATTAATTCAGCTCCAACATTTGGGGCTGTTATATGTACACAAACACAGGCCCTAAAGGCCAGGCTTCGGATATTTTTAACTGAGCCAAACATGTTGCAGGCAGCCCTGTCCCGCTGCAAAGCAAGCTGGCAATGGCAGCAGCCTGCGTAGTGGAAAGGAAATGTTCCTCTTGCCTGTTCATAGCAGGTGTGACATCAGATGGGTGCTTTCATAAATGTGGTATCATGCTGCTGTGTTACATCTGTGTCGTTTAAAGAAAGATAGAAGGGTAATTAGTTGCTATCTCCTTTGCTTCCTGCTTTCTGAGATACTTGAGATGCTGATCTGAAGGCAGGACATTCTGATCTTGTACGTGTAGCCCAGATTGCAATAGGAATTTCATTCTAAATATTCAAGGTAAAAAACATACTCCCAGAATTTCTTACCGCCAAAAAGGACAATGCCAATTTCTTTATAAGTATCTTCTGTAAAGCTTTTTCAAATTGATTTTGTCTAATATGTTTTTCCCACTGTCTGTATCATTTTGTCTGACCGCTATTACAGCATCTGGAGTGCAATGCATTACTGTGCCATTCTTGCACATCCATAGCAATACAGTCATAGAATCACAGAATCATTCTGGTTGGAAAAAACCATGAAGACCATCTAGTCCAACCACCAACCCATTCCCACCATGCCCACTAACCATGTCCCTCAGCTCTTGAACATCTCTAGGAGAGTGACTCCACCCCCTGAGCAGCCCATTCCAGAGCCTCACTACTATCTGAGAAGAAGCTTTTCTTAGCATCCAACCTGAACTTTCCCTGGTGCAACTTGAGTCCATTCCCTCTCATCCTATCGCTGTTCCCTGGGAGAAAAGGCTGATTCCCACCTCACCACAACCTCCCTTCAGGCAGTTGTAGAGAGCAGCAAGGTCTCCCCTGAACCTCCTCTTCTCCAGACTGAACAATCCCAGTTCCCTCTGCTGCTCCCCATAAGACTTGTGCTCCAGACCCCTCACAGCTTCACTGCCCTTTCATTAGAAATGAAAGCAGTCACTGAAAGCAGCTGCTGAAAGCCATGTCTGCCAGGACAGGGTGCTGAATCCTTCAAATCTTCCTTCAGACTGTTCATGGCCCCTAGAAAGGTGGCTCTTGAACCTCTTGTTGGACTGGCTAAGAAACAGCAGTCAGACAGGTTGGTGTATCCTAAAGAGCCAGGACAAACGTGGGGTAAATCATGTGATTTCAGACCAGTGCAACTCCACTCTAGAGACAGTAACATCCCTGTCAGGATCCTGGGTTGCCCAAACACACCTACTGAATTTCTTTCATGGGCCGCTTACAGCCAAGATCGACTTCCTCTGTATCTATTGTTTTATGGAGCAGAAAATAAGCCTGTGTGCTTCATTTCTCCCTCTTCGTGAGATTCAGCAGCCGCTCTTTACAGAGCCAGCCTTTCCTTTTCCTCCCTCCTGCCCTCTGCCCAGAGCTATGCCACCTTCCTCAGAGTGCACTCTCCCCAGGCAACAATTACAGATTATATCTCGTGCATTTTTTAAAACACAAAACCTCTTCCTCGGCTGCTTTTCACTAAAGCAGCAGGTGAGCTTGTTCACTCCATCTGCTGCTCTTTGCACGGAGCTTATGTTTTTTAAACAAAACCTTAATATCCCTTTCTAAATTAAAGAAGCGATGTTTTCAGCAGGAATACCCTCAGTGTGATCATGATATACGTACGTGCCCATTTAAAAAAAACAACAGTAATGAACATCTGTCGCTTTCTTAGTAAACACTGTGATATTATGTCACAAACTCAATTACGCTGATCACTGGGGCATGGACAGCAGTTGCCGCTTTTTTAAGATACGTGTTGAAATAAAGCTCTGCTTCAGGTGCTGCTAACCCATTACTGGATGTTCATCAAAGAGAAAGGGCTCATTTCAGCCGGCTGTGCGTGCTCCCTTACGTCAGTGGGACATTGCCTGGGCACAGCAGCTCGCTTCTTATTGACTCGTGTATTTATAGGCAGGGTCAATAAGCAGCACCAGTTGCTGCAAAGTCCACCACCAGACATTTCCTCAGTAAGCGCTTGCATCCCGATGTCTGCATTTGGCTAGGCCTGTTGGGAAATGATAATGACTTTCATCAGCTCTACTTACTGCCCTAATATTGCCTCTGGTGGTTAAGGCCGTGGGATTGGTTTTAGGAAAATAATCATTTCTTTTAGAAAGGAAGCGTTGAGTGAGCACAGAGGAGGAGGCAAAAGAGAATTTTGTTTACGTGAGGAAAAAAACCTGGTCACACTTTGAAACCCAAGGTTTGAAGATTCTAGGGGAAGCCAGAAGGAAAGTAGAACTCAGAACTGTTGGAGAAGTGCTTAAATTCATTAAGCAAAGGCAGTGGTCTAAGATGGAGAACAAGTGAGAAGAAAGGCAGAAAACTGGCAATTAAATTCAGCAAGCATTTAAAGAACGGGGTGCAGGAGGTAGTATTTCTCCTCCCTCTTCCAAGAAATCACCTTGTATTCATTAAAGAGTGGCAGAAGCTTTGGAAAAAAAAAAAAGAGATGCTTGTTTTAAGTGGACACTTGGATATAAATAATCTGAAGCAGTTCTTAATTGCACACTAGGCGTGATAATGCAGCAAGCAGCACCTGCTCATTGAATGAGGAAAGCATCACTCAGGAGGGGAAACAAGTTTCAAGTCTATAGGCAATCTGTATTACAAATCTAAGAGGAGGATCATGGTTTAGAGCTCACAGGTGACTGGCACTTCAAGGATCTTTAAATGTGTGTGTAATTGGCTTATTCTACATGCATAGAACGTATGAGGCATGTTCCTCTCATTCTGCTTTAGCACTGGTAAATTCATATTGGGATGATATATCTGGAATGACAGCAGCTGATGTGAGAGGAAGGACAGCCCTCTGCATTAGCTGGGCACAGCAAAACTTTTGATGATCAGGCTGCCATTAGAGGAAGAAGGATTAGACCACAGCCTTTCTCTCACAGGTTGTTTTTTATTGGTTTGGTTGGCTTTTTAGTTGTTTCTTTTTCTTTTTTGGCAAAAATGCAACAGCACATGAATCTTTTGCGTTCAGTAAGGCACGGCCAGAGAGCTTTTAGAGGTTCCCATGGTCTGTTTACTATTCAGGAGGTGCCTGTGTTTGATGTGGGGGGCACATTGTGCCTGATTTGTTACACCTGTTTGGTTCTCAGCTGAAACCCACTGGTGCAAAACTGCAGCCCATTGTACTCAGCAGACCCGGCTCTTGGCAGGTTCATTATGAGAAATGATACGTATCCCTATGGCTGAGCAAGACCTTGATGAACTTGTATCAAAGGACTTTGTGAACTCGTTTTGAGAGCCTGATGTGAATTATATGGGGCAGGTGTGAGTGCCAGAGGAAGGCGGAGGCTGGTGTCACACTTCACAGCTGAAAGCCACCCACCATCAAGGCCGCTTTTCATGTGCTTGGCTAGAGAGAACTCTGCTGTGAACAGAAAGCTCTCTGAGGCAATGGTAAGCCTGAAAGGACAGAGCAGGCTTTTGAGGGAGGAAATCAAAAAACATTGGAAAAATTTCTGCTTTGAGTCAAGGTAACTTTTAATGACTTGTAAGTCAAAACTAGACTGAAGAAAAAACATTATGCTTTAGAGAAATTCTCTCCCTGCCTTCAAAGTAGGTACAATGCTTTCCAATCGAATCGGCTGCGCAACTCCATTGCAGTAGAACAGAAGAAGGCTTTGTAGAGGAAGCAGGTTACAATCCTAGCATTATGGTGGTGCTTTCTGTTAGGAGGGAGTATGTGGCTTCGTGTCAGACTGTGCCACATTATGTGTGAGGATAGAGTCCTTTGGGAAAGCAACCCACTGCCCAGACTGTAAAGCAGTAATGTGCTGCGTGCCTTTACTTCTTTTTTGCCCAAGGAAGTGGCAGTTTGTATCCTTTTGTGCTATTGGTGTTCGCTTAGAGCCATCAGTGCTCAGACTCTTCCCTCTTGGTGATACAGCACTGATGACGACCCAAGGTGCAGAACGCCTTTGGCCTGCAGTTCTGATTCCAGCAAAGGTCACCGCCTGCTACAGCTGACAGAGTTTTGTCGGCATGGGGAAAATGGAGTTCATCAAACTTCTTGTTTGCAGAGCATTTTTGGCTTGTTCCTAGTGGTTGGGAAATACCTATGTTGTACACAGCCAATAACATGAACTGACAAGTTATTTTTTTGTTGTTCTGTCTTCTAAGGCACTGATATCTTAATTGTTCTGATAATGCCCCTGTGCTTCCAGTGTTAGATGCTCCAGAAGGCATCTAAGCTGAAAGGAAGCTGAAATCCCAGTAGGCTTGATGGAGATGGTATATCTGGTCCAGTATGAGATAAACCTGAATCATGAAGCGACAGAGATTTGGGCACCCATTCTGTATGAGTTGCTTGTGTCAAACATTTAAATTCTGTATTTTTTGCTTGTCTGTTTTGTTTTCTAAACTGGGTTGACTCTCCTGTGTTGATCCTCCCTGAGGAAAGGATGCCCTCCACTTGTAAAACTCTGCCATGGAAGGCTTCTCCATGGTAGTGATATTAAACTAAAATGGAGGTCCCCCAGGATGAATATGCTGTGCCAGGTTTCACTAAATACATCTGTCCATACCAGCATTTTTAGATGTGCAGGCCTATACCCTCTGCCTTGAAGGGAGTCAGGAATAGCTGTTCCTTTGTTGATTCTAATACAATGTTTTGTTTTCAGCAATTGGAATTGGGAGTAACAAGAAATAACATTATTGGGAACACAGCAAGTTACCCAGAGAGGCAATAACTTTGGACTGTCACACAAAGGAGGCTTCCTTCAAAGCTAGACTATTTCTTCATTATGTTAGGACGTATCTGAACAAAAACATAAGCTTCAATATGTGTTTGTGATTATTTAAAAAAATGGGGAAGATGAATGTATTACAGTGTTACCCCATATTGGCATATCTTACATATTTTTAAGGCAGTAAAGTTACACAATTATTATGTAACTTTATGAACGCAATTATGAATGTATTTTTCATAGAAGACCTTGAATACCAGTGTGTAATAATAGCCATTACTTCTAAAGGAGAGGAACACTTTCTGCCAGCTCTTAAGGGTTACATTCGCAGAAGTGACCTTAGTTAGGGATTTGCATTTCAAAGCCATAATCTTCTGAAGTCATGTTCTTAGTAGAGTTATGTTCTATTGGTGTGAATTGTGATACCTATGCATAACCTCACATGAACAGTTAATGTTTGAACAAAGGCTTCTGGCTAGGTTGGAACCTCTCGTAATTAGATTGTCATGTTAAATAGATATTTTTTTTTTTCCTATTTCTCAAAGCCAGCTTAACACATCATCCCCCCAACCTTATTGCTTAAATGATACAAGAGAAGATGTATGTCAGGTGATGCATTAACATCTGCTAACTGTTAATTAGTTGTCACAATGTACTTTTGAGAAATAAACTCCATTTGTGGTGAGTGGGACTGTGGATGACATCTGCTACCAGAATGGATGGGGATGACACGTGATCAAGTAGTACACAGGTAGCAGAGTAGTACAAGAAGCAGAGCTGTGTTATTCTAACAGTTTTCCTTCTCTGTAGTCTTGATATGGCAGCTTGCCTTACCTGTTGACTAGAGCCCACTCTGCCATACATCATCCTCTTACTTGTTCTTTTCAGTCTCGGAATAATGAAGAATACACTGAGTCTTCTGATGAAAAGCCTCCCAGCAGAGCTAATTTAAAAGGACACCATGTCACAATTGCGCTCCAGTCAACAAACAAACAAAACAGAATAGCTGAGTTACAGCCGTGAACTATTTGTTACTTTCCACCAGTGACAGCCTTGGGGTGCTAAGAATGATGACTGATTCTCCTGGTGTAAGGGAGTTGAGGAGCAGAATGGACTTCAGACTGCACTAGGAGAGGTGAAAGCTGGTGTTTTCCCAGGCTGGCATTTGTCATCTTGTTGGTCTACGTAGGACTTGTAAGACTGTAGGTGACTGCAAAAGACATTTCTAAAGTAAACATTTGCAGGAGAGTTAGATGTACAAAAGTAAAGAAAACATTCTCCTTCATTTTCCCTCCTTTTGAGAAGTGCGTGTGTGATGTATCAGCTCTTCCATCAAACGGGCTTTGTATTTGCTAGCATTATTTCCTACTAGCCCCACCTCTTCCATCAATTTATTCCGTGAATGCTTTTGGCTGGGCTTGTTCAGCCTTGAGAATAGAAGGCTCCAGGGAGCCCTCGTTGCAGCCTTCCAATATTTAAAGGGAGCTTATACACAGACCAGCATGTTCTGTTAGTGACAGGACAAGGGGGAATGTTTTTAAACTAAAACAGGGGAGATTTAGATTAGATATTAGGAAGAAATTTTGTACTCAGAGGATGTTGAAGCTCTGGAACAGGTTACCCAGAGAGGCTGTAGATGTCCCATCCCTGAAGGAGACAAGGCTAGGTCGCATGGGGCCTTGGTCAGCCTGAGCTGGTGGGAGGTGGCTTTGACTGTGGCAGTGGTGTTGAAACTGAAAGTCTTTAAGATTTCTTCCAATCCCTGATTCTATGATAACTCACACTGATAGTTTTACTTTCTTAGTTGGAAGGTTCTGCTTCTGATGGTGTAGTTCAATATAATTACCAATAAAAAAGGTGTTTGTTGGGGCTCTGGGTAGCCTGATCTGTTGGGAGGCAGCCCTGCCCACAGCAGGGGAATTGGAACTGGGTGGTCTTCAAGAGACCTTCCAACCCAAGCCATTCCATGATGGCAGGAGTAAGAGCAGGTACCGAGGGCTGTGGCAAAGGAAATTTTTCTGAACCAGTCTGTTGCGTTCTGATGTTCTTTCCATTTCGTGGTGGTCTTATTACCTCCTTGCTTTCTTTTTCCTGTAAGTGTTGAGTGATGTTATCCATGATGGAAATTGCAGATGTAGGTTGGTTTAACACCCCCTCCCTCCTGCCTCCACCCATGGTTTATGGTTACTTTAATCAGGCTGTTTTGCCTCTTTTAATATAACAGGTGGCAGGTGCTGATGGCCTAGACTAAGGAAGTGTGATGTAACGTTAAACATAACTTAGTTCTTCTAGCTATTTCTTAGATTAGAAAAGTGTATTCCCTCCTACAGCAAACTAAAAAATAGTTGAAAACTGCAGTTAGAGAATAAGCACAGGAAAACTAAACAATAATTTGATGCTTTTCTTCTTTATCCTCCAGTAAGTTTTTTTCCCTTTTTTTTTTCTTCTTTTTTTTCTCTGTTGGATGTTTTAGTTGTGCTTAGATTGCTCTTCTGGAGTAGACATCATGGGTATTGCCCTCCTAAATCCTGTTTGGAAAGCAGCTCCAGTGCTGTTACAGCATTCATTGCTATGTTAGCCTAGTAAGGGACTGCTTGGAATAAGCATGTATGACACAAGTGAAGTTGTCTACATTTGGAATACCTGCATCTATGTGCATCTTGCTGATATTTCAACAGAAACACTGACAGAATCAAAACATTCAAGGTGGAAAATAATACCAGACAGTATAATAATACCAAACTACCAAAGCCCACCTTTTCTGAGTGTGTAATGGAGTCCCCTTCGCTTCTTCAAAACCCTTTGAATTCAGCTGGGTTAAAGCAGTGAACAAATACTGTACAATGTGTTACCAGAATTATGACAAATTGTGACAGTTGTAGTATAGGAGAAATGTATGCTGAAATGCTCAGTAGCTACTGCAGCATCTGGAATCGTGGTACAGCATAATAAAGCTGCTAATGAAGTAATCCTACAGTTTTTTCCTACTTTTCTAATAGTATGAGGGGTTCCCTATAAAATACAAGTGTAGAAAATGACACTTTCCACTTAATGTTAACTCCCTCTTCTTTTTCTTTTCATCAGTGATGTTTCTTTTAGTATGCACAATTAACAAAGGTTAATCCCCCTCTTTGTCAGCCTTGTTTCACTTTTTCCCATTTAACTTAATGCTTCTCTCAATTAAGCAAGCCTGAGGAATTCTGCTCCCATCTAACGCTAGCAAAATGGAGAGTATGGAGAATTCGTGCCATGTAAACCTTAAGTGCAGCCCAGATATTGAAAGGTATCTGTGCTTCTGCTGGCGTTCAGCTAATAGTTCGCTGAGTGAAACAGAGGTGAAAGGCAGCTATCGAAGGCTGCAGGGGGGGATAAACCTGCCTTCGCTCGGAGAGGTTGGCTGCTGACAGGGTAAGTGGCTGATGCTTTCTTTGCAGCAAAACACCACCCATGGGGCAGCTTTGTTATGAACAGAGGCTCCTATGGCCTTCTAGCTTAGGTAGCATTCCTAAGCACTAGTGGCACAGAGAGGAGTCTGTGGGAACAGAGAAGAGGAAATCTGCAGAAAAGAGGCTAGACATCTGAGCATGGAGTTCATACTTGAATCTAATCAAAGATTTTCCCTTTTCTTTCCCAGAAATGCATCAGTTAGAGGACGTAGTTAAGAGAAGCATGTTACTACTGGCAAGGCTGATCTAAGGAGGCTGATGAACTCTCGTTCCTGTAACTGTGCTGCCATACGCCAGCCTCTCGGCTCTGTCAGCAAAATACCCATAATGCTGCACATTGAGTGGTTTCCCCTGCCAAAGGGCACAGAGTGCACTGACCACTCATGTGCAACAGCTACATGGCATGCTGAAGGCTTGACAGACCTTTCGGGATAGTATCGTGCAGAACTGGCAGGTGATAATGCAGCGATATCCCATTCAAAAAAGCTAAAAGCACCTGTCACATGACTCCTAAAGAAGACTTTAGGAGGCCATCGAGCTATGATTTCAACTTATAGCTGTGTTGTGCATGTCATAAAGATCATTTCACTTCCCAAAATACACTCCAGGAAACTATCCTGGAATGGATGTGGTCTTGCCTACCATATATTCAGAAGTGCAAAATAGCACGCTGGGATACCCCATGTCTCCATTTCCTATCCTCCCAGTAAGATCTCTTGTGATTTGTGCTCTCCTCTTCTCTTCCACTTTTCAAGAGGTTGAAACTATGCTGCACTGTCTTCTGTAGATGTGGAGGACAGTTCAGATATATAGGCAATGCTCAGCAAATTTCAGCTGTCCTATAGGAAGAAAGCCTGTCTGGTTGTCCTAAAATCCTAGATTCTGTGCAGGGTATTCCTTTAAAACTTCAGTGTGCTTTTCATAGTTACAGTGTTGATTGAAAGACAGCTGTTTACTAATATATATTCTAATTGTTTAGAAGTGTAGACCTTTGGGGGAGGAAGAAAACTGCAGATCATACCTTATGGAACTGTCACGGAATATGCAGAGTCTGATGGCCTCCTGAATAATGAGAGAGAGACTTACATTTTAATTAGAGTAACAGTCTGCTCCTGAGTAAAAGAGAAAGCAGTTTGCCCTCAGGAAAAGTATGTGACAGAAGCCTGTGTTCTTTGAAAGCTACAGTAAGCAATGCCAGCAGTATTCAGTAGATATAGGATCTAATGTTAGTTGTCTGTGAAATCAAATTGAACCACTGGCTCCTAAGGGATTTATAACATTAGAAATGTTCCTAGCTGAAGTACTGCTTTATACACCCAAGTACGCACACTAAATGCTTGTTATGACTCTTTCACCATCATTGCTAGGCATCTTAGCAGGCAATTGTTAATTACAGTTGCATTTGTTAGAGAGCTTTTAGGCAATGAAGCATTAATTCTCCAGTATCATTTGCTCTACCAGCCACAGAACAAATGCTGAACTAGTCCCATTTCTGTCTGTTTGGTTACTCTACCCAAAGACATTCTCTTGAATTCAAGAGAATGTCTTTACTAACTAAAAAAAAAAACAAAAACCAAAATGAAACTCTTGTCTCTTCCTAGCTACTAATATAGGATGGATAAAGCAAAACACGCGTGTTTCTGAACCTTGTGTATACCTCCAATTCAAGATATTTATAGCCTGCCTTGAAATTTGACCTTTATTTCCAAGTCATTTGTGGCATGTGGTTGAGTCAGCAGAGAAATCAAAATGAGTTGCAGCTGGATGAGAAGGAGGCTGGAATAAAGAGAATGAATGGTTGTGCCCAGTGCTGTAGAAAGGAACTTCGTAAATTCCAAAGGCTGGCATTAAAATGTCAGAAGTTACAGGTTATAGAAACTGACTGGAAAGCAGACTTTTTGTTAGACCTGTAGAGTTACTGTGTTAATAGCATGAAGATGTGTTTTGAACTATTGACACTTTATTTGTGGTGCGATGTTAATTCTGCAAAGAGCTCATTCTTCACTGCTGATGTACATTTGGCAGCCTTTCAAAGGTAATGTTTTAATTCGCCACAGAGAAGGACATGATCTTGAGCTTGTTGAGACAAAGGCTGCAATAGAAAGACACGGAATTGATAAGATAAAAGGAGCAATTTCAGAAATGTGCTTTTCCTTTGTTGCTGTTTTCGTAAAGGATGATATTTCAGCCCTACATGAAGAACCTGTCTAAAGCCTAGGCAATACCTATCTGGTTACATTCAAAGCTCATGATGCTTTTACATAAAATTTATTAGTCCCATATCTGAAGAGAAGACCAGATCTACTTAATTCTGTAGGAAACAAACACAGCTGCTGGACTCATCTGCCCAGGTGCAGCACATATTATGTTATTCTTCTTGTTGAGCTTCTTTAATTTATCTTTTTAGGCAGAGAAGAAGAAAGGTTTATATTGAAAGGCATGTTTAAGCACTGAGGCTCTTACTTTCCTATTTGATACCATCACCAGGGAACCTCCATTCGGTGTTCTTATTTCAAATACAGTGTTACTCCCAATACTAGAACCTGTAACCAGAGTGAAGTGATTAAAGTGTCAGAAGCTGGCCTCCCACCAGAAAGATTTTATATTTTTTTTGGCTTCTTACTGTATTTTGGTACAGTCTGTTAAGATTGGAGTGAGTAGCAATAACAGTGACATTGCAAACCATCAGATCAAACATCAGACTAATATTCTGCTTAGCAAAAAGAGTATAAGGATTCACTCCTGTGGAGTGCAGAACTGAGGGGATTATCTGCTCTATTAAATCCCATCCCTTGCAATCAGCTGACCAAACCAAGCTGCTCTTGCACACCAGATTCTACAAAACATCCCTCATAACCATTCAGCAGGTGCAAGGTCTGTAATTAAAGATGAAACGCAACACAATGTACACTAGTTGAGAACCTGTTGAATTCCTTCTGCTTCCCTTTCCTTTTTGACTCTTTACGATGTATCTTATTTTAATTTATTATTTTTTATTGTGTCTGGTTATGAATATCTTTTGCTGAAGCACCAGTGCCTGAAGTGGCAAGAGTCTATGCTGCATATTGAAAAACAATGTGAAAGGTACTAAGCTTAAGTACTTATAAATAAAATTATAATGCAAAATAATATACTCCATAAAACACTGAATGTAAACAGGGCAATATTGGCCTTGATCAAGAAGTCACGTGTTTTAATTATGCTGCTTAATATTTCTGCTGAATTTTCCACATCAGACATCTGTAGGGCAGCATGAGGCCAATCAAGCTGAGACTGTTATTCTAAGTGCAGGGTGAAATAACCAACTACAACCTGGATTATAAAATGTTGACATTAAAGGTCTGCTGCTCCTTGTAAAGAGTGTGTTTTTATAATTTAAAGAAATCTGATCTCCTGAAAGTATCCTGCTGGGCTTGCAGCTGACATCATATTAGTCTGAGTTTTAACAGATTCAGCAGGACTAGTATGATTAAAGCGACTTTCAGCTCCCTGTGTATTTGGAAAGGAGCTGTGGAAAAGACACTTGGAGTTAAAGATGACGGATCCCAAGAGATCTTGACTTCATCAGCCTTATTAGAAGTTAAATAAATAACAAAACTCCAAGCTATAGCTGTAAAGGATCCAGAGTTTATTTGTGATTCCTTGGTTACCTGTGAAAAAATATTTCTTAGCTGTGTTAATTTAGGGTTAACGTGAAGGGTACGTGCCCAGGAGCAAGTTACCACAAAGTAAACTAAAATTAAAGGTTGCATTTGCAGCCTCTAATTTAACATGCAGTAGCTGGCAGTGCATCTGCTCTTCTCCAGCTGTAAATGCATGGTAGCTAACCCCTCAGTAACAAATTCGTGGTGAGGCAGTATAAGAAGGCATTCTCCTTGCTTTGTAGTGATTAAATAAAGAGCAAACCTTCAACTCTGTAACTGCACTGTTGGCATTTTATCGCCACACTCATTGAGAAGAGTAATGGAAGGCCTAGAAGGAAACAAGTGCCTGTAATTACCACATATGCAAACAGAACAATTGTATGCATCGGTGAGATAATTCTTATCTACAAAAGACAGCAGGTAACTATATCTGTTGCACTCCATTTGTACAGAGAATGACAACTATAAGGTAGCAAGGTGTATTTCTGCACGTAGACCTCAAGTATTACTTTAAATCACAGGTATCCAAACCACTAACTTGCCTGGGCAGCACTGAGTGAAGAGGAATTGTCTTGGACTAAATATAAATATATCTGATATTTTTAATGTATATAAGTAATGACTTTTTCTATTTTTTCAAATATTTTTAATTAAAGCAGGAAAAAAAGAGGGCAATAAAACCATAAAACTAGCAAGTTGGACACGTATGCTTTAAGGCAATTCTGGTTGTTGCAGTCATTTAGCAATATAATGATTAAATTTTGTTAGGTGATTTCTGTATTTCTACTCCCATTTGAGCTGCTTACGTCCTCTTGATCACTGCAGCTGCCATCACTACTATTACTTTTTGTCAGGAAGATCTTCTGGAAAACTACTCTTACCTCATGAAAGAACACTGGCTGTTTATCACCACTGTGAGGTATCTGATCTTGCTTACTTTATTCATGAATGAGTTCTTCTGGGCAGTCTGAAAATGTGAGTAAAGTTCTAACCTTGTACATAGGTTGCTCTGAAAGTAATGCCTCCTATTTATTTCCATGGAAGCAACAACAGATCTAAAGAGCACAATAACACTATTTGATAGAGCACATTCCCAGCTACGCAGCACTACTTTTCAATATGGTCACCAAGACTAGCCATACATTTTCACCAGTGATGAATTGCATGTACCACCCACCGCCTCACTGTTCTGACATCCACTATTTGCACTTCATAAATGTTCAGCGAGCATTGGTGAATTTTGATGAGTACCATTTTGTCCACATGGAGGAATTCAATGACACACCTTTGCTCCATATGCACTTCCATGTCTGATGTCATTTTGTCACACTACCCCTCTGCTGCCACCTGTCCCACAGCAACAGTGTGTAACAGATACCACCAACATCTGCCTCTGGCATCTTGGGCCAACATGTTAAAATAGGAGATATTAGTTTTAGAGCAAACCTTGCACTGATCTCATCACTTAGCAGTGAATTTCTTTTCTTAGAAAAGAAATAAAAAAACAACGGATTCTACTCATAGAAGTAAAAATAATGCAATACAGCCAAAAAGAGACTATGGCCAAAGCATATCCACTATAAATCCTTAGAAATAGATTAAATTTTCAAATAAAAATGGTTTAACTTTGCTTTAATTAAAGCCCAATAATAGTTACTCTAGACTTCATGTTTTCAGACACAGTTGGACGAAACGTGTTGCTTGTAAACATTCAGAAGTGAAAGACTTGAAGGTAAGTGGTCCAAAAGGTTCTTTGCATGGTTTTGGAGAACTGTGGGGAGGAACGTGTCCTAAAGCAAGGCAAGTGGTAATGTTGAGATTCATCTTCAGTGCACAGCTTAGCCTGGACAAACCTTGCAGTTATTAAGTCTCCATCACTGCATTGTACAGACTGGAAAGGAGAACAGCGAAGGTGGTGCAGCTCTAAGTCTTGGGCCACCTCCCCAGAAGAGCTGTGGCAGGGGTGGCTGCTGGTAGATTGAGCTGAGTCGTTGCACACTGGAGGCACAGATCTCTTCAGCTAACATCATCTGGTTTCGAAGCAGCGCTGGTTTCCTCTGGTAGATATGGCTGCGGGAAGGTTGGAGCTGCTTACTCCCACTTCCTCCCCAGACAGACAGTCTGTCTGAGGGCTCTGTGCCAGAGTTTGTGCTGGCACATGGGCTCAGTCCCTTGTCTGTAGGGTTTTGTTACTAATGCGTTTATAAGACTGATGCCATTAGTACTTACATTACTGTCATTTGTGTTACAGAAGCTGTATTTGTCTGCTTCTACACTAAAAAGCAAAAAGAGAAAGGGATTTTTTTTTTCATGTCATGTAATGAGAAGTGGAAACCAACACTTAAAAACTTTTTCCCTAACATTCTGTCCTACTGCACTATGTTGCTTTGCCCATAGAGACTGACACAAAGAGAGAACTTGGAGCAACCTGTGTTTCTCCTTGTCTAGCAAACTGACCAGATTCCCCTTTCAGATGTGAGGTAGTACATGTATACATGCTGCAAAACCAAGCTGTTAGCTAATCCTCAGCTCTGGAATCCATCTGACAAAGGGGTAAAGCAGTGAGACATGTTCCTTTTGTAATCTGTTTAAGTAAACGAAATTTAATCTCTTCTTGGCCAGTTTTAAAGATCGAGTCATGAAAGCCTGGAATAGTCCAGTTGTATATATTTCCCTTGGAAAGTATCTGCTTCAGCTTTTCTGATTGTTAAGCAGATCTGAGACTTCCATTAGAGCATATTTATTCCTAGCTTTAGTTAATATTTTTCAAATGTGCTCTGTTTATATACATAAAGACTTGCTATCTCAGCTCTCAAAGATTATCTGAGGACAGGACAGCAAATGCTTACTTGAAACCAGGCATATTATTTTCCTGATGTCAGTGTAGGGACAGGAAACTCATCTGTGGAAAACAACTTATTAAATTAGTTGTGGCCCTTTTCTTTTTGTAAGATTATTCATGATTTTATTTATTTACTTATTTTCCTTGGTAGTTGATTGTTTAAAAGCAGCTTCATTATTCAGCGCACATTACAGGTAAGTGTGTTTTGTCTTTGGGAAGCTATCGTTCACTCTACCATTTTTGTGATGATTACTATCTGCATGCACTAATTCTATTGTACGGTTTATTTTCCTTAACATGAACCAGCAGTGTGCCCAGGTGGCGAAGGAGGCCAATGGCAACTTTACTTGTATCAGAAATATTATTGTCAGCAGGACTAGGGAAATGATTGTCCCCTTGTATAAAAGCACTGGTCACACCACACCTTGAATATTGCGTTCAGTTGATGCCTCACTACAAGAAGAACAGTTACCAAGTTGTTTGAGTGTGTCCAGAGATGAACAAGAAAACTGGTGAGGGAGTGGAAAACGAGTTATGAGGAGCAACTAGGTGATGATGAAACTAGGGCTGTTTAGTCCAGAGAAGCAGAGGCTGAGGAGAAACTTCATTGCTCTGTACAACAGAGGTGATTGTCCCCCTCTGTCTTCTCTTATGAGGTCACAGCTGGACTACTGTGTCAAAGTCTGGGGCCCTCAACACAGGAAAGATGAGGAGCTTTAGGAGAGGGTGCAGAGCAGGTCCGGGAAGATAATCCAAGGGCTGGAGCACCTCTCTTGTGAAGACAGGCTGAGGGAACTGGCTTTGTTCAGACTGGAAAAGAGAAGGATCCAGGGAGACCTTATTGCAGCTTTCCAATATTTAAAGAGAGTCTATAAACATGAGGGAAATCAACTTTTTACAGAGGTAGATGGTGATAGGAAAAGGATGAATGGTTTTAAACTAAAGGAATGGACATTTAGATTAGATGTCAGGGGCAGTTTTTTATTGAGAGAGTGGTCAGGTGCTGGAACAGGTTGCCCAGAGAGATTGTGGGTACCCTGTCCTTGGAGAAGTTTAAAGCCAGATTGGATGGGCTCTGTGCAACCTGATCTAGTACTTGATCTAGAGGCTGGCTGCCCTGCCTGTGGCAGGGGGCTTGGAACTTGATGATCCTTGAGGTCCCTTCTAACCCAATTCATTCTATGATTCTATGAACTTCTGTAAATGATGTTGTAGTGAAAAGAGTATCCATCTCTTTTCTCAGGTTACGAGTGATAGGATGCAAGGAAATGACCTCAAGTTGTTCCAGGTGAGCTTAATTTGTGATATCAGGAATAATGTATTAATGGGAGTGGCAATTGGGCATTGGGCTGCCCAGGGAAATGGTCTCTGGAGGTATTTAAAAAATGTGTAGACTTGGTGCTAAGGGGCACAGTTTAACAGTAGGCTTGTAGAGTAAGGTGGATGGTCAGATTTGATGATCTTGAAGGTCTTCTCCAATTGAAATAATTGTATGATTCTACAATCTTACAAAGCAAGTAGAAAGTGAGAAAAATATTTGCAAGATGGTCTTTATTACCTCATCAGGACTTGGATTATTTTTAGGGAAGGGCAGTAGCAACTGGTGCAGTCAAAAGCTAGCACTGTGTATACGGGGAGTATTACCATTGCATTCTTTGCCTCTTTGGGTGAGATCTTACTTCTCCAAGTAGCGATAAGTTTTGTATTTTCTTCTTCTGCCATTGCCATACAAAGCAAGAATTTAAGACATACTTGTGTGGTGATCCAACTACAAAGATCTCAAAAGAACTGTTTCCTCCTAGTCCTGCAGGCAAAACTGTTTTTAGATAGCTCAGCTTACCACTCCGGTCTCAGTGTGCAGTTTCTCCATTGTTGGCTCAGTGGAGGACCTGAGAGAAGAGTGTGAGACTCATTTTCACTGTCAATGCCACCTTAAATGATTGAATTGTCTATGAAGCGGCACTTTTATTTAATTAGGGCTTTGGGCAGGGAGCCAGGCGATTAAAATTGTTATATTTGCTTTCAAAATGTCTCTGACTAGGTATTTCCATGCAAGCAGGTGCAGACTTCTTTCATGCAGTTCAGCCTCCATGGCTCCTTGACCTGGGAGTGCAGAAGAATGAAATGCACAACTCCTTCTCTCACACACAGCCTTATGCAAACATCATAGCTCAGCTGCTTCCAGATTTGGAATGGCACAAGTGTTGTATTCACATGTAGCATTCTCAGCTACTCTCCACTGCTTACAGAGGGAGGCTGTGCCCAGACATAACTACTGAGGCTGTCCTTTCAGAAGAATAACGTACTTTCTGTTCTTACCTTTTCCCCTGTTCTTAAGACCACTGAGTATCATGATAACCCACTTGGAAAGGACTGGAATAAGTGCTTGGGAGGGTGATAAATACCAGCTCAAACTTCACTTTTTATTCTCTGTATAGTTTTTAAACAGATAGAGGTTAAAAATCTAGCATATCAAATCTTTCTACCACCAGTGGTACTAACTTGCATGCAAAGCACTGTGGGCTGGTAGCCAGAACAATAACAAAGCTGCCCTGAAAGTATTTATCTTAGGCAATACTTTTTACTTCTCATTGCTGTCTATCTGAAAATTTCAGTGTGAATTAAACCTCACAGGTAAGGCTATCTCTCTTTTCCAACTGCAGAAATCGAAAACCAGAAAGAATAGAATTTGCTGACCCTTTTGTATTTTGAGTACCATCCAAGCCCTGGGACCCACAGAAGACAAGAGGGCTATTCACAAAGCGTGGCACTGCATAAAGTGAATCCGGCCATGTCAACATGGGGTTAGTCTGGAAAGAGATGTCGTGTCTCTTAATTCATGGTTATGTACTTCAGTTACGCTGCTGTTTTTTTCCTGTTAGAAGAAATATCATTGAAGAATCAGGCAGTGGTAGTATTGAAGAGCTTGACAGTACAAATAAACACTCAGAAGAAATACTTTAGCTTGTGGTTTGATCACACAAGGAATTTTCAGTACCATCAAGGCATGATCCAAAATAAATGCAAGGTATAATTACTGTTTTCACAATTGCAACTACCTGCTGTTTCATGTACCTTTGATCTTCTTTTCTTCAGAAGGGTTTAAAAAAAAGTGTTGAGGTTCCCTATATTGTAAAATGACCGTGGTTATTTACATAGCTAAATGGGAGGTCTGTAAAGTGTACTGTACCATTTAAAATTAACTTAGTGAATATCTATTAAAGAAAGCTGCATTAGAGAAAGGGCATGAATTTTAAACCCATTCATAGATTAATGGAGGCAAAAAAAAACTGCACGGATGTTCTGATTTCACTTAATTACCAGGTCTTGTTAGACTGAGTCAAATAGGAGTCAACTTAACTGATGCAAATGTAAAATGTCACGCTTTCATCAAAAGGTTTATTTCCATAGCCTTCTGCAGAGACTGTATTGTGCTGATATACGTAATAACTTATGCTTCATTAGTGATTCCTCTTTATGTAGGTAAGTCCGTGTTAAAATAACACACAATCTGTTGCACAGAAACTCCACCATCTATAAGAAAAGGCAAAAAACCATTGGGATAGAATTTCTTCAGAAGACTGTGGAATATCTAACGTAGAAAGATTTGAAGGACAAGTTCGGCAAACCCCATAAGAACGTGTTTGAAAAGCCAAGTCCTTTTACCAGGCTTAAGAATTCTGGATCTGCTGTCACTGAGAGAGTTAGGCCACCGTGTTACTGGTGAGATTAGAAGAGGAATTCCTATCCTCAAAGCTCCAAATTCCCTTCAAGTCTTTATCTGTATCCTCCCCAAGAAAAAGCCGGACTTTAGATTTGGACTTTAGATTTACCTCTGCTAGTTCAGAGTTCAAACAAATCATAAAGCTGCCACGTAACTATGCTTCCCAAAAGTATTCAACTTTGCATTGTTGAGTAAAATGCCATAGAAAAAAAAGAAAAAAACAGCTCATATCTACAGCAAGAGAGGAAATAGAAGGTATGACAGGAATTCAAAGACTTGTTAAAGCAGCTTCAAAATTTCAGGAATTCAGATGAGCCCTTCAAAGTGGTCCAAACTCATATACACTATTGGTGTCAAAAAAGTGAAATTAACCATTTAATAAAAATCAAGACTTGAGTCAGATTTTGAATTTCATCAGATTGTGGCAGAACTGGAGGAACAGAAAATAACTTTCTTCTCCTTTACAGCTAAATAGATAGTTTTATTAAAAATAATTATACTTGCTAGTTAAAGAGAAGACATTCTGCCATTCAGAACTGAATATGAAGTCTGCTGAGATCAGTTAGGTATTTCCATTTACTTCAGTGGATGCCGAATGAATTGAGGAAGAACCCGTGTAAGAACTTAGTGTGGTACTGCAAAGTGCAGAATTGATGTGTGCATAGCACAGCTGCCCTGCGAGGAAAACTAGAAGTTCTGAGGAAATGTCCTGTTTTACGATGCTGATGTGTCGTCTCCTGTCCGCTTACCAGTGCACTGACTAAGGAGCAAACAAAGCGAGGAGAGATGGAACATGATGTAGGGGTGGGTGCTACAGATCATAAATATATACATGCAGATATTTGTATATATGTACAGAGCTTTAACTGTGGAGGTTTCAGCTACAGGCATTTCATCAAAATTTACATTATTTGAAGCTCACTTTTCCTGAATCAGAAAAGAAATGCAACCATGTTTTGCAAATTAGATGCGTTAGTAATTAGGATTGTATAAACAAGCTACGTATAGAATTCTATACTCTGTCTGAAGAGTGACATGCTTGTATGAGGGTTAAATAAAAAGTAGTTTAATGAAGGAAGAAATTTCTCTACCAAACTGCCAGGGACTTCAAAACAAAGAATTTAAAAATAGGGTATTTTAAAACGAATAGCTTGACAATATTATGTCCTTGCCTAAGCGTAAGAGAAATCTGACTTGACTGCCATGCATCAATTTGTTGACATAATTCTCTTGGTTTTGCTATATTACTTAAAAAATAATGGGAGTGGAGGGTAGATGAGAAAGGTGCTATTGTAAAAGAGACAAGGTTTGCAAGAAGTAAGCTTTTTGTGTTTTAGCCAAACAAGCTTTTTGAACATGGCACTAAGGAGAACAAAGGAGAAAGGATTGTTCTCCATTTTTACTTTGTTAAATTCTGAGGGAACAGTGAAATCAGTTTCATCCGTGTTTTGAAAGACGGTAGCATCCTCTAGCCTGTTTCAAATGTTTTCCAAAGAAAATTTTTACAGCTAATTGCCAATTTTCAACCAGCTTAAAAAGGGAAATGCAAATGACGACTTAGTTTTCAGTATGAAACCTGGTTATATTCTTAATCTAAGAAAAGAGTTCTTTGAAAGTGTGAACACAAAGTAAATGAGACCTTTAATATAAGGTCGATTCGAACAGCGGGTCTGACTCAGAACGGTGTGAATGTGCATGACCTCGGCCGGAGGTGCCGAGATCTTTGGTAACGCCGAGCTCCATCTACTGGAGTGCGGGAGAAGTCAGGAGGCTGGTGTGTACCGCCTCCTCCCCTTTGACAAAAATACCTTCTTCGGCCTTGGAAATCAGCGCTGAACGAGTTTTGGTGGCTTAGATCCACTCGTGGGGCTGTTCTCACGCTGGGAAGAGTCGTAATATTTAGCCTATGATATCACCTTAGTTCCTCTCCTGCATCGCTGTAAAGGCATCTCCATCTATCATCGGGACCAGGGGCTGAGATCGCCTTTCAGCCTTTTAAGAGCTGAGATTACCAGGCCGAGTATCTCCAAATGACCCAGTTCTCAAACCACTGCTAACTGCAGCTGCCAGCTCTTCTGAATGAGTAGTAACTGCTGTACAGAAAGTGGTGGTCTTGGAGGGGGGCAAGTATGCACAAATCTACTTGCTAACATCTGAGGTATTCATTTGCTACCTGCACTTGGTAATGTCTTGCCAGTGACTTGAATCATAGGCTAAAAAAAAGAACATCTTTGAAGTGGAAACGAGTGCCTGGATATCCAAACTATGCTGGGGTTATCCATTCAGTAAAAGTAGGTTGTCTTGAACAGATCTTTGCGGTGCCAATCAATCCGCACAGCTAACACAAGTTAGACATTTTTTTCTTCATGGTAACCGAAATATACTGTTTTGATTTTGACTTTTTACTATCAGGGAAAACTGATTTTGTGATGCAAACAATTAAGTATTTGTTTCAAAGTGTGACAGTACAGGATGCTCAGTGTTGTTCATTTCCCTAAGGAGATGTGACTTAAGAAACTGTACCATTTTGAGCGTTACCTTTTCAAATAGAAAATGATGCAGCCAAGGGCTTTCCAATCAAGTTTATAATTATTTTTTCAACTTCTGAAAGTTAAAATAGAAGTTCTGAACAGTGTACATAGACATAGTCTAGTCTTTTAGAAGGCAGAGAAACTACACTGGCCCTACTTTTCCACGTGTAAAACTGATCTCCTTCATCCAAAGTCATGTTTTACAATTAAGTTTTTGTTTGTTTTTTTTTTCTTTTTTTTTTCTTTTTTTTTTTCTAACCATTCTTCACATTCACACAGCTCAAAGAACTCAAATCACACAGCTACAAAGAAGGAAATGTGGAACTGAAGTTATGCTGGGAGGGAGGTGAAGTCTTCTGAAATAAAGACTAGTCCGTGCATAGGTTTTCAGGAGCTCTTTGTGGACATTGTCATCGATGTGTTCATACTTGTGAAGGCAGATCTGAGCCTTAAAGACCTAATTAGCACAAGTGACCAAGTCATCTCGCACAAGCTTCATGAGCTTGGAGCATAGTCAGGTACCTCTGGAGTGTACTAATAAGCTGCAGACATTGCCTCTCTTCCCAAGACATGGGAAAGCAGGCAGCGTCTGAGTTCAATGAATGTGTACCTCAACACGGATATTTGCTGGTTGTTTCTCTCCCCACTCTGTCGTTATTGTTCTTCTATGGAAAACTGTACCCAGGACTTTTCCTTCCAGTTGTAAATCTTCCCCTAATTCCAAATCTAATTGCATTAAAGGCCCATTTGTATCTGTCCTTTCCTCCCCTCCCCCCCCCTTTTTCCCCTGACTGATATAAATCACCTCCCTTTGCTGGTGATTACTCCTGTGGGGTGTTGATAGGTTCCAGTTACACACACAGTTTGGGAGACTCCTTTCAGGCCTGCCAAGCCTACTGGCCAGCTCCCTCAGCTCTCCTTCACCCTGCAACTTCCTCTGATCTTTCCCAGTGTTGTCTTTTGTGTCTGTCCTGACCAATTTACAGACAGAGATCTGGGGATTCTGACTGACAGCAAGTTGAATGTGAGCCAGCAGCGTGCCCTGGCAGCCCAAAGGCCAACCATACCCTGGGATGCACCAAGCCCAGCACTGCCACTGGCTGAGGGGAGGGGTTGTCCCCTCTGCTCTGTGCTGTGAATCTTCATGCTGTGAGTCCTCACCTCGAGCACTGGGGGCAGGTCTGGGTGCCACAGGATGAAAAGGATGTACAACTTTTACAGAATTCCATAGAAGGGCTACAAAGATGAGGAAGGCTCTGGAGTGCAAGACATGCAGGGAGCAGCTGAGTTCCTTTGGTCTGTTAGCCCAGAGCAGAGGAGCTGAGGGGAGGTCTGATGGCAGCTGCAGGTCTTCACAAGGGGAGCAGAGGGTCAGCACTGAGCTCTGCTCTCTGTGACAGCGACAGGACCCAAGGGAATGGCATGGGGCTGTGTCAGGGGAGGGTCAGGTGGGAGTTAGGAAAATGCTCTTCACCAAAGAGTGGTCAGGCCCTGCAACAAGCTCCCCAGGGCAGTGGTCACAGCTCTAAGCTGCTGGAGTTCAAAGAGTGTTTGGGCAGTGCTCAGACATAGTTTGATTTTTGTGTTGTTCTGTATGGAGGCAGGAGTTGGACTTGATGATCCTTGTGGGTCCCTTCCAACTTGGGATATTCTGTGATTGTATGCCTCCTTCCCCTCAACAAAAGGTACCACAGCAGTGCGAAGAACGCCAGGTTAGGGCTCACCAGGCCCTTAGAGAAGTGCTACTTCTCTTTTTTAATCTTTAGAACTTAAAGAAACTACCTTATGTGGTTAAACACTAAGATCACATTCCTATCCTTTTTTCTTTTTTTTTTTTTTTTTCCTGCTTCATTTACCAGTGCAGCTCTGCCCCTTGTGATTTCTCGTCCTTAAGACCTTCCCAGCCATCACTGCCTTGTGATGCTGCCAAAGGCATAGCCCTTATTCTCTCACTGGGTCACAGGTTCAGCAGCAACCTAAGCTATGCTGCATCATCCCCACTGGAAACCTCATTCAGCATCCCTTTATGTCCATGTCTTTGCCCTGTATGTTGCTGTCTGCAGAGCTCATCATAATCCCTACAGTAGCACAAGGAGTTAATACTCTCAGGTCTTCCTTGGCAATGTCTCCCAGGTGAGGGTGCTTTCTGAGAACAAAGTGCTGGCCCCAAATTCCTGCCTGTATGATGTTACAGCTTGTAGGAGTGAATTCAGGTTTTTCTGCTGCTTCATGCAAAGCACTCAGTTTCTCCTGCATGGCCCGCCCCAGACTGTGCTACCATTAAATGTCGTTGTCATGTTCCACCCTTTTTTTGCTTGTGTCAATAGGTGAGTCACAGAATTACAGAATCACAGAATCACAGAATCACAGAATGGCCAGGATTGGAAGGGACCACAAGGATCATAAATCTCCAACCCCCCTGCCACGTGCAGG
>JAOWBP010002052.1:8776931-8797874 GCA_028571105.1 Tragopan temminckii | reverse complement strand
GAAGCGGGGGACAACTCCATGATCAACCTGTCGGTGCAGCAAGTGCTCAGCCTCTGGGCTCACGGCACCGTCCTGAGGAACCTGACCGGTGAGCGGGGCGGGCGCTGGGGTGCGGGGCGGAGAGGGGAGGATGCCTTCTTCCTCGCCTGCCTTCCTCGCCTGCCTGCTCTCCCCGGCCGCGCGTGTGTGGGTGGGGCTGGCTGTCCGCGTGTGTGGAGCCGAGCGGGGACGCCGACGTGTTTTTTCCCTTGTAGGTTTACGATGAGAAGCTAAAGGGGTGTATAGGTGTGGTGGGGATGATCCTTGAGGTCCCTTCCAACCCAAGCCGTTGTGCGATTCCGTGGGCACCAGCGTGCGAGTGAAGGGCCGTATGGAGTGCGTGAACGTTCGAGTGGGTGGTAGCAGAAATAACCGTAAGAAAGAGGTGATTCTTATGTGTTTGGTTTTTTTTTTCCCCACTCTACCCCTGTACAATAAGAGAGGTGCGAGCAAATGGAGTGGCAGATGTTTCCTGACGAGTAGGCATGGTTTAAAGCATCAAGGATTCTTAAAGACAAAGCCATTGTGTCGTACCAAAGCTCTGAGAGGGACTGGCGAGGCAGATCCCTGCTACAAGGGAACCCTGGCTAGCTTTGGCAACAACTGGCTTGTTTCCTCTCTGCCTCACACTGGAAAAAAAAGATTCTGACCTAAGGACTGCTATGAGACAGCTCCATAGGCGTGCAGTGGAGAGGTGTGTTTTGTGGCTCTCTGTTCTATCCAGGCTTGAAGCAAATCACAAACTTCCAGCTCTGGGCTGGAAGGGGTTTCGTATCTGTAGCAAAGGTGTTGCTGAGTGCATTCTCTCTGTTATAAGGGTGTAATAGTTGATGACAGATTAATGGTAAACCTTGAGTTAAGGGCATATGTTTTGAATATTTATAAAAGAGCGTATTAGGTCACCTTTTTCCTTCCGTCCATACGAACGATACGTGGAAGCATCTGTGAAATACAGGAAACGTGTGATGGAGTTAGAGGTGTGGCTGAAGTGTGATGGCATAGTGAACTAGATGATTGTTTTAACCTTTATGATCTTTCCTTTCTACTTCACGCTTTTCAGTTTGATAAGTTATTCACTTTAAACATGATCAATAAAATATTTAAAATACGTCTGAATTTCAGAGGTATTAGAAAGGTGTACTAATACTGCTCATTCTCTGAGTAGTTTTTTTGTTGCACACTTTCTATAAAATGACAAGTTGTGCTCTTGAAGGGAAGAGTTAACAATGGATTTAACTTCTCTTTGTATTAGACATCCTCTAAAGTTTTCCTAATTAGAGCGTTACACAACAGAGGCATTTCTATGAAACCCAGTGCTGAGTATTGGGTAAGAAAATCCGCTTCTTGGTGCTTTTGCAGTGTGACAAGAGGTTGCACAACATGTTTTCGACGTGGAATGGTTGCTTTTTTTTTTAACTTAAAGAATATGAAGAATAATTGTTTATCTGTAGTAATGCTGGTGGAGAATATGTTAGTGCTGGTCGTCCTTATAGCCGTAAGCCGTTGTGTGGCATGACAACAATGAATGGTTTTAGTTTTAGTCTTCTACATAGGGCAGTATTCCTGTTTGTAGCCTAGGAGACGTTTTTAATGTAGTAACTGATAATAATGAATAATTGTGAAATTTATGTAAACCCTTCTTAAAAATATGTACCAAATAGAGAAGTGAATGTTACTTAAGAACATGTTCTGGTTTTCTGTGCTAAGAAAAGAGCGTGTGAGTGATTTAGTTGTGTTGTTTAATTTCTTCATTCATTTTCTTTGTCTGTGTGACATAGGTATAATCAATGAATATACAGATGCTATAATTAAGAAATATATAGGAAGATAATAAACGGAAAATGCTTACCAATGTAGGCTCACAAGATTCTCCACGAGTCAGCACTTAAATGGGATCTAGGAGAGGCTCCACCCCTTCTGGTAGCACAGGTGAACTACCTTCACCTGTGCTCCCATGGTTGACTCATTGCTCGCCTCAGGTTCAGGCTGTGATTCAGCAGTTCCCATACAGACATATAAGGAAAAACTTCAGAGTACTGGAAAAAGAAATTAATAAATGTGCAGCATTCTGTGATCGTTCTTTAAGTTTTTCTGTTTAGGTTTGGACTAAAAGTTGTGACTTATACTTGGATCTTAAATTGTTCTAGCAAGAATCCATCATCTTTAGATAACCAGTGTTGATCATGTTTGCACAAAGTTGTAAAATTCTACTGGCAAAGTCATATTCCTCTAAATATATATATATATAAAATATATATTCCTTCAAAACTTTCAGGAGAGCTGATATAAACCCCAGCCAAATCCAGGAGGTGCTTCAAATCTTAATGGTTTACACACACACGCTCTCTTTCGTGTAGGATATAGTATACAGCCCAGAGTACCACAGGAAACTACAGACAACTTAATTCCTGCCACTTGCACGTCACATTCTGACAGCTAACTCTGCGAGCGCTGCTTTTGTGACTGAGCCTAGGCCTGCCTGTGTGATGTTCTTTGCTTCATACCTTTCTGCTTTAACCAGGAAGGAGGAGGAGTGCTACTGTAAAAGGTGAAAGTAAGGGTCCAGTACCTATGGGAGCAGGTAGCCTATGTTAGCTTACCCAGCAAATCCAAGGACAGCTCCCTTACATGAACTGGTCGTGTTTTAGAGGCAGTGGTAGATCGGGGTTTGTTACCACGTCAGATAGTAATTGATTCTGAACTGTAGAATGTCCCACTTTGAGTGTCTATTATAATAAATACTCATGCTTAAATGCTGCCTCCAGCTTAGGGCGCTTTGCTGTGTTTGTATTATTCCTGTAAGCAATGTGGATATTTTAAGTCTAATTATTGCCTGTTCCAAAGATTGAAGCTTCTCGTTCCAGCAGGTTTTACAGTAGGTACTGAGGAGGCAGGGGGAGAAAGCAGTCTTCTCTGTGTTGCTGAGTGCAGGGGAATTCACAAAAGAGCTTATGTTGTGCTGTATGGCTTCTAGAGTCAGCATCTTCCTCCCCATACCCGTAGGTTGTAGTGTTTGAAAGTGATGAGCTCAAGACTCCACAATTGTTTTAATATGCTTTAAAATAGAAGCAAATCATTTTTAAATATTTTTAACTAGTTTGATGAAAGTGAACATTTATAAGAGATCATGGGAGTCACACAAAAGATGCTCAAGGTCTATTTCAGGTATATATGTTTTTGCTATACTCCATCCTACAGTTATTTGTCCCCTGATTTGTCTAGATTGTCATTGTACCTTATCTCGTAACTTCAGGGGACTAGTCTCTAATTTATGATTTAAATGCTCTTCAACAAGTTCTTCTCTTTCAGTTAACACAACAAAAGCATGACACCCCAAACAGCAATTTGTGTAGTCCTGATAGCATCCAGCGTGCCAGTTAATGCAACCCTGTACTTTTTTTAATTCAAACTGCAGGAGCACGTGTTACTTTGTTGACTGAAATTTGTATCTTTGTATTCAGAGCACAGATACTTGCTTGACTTAATTTTGTAGCTAGCAGTGGTAGACTGGATACATAGATGAAAACGAGACCCAGAATTTGGCACAGAATTTTTTTGGAGCACTCTTAATCAAGTGTTCTGGATGTTCATTTATTGGGTGGTGCAAGCTACGAACTAGAGGGAAAGAAAAAAAACACTGAAGATGAAGAACTAAGGACATGCTCTTTGTTTACAGAAGCTAAGTGGTAGTAGGACAGCGTGTTCACACATGATGGTTTCTCTCAAAGTAATGCCTCCTATTTTATTATGTTAGCCCACAAAATCAGAGGTGGACGTTGGTCTGGCAGTTGGCCTTGAACCTTCCCACCAGTATTCCATTACGTGTTGTTGCTGTGTGACAGAGGGCAGCAGAGGGGCAGTCTGACAAAATGATGCTTGATGTGGAAGTACAGATGAAACAAAAGTGCGCCACTGAATTCTTCCATGCACACTCATTAGTGTTTG
The DNA here is from genome assembly GCA_028571105.1 of Tragopan temminckii. Taxonomy (NCBI): domain Eukaryota; kingdom Metazoa; phylum Chordata; class Aves; order Galliformes; family Phasianidae; genus Tragopan; species Tragopan temminckii. The sequence continues at coordinate 8,793,890 of JAOWBP010002052.1, read as the reverse complement.
TTGAGCATTTATGGGGACCAAACAGTGGATGTGAGCGCAGGGAGGTGGTGGGTGGTGTGTTTCAGCAGTGGCAACAGCAATGAGAAAGATGAGTTACGTTCCTGACAGCCATGCGCAGCTGTCACACCACAAAATGGCACGAAGCTTACAGGCAGAGGATGGGATTAATCTTTTTTTAAAGGGGGAACAGTCTTTTTGGAAGAGCTGTCAGGGCTTTAAAGTAGGTTCGAAGGAGGGAGGAAGGTGGGTAATGAGCCTGCCTGTGAGTAGGTGTGACAGCATAGCTATGTTACAGGGACAGGGTGCTAGTGGGGGCCTGCTGCCCCAGATGTGTTGATGAGACTGTAACACACTTGAATCTTAAGATGATGAGTGATGGACCACTGAGACAATTGGAGAAGACAATGGGGAAACTCAAGGAAAATACTTCAAAGGAATTAAGGAATTATCCTCTAAGAAGGTGAAAAGGCTGGCTGCCCAGCTGAAGTGCCTTTACACCAAGATGTGCAGACTGGGAAACAAACAGGAGGAGCTAGAAACCATGGCATAGTTGCTGTCACTGAAACCTGTTAGGATGATTCCTGTGACTGGAGTGTGGCTGTCAGTGGCTACAAGTTGTTCAGAAGGGATGAGTGAGGAAGGAGGGGAGAAAGAAATAGTGTGAGGAACTGTCCCTAGAGAATGAGCAACTCAAAAGCCTGTGAATGAGTTAGAGACTGAGGCAATGAAGGGAGATGTGGTTCGTGTCTACTACAGGCTGTCTGATGAAGCAGAGCCTGTTGATGAAGCAGCTACAGAAGGCATCGTGATCACTGGCTCTTGTCCTGCTAGGGTTCTTCTGACACCTGCTGGAAAAGTACCGCAATGAGCTGTGGGCAATCCAGGAGGCTCCTAAAATGCACTGAGGATAATTTCTTGAGTCAAGTAATAGACAGCCCTACCAGAGGGATGCAATACTGGGCTGTCGCTCACCAACGTGAGTGAACTGATTGGTGACATCAGGATTGGAGGCTGCCTGGGCTGTAGTGACCGTGCAAAGGTGGAGTTCACACTCCTGAGGGATATCAAGCAGATAAAAGTAAAATCAGAATGCTGAATTTTAGGAAAGCCAGATTCCAGTTCTTCAGGAAATTAGTCAACAAAACCCCCTGGGAATTTGTCCTCAAGGACAAAGGGAGCAGAACAGTGTTTGCAGTTTTTTAAGGAAGCTTTCCTTAAGGCACAAGAGCATCCCCAGGTATAGGAAGTCAGGAAAAGAAGGCAAGAAATTGGCATGGCTGAACCAGCACCTGCTGGTCAAACTGGAAAGCAAGAAGAAAATGGAATCAGGGGCAGGTACCCTGGGAGGAGCGTAGGGATGCTGCTAAGCTGTGTAGGGATGAAGCCAGGCAGGTCAAGGCCCAACTGGAACTAGATTGACAAGAGGTGTAAAGAAGAAAAAGAAGAGCTAGGAGATATTAAGAATGACATATAATGAGAAGGTATTGGGATAGTGCTGATGTGTGTAGTTCTACCTGCACTTCTTGCATTACTGACTTTACAACACTTTGAGTTGAAAACCTAAGCCTCTGTGAAGTTATGGTCTATAACTGGATTCTTTAAACGCTACAGCTGCATTTGTGGGGAGCAAGAAATACTTCTGGATGTTCTCTAACTTGAGAAATCAGATTCTCTCTAACTTGAGTAAATCAGATTCCAGCAGGAAGCTGGGCAATTTCGGTCCAAGTTTGTCAGCTACCATGACGTATTAAGAGAAAACAAGCGCAGAATTCGGAGTACTGCGACTGCCCCTCAGATTTGCAATGACAATACTAACAGCTTTACTTCTCTCCAGACCGTTATTACATATTAATGATTAACTTCTAATTGGCCGGCTACTTAACAGGCTGTCATAATCTCAGATCCCTTCCCAGCTAAAATAACCATCAGTCTTCTGTTTCTGGGTTTTAAGTTAAAAGTTTATCTCATTTCCATGCAATTTTATGAAATTGATACTGCCTGAATTCAGTATCCCACAGCAGCATATATTCTAGAAGTTTTTATTTAGTCTGTGGAAGAACCGATGGGACAACCTTCATCAATACACTGTTGTCATACCTATGGAGTGTTTGGGAATCTTATGGCATACGGAAGCTGGCAGTTGTAATGTAACACTGCAGAAAGATCAAGCTGCTTGTTCACCTGTGGATTTGCAATGCCTACTCTAAGTCTGTCAGTGTGATGTCAGGTTATTTTGACCCTAATAAAATTGTAAGTTGTTTTCACTTTTCCCAGGCAGAAGTTTCACCTCTTGCATTCATCTTAGTCAAGAAAAATGAAAGCTTGAGACAAAAACCTTTTCAAGACACTGTTCTGATGACCCAGACTTCTCTTTCACTAGGAATATTTTGTGTATCAGGGTAATCTGATTTAATATTTGTGATACAAAAATTGTGTAGCTGACTTGATTGTAGGGAAGAATGCTGTATCCAGAAAATGAATAGCATCTCAGCTACACTATTTACTGGCAAACAAGGCAAAGCCTCCTCTGATGTGTAAGAAGTTAATTTTGAAACGATGTATTCAACATTGCACTGTCCTTCCAGCAGTTTCGTTCTGTTTTTTCTAAGTAATCTGGCAGATGGCTCAACCACGTTGTCATGGAGGACTAAAGTGTAAGATCTAAGATGTTCAAGTACCTTCTAGGACTGAAGGTTTTCAGATCTCAGCATCTACAAGCTTGGAAATGCTTACTCCTGGCTGCTGAACACTTTCTTAATTCCTATACTAAAGTGCTTTTCTGTAACTTCTGTTCTTTGTGGTTGTTCAAATGGCAATGTAGAATATAAAGCTTGCATTTTTTCACTACTACTTCGGCCAAAGCAGTGTAGGCTTGAGGACCTGCTCATTCTATTGCCAAACTATAGTCTCCTTAGTCCACACTAACAGTCTACTAACAGTCCACTCTTGCTCCTACCGTGGGGCAGGAGCTTAGTTTTCATCATTTTGATAGAAAAATGTTTCAAGCCATTGGGAGTCTGATTTGTGATGCCTTTCTAAAAAACTTTCTATGAAAGGGTTTTCCCAGTGAAAGGGTAACTCTTCTGATGCAACCTGTAAGAATGGAGGAGGATCACTCCCTTGTGCAGAAATGATTCACAGTGTTCCTTTAAGAATGGCAATTTACATCTGTAGGAAAGTGAGACTTTTTCCCTCTCTTAATTTGTATTTACTGTAAGTGCTAGTAGGATTGTAGCATTGACAGATTCTCTGGTTAATCTCTTTGCTTATTTGCTGCTACTAGGAGGAAAACAGAGCAAAAAAAATGATGGGAATACCAAAGCTGTGCTAATAACAGATGAGGCCTGTTAGGACTGCAAGAGAGGTTTCTCTCCTGAGCTATCTATGACCATGGCAGATTAGATCAGCAATTACCTCAGTCTTTCTTAAACATAGTGTAGTGGAAATGCAATGTCATGGCTGCAACCAATGACTGAGCACCTGGTGGGAAGGCAGGGCCAACCCAGGGGAGCTCAGGAGCAAGCAATGCACCTGAGTGAGTGGAAGGGGTGGAGCCGGGATCCATCCCTTTGCAGACCTCATTTAAGGGCTGGCAGTGGTGGTAAGAGTATCTCATCTGGAGGTCCCTGCCTACCTGAGGACCTTACAGGCCTTCTGAAGGTAAGCACCTTCTTATTTCTGCACCCACTGGTGTCATGTCTAAGCAGATCCTCACTCGCTGTTGCATGGGATCTTGCTGCTCTGCTATTTGTTACACCTAGTAAAGGGGTTTGTCATATACTTATAGACTGACGTGGCACTCCTTCCACTGTTCTATAGCTTCTGAGAACAAGGCATTTACTACAAGAGTGCTGTGGTCTTTATCCTCCTGCAAAAAATTTTGTGACCCAATTTGGGGCTGAAGGTAAAGGAGTGGAGGTGGAAGGCTTTGATGGAGCTGCTTAGAACCACCCTTACTATATGTGTGTATGTGTATCCAGTCACTTGGAAAGATAAGTTGCACCTTAAGTTACAGCTGTCAGTATTAACTGTATGTATTTTTACTAGCTATTTCCCTTGCTCCTCTGTTAAGAGGGTCTTTTGGTTGTCCTCAAAGGACTGCAGTTGTTGTGTAGCAACTGTCCTTTCTCAGCATCCTTTCACAATATGCTTTGTTTAATGTGATGTATTGATGTATTTTTGAATTAGCTAATTGGGTCATATTTCTGCTCAAATGACTGACGTGTGTCCAGCTGCAGTAATACAGGCTCACCTGATAAATAGTATCCTGCTGTTGTAAGGAAATGTTTTTTGTTTTTTTTTTTTTTAGGGAGAACTGCAGCAAAAACTCTAAATTTGGAATGATGTTAACTGTGAAAATGTCTCCCAACTTGCTGGATTTTGTGATAGGGGCACTTATGATCATTATAGTTGACATTTTTTTAAAATATGGATACTATTAGGATTTTGCTTCTTGTATTTTCTTACCCTTTTGAATTATCACGGTTTTAGAATGTTATCACCAAATGAGCAAGCTGCTTTGATTTCTGTGTAGATTCATTGGTGCTTTCTGTACCTCTCTTTGAAAGTAATGGCGATGTCTGGCATTTTTAGAAATACTTGTGCTCTCTGTGTTCTCATCTCCTGTCCTTGCTCAGTAATTTACATAATGCTGGCTACTTGCTTCTATCGGGTTCGGTGCTGACTAATTAGAATAAAGCAGATGTGCTAAAAATTCTTGTTTAAAAAAGTGTTATTTCTATTTTTCCCTTCTGAAGATACTTAGGTGGAATGTTCCCATTACAGCTCCCTGGTAGATTAACTGAAGTCTTTAATCTCACTTTTCTTATTTGATGTAAGCTTGATGCATTCTTTCCTTGTAAAAGATGATTCTTTTTCCTGGTTCACTTTCAGAGAGAATTTCATCCTGCACTTGTTACAATATCTCAGCAAGAAATTACAATTAATGAATAAAGAAGCCATTGAAAGAATGACGGTGTATGTTAATCAGATCTGTTACTACAAATACTGTACTAGAACTCTTCATGTTGTTTTTTGGTTTTTTTTTAAATCACAGTAGCACTGTTCCTTTAATTAGTCTGCTGAAAAATGATGGTGTCTTGATCATATGCTGGTGTTTTCATGTTAACTCCTTTCAAGACTGAAATCGTTGTTGCATTTCTTCTATTATTGATTGTATGCAATGTTTCTAAATCTCTTCTAATGTTTTTGCCTGAGAAATATTAATCTTTTATTTGACTGCTTTCTTTCAGAAATGTGGTACTGGGTTTTCCTCTGGGCTCTCTTCTCCTCTCTCTTTGTCCATGGTGCTGTGGGAGTATTAATGTTTGTGATGCTGCAGAGGCATAGGCAGGGGAGGCTGATCTCTGTCATTGTGGTCAGCATTGGATTTCTGGGTTCTGTAACTGGAGCAATGATAACCAGTAAGTCTATCTTTTGTGTTTTTACTTATTTACATCTAAAATTAAAAATATATTAAAGCGAACTTTCTCTTAACGATTTGGTAATTACTTATTAAGGATTTTGCCTTAATTGTGTAGCAATTCTAATGAATATGATGGCTAAGTTGTTCTTCCTATTATGTAAAGATAAAATGATTCCAGAATTGTTAGCAGGTGGTTATCTTACTCTTTCTTTTTGTCTGCTTTGTGTATCAAGCTATTGAAATATCTATGGTCAACAAGTAATATCATTTGAGGATCAGAATTTGCTGTCCTGTCCTATTGCAATTGTTGCCAATTTTGGCCCAAGTTTTTTTTTTTTAATCAAGCTCACCTATCAGTACCCTTAAAGCCATCAGTTTCTTTTGGAAAGAGGCCCCAGTTTCACTGACTTCAGGACTGGCTTCCTACTCTCTTCCTTAGGCAGGCTGGAGGCTTTCATATTGCATCTGGAAAGGATATTGCTCTGCTAAAGGAACTAGAGGTGCTGTGTACCTCTACAGGAAAAAACAACAGAACTAGTGGCTTTTATTCTGTGTTTTTAATGAGCATATAACAATCTGAACTATGCATGCCACTCAGAGCAGACCAAATAATTGTATGCCTAAAGGATTTGAGAGACCTTTCCAGTCTTCCGTTGTAGTCAAATTGATATTTTTCTAATTTATTTGGGATAAGGAGTAATGACAAGAGTTGTCATCCCTGCTCTGTTCTTCCCCTCAAATAAAAAACACAAGCAAGGGAGCTACATGTGCTATTAACTTAGATACGATGCTCTTCCACAAGAGCATCTGTTACAGCATTTCTAATGGTGCTATTCCAAAGCCTCCAACCTCCGGAGAAGTATTTTACACATTTTATTTCTTTGTACTGGGGGGTTAGTGTCTTATCTGTGAATAGGTTTTTCTGTTAAAAAAAAGTGTGCTAAAAGATGAGTAAAACGAGGTTCACAGAGCTATAATTAAAAGTACTACTTTGATCTAGCTTATAAATGGTCTGCAGTATCTTTTCCAAACAGGCAGGAGAGCATTGAGTTTTCTGTTTGGGGTGGGCGGTGGGAAAGACAATATTATTTCTATAGAAAATAAGCTTGTACTTACTGTCTGAAACAGTGCTGGGAATATGGAGTTCTCAACACTGCAATCAAAGGATTCTGTAATGTGTCCGTAACAACTTGAACAGTAGTTTCTGTCCAGGCATCTTCTGTGTTATTGACAAGGTGGTCTGACTTGAATGGCAGTAGAGCTTTTGAAGGTAAAGGAACTATAAATCTAGAGACCACCATAGGGCCTTAAACTGAGGGCAAATACTCTTGCCTTTCTTTTTGAGCTGTATAGATTGTCAGAGTAGGGGTAGCACTTCAGCTTGAGACGCTCATGGTTCTTTTGTAGCAGGTTTTCTTCTGCTTTCTCAGGCTGAAAGTTCTTATTGCCTCTTAATTTTAAAATTTGATTAAAAATACAAACTTTTAGAAATGCTTCCTTGGGGTTTTCTCCAAAATTATGTTTTAATGATGTTTTAATTGCTGTGTATTTTCCAGCTTGACATTTTATTGTCTAACATTTTTTTTTTTTCCTTCTAAGGTGAGGCATATGGAACTAATTAATACCTTGTATTGCATGTGATGTTGATATTGCATTGTCCTGTGTTTATAATGGCAGTGGCCCTGTTATTAGGTCAGCTGCATGACCACTTGTGAAGCACAAGTGCTAGGAAATGTAATGCTGAATATCCAAGCAGAAGTGGGGAAGTCTCAGAGTTTCTGACATAAATTTCCTTTGCCTCTTTCATCTATGCATGAAAAGAGGAGCAACGCAGTTGTGTTTTTTTATATCCAAATTTACACGTCAAAATGTTTGAGTAAACAGTTCTGTTTGTGTGTAAATAATGCATTTCACCAGGGAATTTCTCTGAGCTTACACTGTAGACTTATGTTATTCTCATTGGTTTTACGCAGAGAGATGAAACTGGATTAGCCAAAAATGCCAAGGTATCTTCATTTTTGGACAGCACTGGGTTATTTCGTGCTGAAAGAAATTCTGTGGAGAGCTTCTGAAGACAAAATATTTAAAAGAGGATTTTTAACTGTTGCTGTGAAGTAGGATGTAAACAAGTATTTAGCCTTTTGGATAGGCCCAGTCCTGCTTTTAAGAGATGGAAATGGCAAATGAACTTCTATTTCCATTTGTTTTTCCAGTCTTCCTTGTTATTTGTGTAGACAAATGTGATACAACCTGTGAAATTGTACGAGTTTAGAATCATAGAATGGCCTGGGTTGAAAAGGACCACAGTGATCATCTGGTTTCAACCCCCCTGCTATGTGCAGGGTCGCCAATCACCAGACCAGGCTTCCCAGAGCCACATCCAGCCTGGCCTTGAATGCCTGCAGGGATGGGGCATCCGCAGCCTCCTTGGGCAACCTGTTCCAGTGCACAACCACCCTCTGTTTAATTTTGTTCATGCTAGATCTTTGGAACTTAGGTATTTTTGAGATGCGTTAGCAACGTATAGCAATGTGGTTTAAAAGCAGCAGAACAAAATCAGTAACCAGAGTGAGTTGTGGTGCTGTTGTCAAAAACAGCCTCAGGAACAGTTAAATATCAGGCAATTTGAGGCAAGGATTTTTAGTTGCGTTTATCCCAGAGGGTCTATTCTTCCTCCTCCCCCCCAAGAACACTCTTTTTTGGTGACGTTCTCGTTTCCTTCAGTGGCAAGCTATTCTAGTGCCCTTTGGCTTTATACCAATTGTGCTGGGTTTTTACAGCTTCTATTGCATGCTGTTATCTAAAAAACAAAAATACATGATTATCAAAGCACTAAACTCCTTGGTTTTGTTATTGATGTTTTTCCCAGAATACCTCGATACCTTTCTTAAGAAGCCAGGCGCTGCTGTTATTGGGATATGGTAATTTGATGCTACCGGTTAATAAATCTTAACTAATTTGAATTCACTTTGAGAGTTCAATCACCTGAATAATTTTAATGGCAGTGCTGGGCTCATTCTCAAGGATGCCTTTTTTTAGTTTTTGATAGTTGATAGTCAGGATAAATGGAAAAGCTAACACAAGGTGGCTGACTGATATAACATAAGGCTTGTGTTTTGGTTAGGTACTTTAAAAAACTACCTGTGAAGCACATTTTGTATAAAGAAACGATTAGTAGTGAATGCTGGTCTTCCTAAAACATTTGTAAAAATGAGGTGGTGCTCTTTTTTTTTTTTTTGTCAGGTGACATCTTAGAAAACCTGTTGGGATTTATTTCCATATCACAGGTGGATTTTGAATCACTTCTGCAGACTATTCCCTGTAGTGAATAAAAGCAAGGGAATTCCCACTTTAACTCCTGCTATTTATTTCAAAAACTGTGGCAGCTTTTCAGTTTTCTTTGAGTTGGAAAGGCCTTTGTGTACTCTGAAAGCATTTAATTGAACTGTGTTTGAGATATCACGTACAAAAGGTCTATCACTGAAAAATTCAGTGTTTTCTTTAGGCAAGGGGAGTAAGCACTCTACAGGAAATACTAGATGAAAAAATACTAAAAAAGCTGATGTAGATAAGTTTGAGGTATGGATTGAGTTATATTTTTACCTACAGACACAGCTGTATACAAGCCTCTTTTTCTATTTTGCACAAACATTTGTGTATCCTTACACTGAGAAGTAATTTGAGGAGAAAATGTTATTTATTAGCATGATATTTTTTTGGAAGATGGATGCAAAGATTTTCTTTCTTAGGCTCTTATTTCAAGTCAATACAACCATGAATTTGCTCTGTCACTGTTCTTTAAGTGCACGTGAAGAAGTCACCGTATGAAAGACGGTAGGAGGGAGTTAAGAACAAGTGACTTGTTTTCAGTGCAGTGTTTATTGCTGGTCAATCTTTGGTCATTTGGTGTTATGTTTCAAAGGAGAATTGCACACAAGTGTACAGAAGAAATGGTTTCTTAATTTCATATAACTGTAAAGCTGATGATACTGGGGAGAAGTCTCTAACCATACACGTTTGTGAATTACAGTGTAAGACTTGTTGATCTTTTTCATGTTTTGCTTAATTTGCCAAACAACTGTTAACAGTTTAGTAGTTTAAGTCAAAGCTAATTAGCACAGTATGACCTGACTGTTTAACTGAAATACTAAATGAAGCTGCTAGACATAGATTTTTTTTTTTTTTTAGTCAGTTTGTAGGCATTCACAGTCTTAATGTGAGCATCTTCTCCCTGCTTGTACAAAGACAATTAAACCACAATTTGGACTTGGTAAATTCTAGATGCATATTTTAGAGGGTTTTTTTTGCTAATTCTTCAAATTAGCAGAAGGAGAGAGAGAAAGAAATTTGAAGGTACCTTAAGGGAAGTGGCGAGTTTAAGTTTGTCTTGTTTTTTTTTTTTTTAATAAAGCTTGTGTTGGAACAGTTAATCTGATTCATTTGGGAAAATTATCCCTGTAGGCCTTTCTTGAAACTGGAAAAAGTCAAGCAAGGCTAAATAATTGCATAATGCCATGAAGTAATTCTGTGTTTGGTAATATTCTAGAAATAGCTAATGCATAAATACATTTGTCATATATTTCAGCCTTAGTTTTACTTCTGTAATTTGACCTTTGTTTTTCTTGTGATTCTTAGGTGCTGCAGTAGCTGGAATTTACAGAGTAGCAGGAAAGAATATGGCTCCCTTAGAAGCTCTTGTCTTTGGTGTTGGACAGACAGTACTGACATTAATTATATCATTTTCAAGGATTCTTGCGACGCTTTGAGACTTACGTAAAAATAATGTCAACTAGCCTAGAAAAATCTCTGATCTGAAGGGAAGCTTCCTGAAAGTGGATTCATCAGTTATGAACGTGAATTCTAGTGCACGAGAAAGGAAGCAATGAGGAACAAGCACTACGTATCTAGAGGTTCAGTCAAATGAACAGGCTGTCCTCTAGTGTCTGAACTGTTGTACTTCTGCACTGCGCCTTATGTGCCTCAATCAAAGGCAAGGTGCAATCCTTGTGCACAGCGCTGAGATGAAGCACCTTGAGCAGCTGCCGGTCAGGTTATGCTTGGTAATGGGATCATTGTTCTTATCAGTGTTTTAATAAAACAAAGGGACGCTCCTGAAAATTGCTGCACGTGCCAGACTTGGAGTTCAATTCTTAGTTATTGGTTGGATAAGCTTTTTGAAATTGTAGTTATAGAAGAATGCTGTGGGTGTACGCTGATCTCAAGTGGAATAGTAAGATAACTAAATTTTGTACTAACAGAATATTTCTTTGAGTATTCATATTCAGCACTAAACACAGCACTTCAGTGTGATTCAAGCTGCAGATAAATATTGATGGGATTGAAGAACTACAACTGGAGCAACCCTGTTGCAATTGCCACAGTCTCAAGATGACTTGTGGCAATTTTGTGAAGATCAGCACGTTGTTTCTTCCTGGTCTTGACTCTTCAGACATCAATAGTTTAAGGAGACACCATGAGAGAGGTACAATTTGTTGTATATGCATCATAAAATGATGCTTTCCTTAAAATTATTCTGTCTTAAAATTGCAGATGGTTACCAACCCTTTTTGAAAAACCCTTTTGAAAAAGGTACCTGCTGCAAGTAAGCTCCCTTTATTTGCTGAAGTGCTGATAGGACTCTTAACCCTACACTTTTTTTTTTTAAAGAGCAAACAAACGTAACACAGATTTTAAGAAAGTTCACTTATGACACTAATGAAAAGTGATAAAGAAAAGAGATACCAGTTTTCTATGGAACAAAGACATTTGTTTAATCAAATAGTTATCTTCAAAAGTTTGGAAGCAGAGCAGCACTGATGTATTTACTACTTTGTTTCTGAACACTTTGTATTCTTGGAAAGGTTAAGGTACCTGGAAATTTCAGTTACGTTGCTTTCAGTAGATTTTGTGCTTTTCTAGTTTAAAAGGAACAGTAGTGTTGTGCATGTGAGATGTCTTAAATGTGAATGTTTGGAGTGAATAGAAATTTTAATGCTATATGAAGTGCAAAATTTAAAGGGCACGATGTTCTGTGTGAGGAATAAGACATCTTTTACTACTTTATTCAACTGGATATTTTTCAGGAGTTGGTTATTAATGCTGACAGGAAGAGTAAATTGCCCAAAGGTTTTGCTGTTAAGATGTCAAAGAGACTTTTGGAACTGTTGAGATCACTGGCATCTGCTGTACAGCTAAAAGAATATGGTTCTAATGCAATTTACAATCAAAATGCATTGCTTAGTGCTTCAAATTATTACAGTGAATTTACTTACTTGCCATTATTTTCCTCCACGTAAGCTGTTTGGCTTTTTTACGTGCTAAGAATGCTAATAATTCTTTTGTTTAAAAGTACTGTCAGGTTTGTTTTGTTCTGGGGTTTTTTTGGGTTTTTTTGGAAAAAAATATGTACAATGTTACAGGCTATGAAGGGAACAAGATAAAATAGAGATTTATAAATGTTTTTAATGGTATACTTTGGCTTTAAATTGCTTTAATATGTGGCTGAATGCTTATATTCTCATTACTGTGAATGTTCTCAAAACTTATTTTTGATGGTTTAATTTTTATTTTTATTGTTTACTTTCTGCTGGTGGTTTTTGAGATAACAATTCATTGCACTTTAGACAATTAAATTTTTGCATCTGTAAAAAGGCAATTTGAACTTCTCCCCATTGTTTTACGATACGGGAAAAAATGGTTTCAGGTATCTAAATCTAATGAAATAATAAAAAATGTCTCCTAATGTGCCTTTCTATATGTATTTTTTAGGGGAGAAGATTAAAAAGGTTTTTTGTTCTTGTTCTATTTTTGGTATTATGAATGATTGAGTTATTTGATATGATGTTTTATTCAACAAACATTAAAACATTTGTTTGACACTTTGGAAATATTTGTCTAGATCAAAACCAACCCTTTCAAAGCGTTGTATTCAGTAGCTTAAACTGTCTTATGACATTACCTCACCCTTTTACTTCCTTCACAGTTTCTAAATTTCATGGAGCATCTCAATTCTTATTTATTGTATGGGATTGTTGTGGTATCACTGTTCAAGGACTTGCTGTCTTTCACCACTTTAAACTGTCAGACTACTACTAACATAAGCAATGTATGTAACCAATAAAATTTTATTGATGAACTTCATTCTTCCTTTTAATTGTAGTGCCTGTGAAATGTCTAAGAAGTTACAATGAAAGACAAGGAGGCATCCTTGCAGATGTTAAATAACCTTCCTCTGAATAACTTTTATTACATGGATCCTGTTAATGGCTTTAAATCAATTAGGTGCTTAATTGTGTTCTGCTTTATATGGCATTATTGCCTACCAACAATCAGTAGGTAGATACAATGCCTTGTTAGTATAAAAGAAAGAGTTGTGTGTTTGGATGGGAAACTGGTCTTAGCTATTAATTGTGAAGGGTAAATGAGGCCAATTACTTTAAGAAGTTTTCCTTGTCTGTGGTATTAATCTAATGCATAATGATTCCAGAAGAGAAACAAAGTGCAAGTGGTCTTATGCCTCTGAAACTTTCGGGATTCACTCCAATTCTACAGGAACAACATTGTTAAAAGGTGCTCTAGTCAAAGATCAGCATATGCGTGTGTGTACATATATGTACATACATATATACATATACTTATATGATTGATAATGTTTTGGAGATGTTCTATTCCTTACACAAACAGACGATTTAAGAACTTACACAAGAAATAGAAAATAACTTAGGATAACCTTTTTTTTTTTTCTTTGCTAGCATATCTTGTAGATGAATGGCACTGATGGGACTGATCTGCTTTGAACAATAAAACGTTGTGTGAATGTCTACACAGGATCTTTTAGAGCTATATTTAAATAGCTCTGCATTGTATCAGTAGACACATTCTGTGCATTATTTATTTATCTCTAGTAGAGAACAAGTAACACCATCTTTAGAAGAGGTTAGAATACTGAATATATTATTTACTGCGAAGACAACTTTCCTGCTTTGTTAGAAGCTGCTGTTGCTAAAGATACAAATATTCCTCACACTTTTAACGTATCTCTATGATCAAAAGCTTTGTTTTGAGAAAATCTTTCAAGTAACTATTCTTTAAGTTTGTGGGTAATTCTGGGTTTATGAAACTAATTTGTGTATTATCACTAACAGCTTAATATGAAGTTTATGCCCAGCTTCTTAAGGAAACAAATAATTTAACCAGTTCTAAACATTCAACACAGACCTAGGAGAGTACACCTGATTTCTACGTTGTGCAGCTTTCTGATTTTAAGGTACAATGTTTTTACTGCTCTGATAGTATTTCTCTTATAACGCTGGACATTGGGATTTAATTCGGTTACTGTTTATATCTATTTGGATTATGTTAGAGCTGGGGAGTGAGTTGTATATTGCCATTTGAGAGGAAGCTGAAAGGGAGTCAAAGCTCTGATAACTGCAAGAATGGATTTCATGGGTGCTTTATGTATTTTATTTACTAAACAGGTTGCAATAATGCCTTTCCTTCAGTAAGCTGCATCTCTTTCTACAAGGCCATTCAAAATCACACATGTATAATCCCACAGATTAAATTAATTTTCATCTTCAGTCGAAATAGTATTCCTAGGTGTGGACAAAGCAGTTTAAGCCAAATCTTAACAATGTTCAAGGAACATAGTTATAAATATGGTGAGATCTTTTTCAGTTACTGTTTTGTTTCTGGAAATAGGCGTTCATCACTTGTGTCTTTCAGTTACAGGGAAAATGTGGGTACAGCTCAGTAGGATGGAAATTGCAACTTTAATAGCAAGCAATTTGAGATATTCACAGCATAGGCATGAGAAACACTTTAATAGCTTAATTCTAGTGATGGTTTTGGCTGGCAAGCCTTTTGGGATGACTTCCACACATACTTGTTCAGCATGCTAATGAACATGCAGGGGTCAGGCTTGTGTATTTACTTAATACTGGTTGAAATACAGCTTAAAGGAGGAAAAGAGTGGAATGGAATAGAAATAACACCTGGGCTAGCAGCCTCTCTGCACCCTAGTGAGTCACAAAACAGAAGCGGGTTGATGGAATTAACATGACAGAGATTGGGTAAGAAATCCAATTTTGTGCAATTTGAGGCATACTGAACTTCGTTCTTAAGCTGTTTTGAATTCAACTTCCAAATAAAATTTGATTAGTTAAATTTTCATAAGGAAAAATAATCACTTTCTTTTAACTTCTTTGTAGCAGTGCAAATTACTGTATTAGGTGGTGTTAAATAGAGAAAGTATACAAAAGACTCTTTCTCTATATTCTTTCCCTTAGTATATTAGCAGTTGAAATAGTGTTCCATGAGCTTTCACAAAGTGTTGAAGTCTGAGATATCTGAACATAGCCTCTAAGATGCATGCTCTCAGTTCTTCTGTGAAGCTGCTGTCATAGGATTTTTCACATCAGCTTGCCAGCTACTACTGTGAGCAATATCTTATTTGTGCAACTTGCAGCTCTGGAAGGTAAAATTAATGATGAGGCACTTAAGGAGAAGTTAATCTTGGCTCATTCTCTTTAAATCCTTTCTCGTAACTGATTGTATTACCTAGAAGAAATAAACATTTTAAAGTATAATTGGTTTATGAAGATGTCCTTCATTTCAAATTAAGTAAGTTATCTAGACAATCCAGATGCAGTAAAATCAATCTTTTCTGCTCATGGCTTAGCTGTATGCTTTAATGGTGATATATCAAATATACAGAAAGTTGAACAATAACTTGATTTAAATTCTATACAGAATTTAACATACATATGGCTCGGAATCATAGGATGCATTATTATATTGACAGGATATCCTTTAAATGGTTTCTTAAAAATAAAACCAACACAACTCTAACCTGTGAGCCCAAGATTAAATTAAGTAACGAGGAAAGGCTGCTTGAATCCTCAGTTGTTGCTTCAAAATGGATTAAATGTTCTTTGTGCATGGGTAAATTTAACTCAACTGAAAAATTTTATAGGATTGAAAGTCAATTTGTGTGGCCTTTAAATTCAGTGGGAAAAGTGTTCTCTGTTACAGTAATGAAATCTTCAGCTAGGTGACATTTGTTTCTGGACCTAACTGTACCTACTTTGGTGAAAATGAAGTTGTTATAGAAGCCAGACTTTAACCCTAATGTATACCATCGGATACCAGGTAAGAGAGAAAAATGGTGTCCTGATGGCATCTGTTTTGACCCTCTTGTGCCTAAAGTTGCATGTGAAATATGTTTAAATTCAGTGCACATATTTAATAACAAAGATGTCTCAAGTCTGCATCAATATGTTTCTACTTGGGGCATTCTACCAGTTATGACAGGTGTAAAAACAATTTTACTTTAAAGTATTGATCTAGAGAAACGTTTTTCCTTCAGAAACATTTCCTCCACACTTCTATTTACCAGCACTTCTTGTAGTTACCAAATGCTTTAGGAAGGTACTGCTTGAACACTAGTAAGTTTGTTAGTAATTAAAGGGAAATGGATAGCATGTCCTTTTGTGCTGCTTTTGTGAACTGGGGAAAAAGAAAAGATCAAGTAAATTCCAGAGAGATTTTTCAAAGAAATAATGATTGATTTAAATGATGTTCTATTTGAGATTTAGCTTGACCTGTATTGCAGGTGATATTTAAGCACTCTAAAGAATCACTACCAAAGGCAGTAGTAAAAGTGGTTTGTTGAAGTAAAATATTGTAGAAGCGGCTTCAAGTGTGATAGCAAGGTTCAATTTATTACTATACAGAGGCTATAACAATAATTCAGAGTTTCCAATACAAGATCTCACTGCCTGGTGCTATGAGTTACTGAAGAGCTACAGTTCGTAAGGGGTCTTTCAGCCTTGAGTAATGTCCTTGAGAGATGGCCCAAATCATGGGAAGATCACTGCCTTGCAGCCAGCAGCTTAGCATGGAAAGCTTAAAGCTCAATTGGGCCATCATATTTATGGAATAAACTGCTTGGCCTGTAGTCAGATTACAAAAGATGGAAAAAGTGAGTATAAGACTCCTTGAATCCACAACTTCTGTTCCTTGGTAGATCAGTCTTGGAAGAGCTTCCTTCTATTCACGTGTTAGTTACAGAATTGATTTTCTGGTTTCAGAACTTGGGAACATGAAAGCACGCCGTGTTACCTGCTCCTGTGTGAGTTTTTCAAACGAGATGTAGGAATTAAGAAAGTTCGTGACCTGATTACAATGCAGGCCTTTACTTTGGCACCTGAACAACACTTCCATTAGTTTGGTCAAGGAATTGAGTGCAGCTGACACACTCTGGTAACAAAATTTTATTCTCCGTGATTCTGATTTAAATGTACAAAACATAATGTAAAATAATCAAATACAAAATAAAGCTAAAATAAATTCTTATGTGATGCATATTCCTTTAGGCCATTATGGTGTGGTTCCACAAGCATCTTGTTTCTGCTTGATAAATGAAAAAAAAAGCCCTTAGTGGTAAATATGTTGGTACAAAACTAGAGTGAGACTTTCATTTCTCAGTTTTTCTTTCTCCACATTTAATACATACAGCTTCTGTAATTTTAGCA
>JAOWBP010002052.1:8684512-8776903 GCA_028571105.1 Tragopan temminckii | reverse complement strand
AATATATGGCTAATTACCTCTGAGGCACTTCCTTCTGTAGAGATATTAAGAATTTATTTGTTCAAGTGGCCATGCATAATTTAGAAAAAAAAAAAAAAGGTGGCAGAAGCAAAAAACAGTTTATTTTCTGCAATTCATCATCAAATTGTCAACTAGTAATTAAATGCTATTTGGAAAATATTCTGAGACAGCATGGTGTGCTATTTCCTAGCTGATTTATGTTGACCAGCTGAAATGTATTGATGATATTTACTCCTGCTATTGTCCAATGTGCTTTGTTTTTAGAGCAGCTTAATTTAGTATGAGTCTATTATTATGTCTTAGAGATGCCATTTTTACAAACTCTAATGTAAGCTTTGTGACACTTATATTAAGTGAAAGTATGGTTTTATCTGCTTTCTATTTTATTAAATCAATTGGACAATATTGATCCTACTTTTTTTTCTTTTCCAAGCAGACTGAGATTACTGCTTCTATAGGCTGCTTCAGCTAATTTCTCATGAGCATCTTAAGGGACTCAGGAGAGTGTAAAAACAGATTGCTGTAACTTAAGGTAGTGTTGCTTTGGTTTTTGCTTGATTTTTGTTGTGTTTTTATCATTTGCAGGTAAATGTTCCTAAGACAAGCTTTTAATGTATGTGGTAGAGGCATAAGAGTGGAGACTGGTCAAAATGCTCAAGTCTTCTGATTACAAAGTTTAAGGGACATGCATGATACTGTGTTGTACCTTACACAAAAATATACTTCCATATTAACTGCCAGAAGAAAGTAGCAACTTTAATTTTGTACCCTCCATGGATTCTGTCTCTGTGGAGCAGCTGGGCACCTTTTGGGTTCTGTGTCTGGCCACAGCTATGCCTCACAGCCACAGTGCTTCTGGCTGCCTGCCTGATATTTTGGCAGGAACATCTGTGAAAAGCTGAGCTGTGTCTGCATCAAGAGCAGAAGGACAGCAGGATCTGATGAGGGTACCAGAGCTGCTCCAAAGAAGGTCATCCCTGCTCCCAAATAGGGAGTGAAAATGGGCAGTGCATAAAAATAACTTGATAAAGTATAAAATAGCTTGAGTGTTACAAACTATAGAATATGTTAAAAACAAATGTAGGGAATCTACATCTAATGGAGATGCAGGGCAGCAGGTGAGGATGCCCAAGAGGAAGATGTGCTGGGTTTTGGCAGAAAGTTTTTTGTAATGTGTGAAAAGGAAGAGGCCAGGACTGAGGAGGGAAAACATTGCAATGGTAAGAGGGTAGATTGCATGAGCTTAATCTAAAAGGGTAACTTTAAAATAGTTTTTCCTTTCTGCAGGGAGAAATGTATAAGAAGAATTTTAAAAATATATATACTTAAAATAATAGATATCAGCATCAAATATAATCCATTAATGTTACTACTTTGAATTATGACAATGTTGTCCACGGTGGTGGCAGGGAGAAAGTAGTGAGATAACAGAAGAAAAGAATTTATTTTGTTGGAAGTATTAAAGGCAGATTCAACATAATCTCCGTAATTGCCCATTTGTAAAAGCTCTTTTAGAAGGAAGGAAGCTTTCTTTGACATATATGCCTTATCTTGAGTTTTTCAGGTGTCTCACTGCAGCAGAACATAAGCTCTGAATCTTTTCCTACTCCTGAATGAAGATATAGTCTTTGTATTAGAAGACTATAACTGTAAAAGTGTTGGAGAGTTTACTTATCTGAGACAAAACTTACAATGAAGTACATCTTTTGCAAAGCAAAATTCTGTCACTAGATGGTGATCTTGGCCTTTGCATGCTTTCTGCTCTTCCTTTCTTCTCTCCCACATTTCCATACTGTCCTTCCAGATAGTGACCAAAACAATAATCCTTACCTCCAGTTCAGTTTTAAAGCTGTTTCAGAATATCATGTTTGCAAATTAAAAAGTTTTAAGACTTGAAGTCTAAGGACAAACCAAAACAATTTGTCTGCACTGTTCTCCTCCGAGTTTTGTCTTTGTATACAATGTTCTGTACTCAAGACATTATTATTTATGACTGGTATTGTTCTTATGAATACTGTGCTGCAACATGAATGCTTTTAAAGCTCAAGCGACAGAAACAGATAAGAAAATGTAGAGCTGGAACACTTATGTGAATATTGGATTACTCTTTATACAACTAGCAGGTGACAGAGTTGATTGCTTTTTTCTAATAGAAGAGTAGAACAGTACTGTCTTAATTTTGTAATCCAGAATAGAAAACTTTTGACTGGTGTAAATATGAGAGTTATTGTCAAGTTGGTACAGAATCAAATCTCTCCTTGAAACTTTGACTCCTTACAGCATGTATTTTTTTGTCTACATTCTTTCATTCCATGTGGTGCAAATCTAATTCTGCCCCCTTTAGAGACATCCAGTGACAAGCTGGGAATTTTTTAGTAGTTTACTAAACATTTACTAAACTGTCTTCTGTGTTTGCTAGTGCAAGTCAGAACTCAGTCTTGCATAGTCCTGCTTTAGGCTCACTTATGTTAGTACTATGCCATTCCATTAAAACTGTTATTCCATCACGTGTTTTGGAAAGTGAAGCTCCCTTTGGCATTCTCCTTGGTTGGGTTCCTTTGCTTGTAAATATGAAATGTGTTTCCAAAATGGAAATTTCAAGGATATTAAAACATTTACATGAAACTTCACTTTCTCATTCTTCAGTTTTGTGAATATGCCACCAGCCAGTTTTCTACACAAGGGAATGTGAACAAAAAGGGAAGTCTAGAAACTAGAGGAAATTTTTCAAGCTATAGCTCTAACCCTTTTGCCCTTCTGTTGAACATCTATCTAACTGTTCTTCTTTACACGTTCTGCTTTTCTTCAGAAAATTCCATTCCTGGGTCTTATATATCCAGTGTGACCATGCTGTTATCTGGCTGAATGTGTCTCCCAGAGCAACTGATGTACCAGAAGTCTTCTTGCTGCTAGTATTCTTCTCCGTAGCTCTTGTGTGTGGAAATAGAACTAGTCACCTGCCAGTTAATTATTGCTTTACGTAGTGGTGAAGAAACTCTTCTTCAGTGTTATCCTGTTTCTATCCCTTTATAGATAGCAGTACTGATTATTTTGTTCTATGCTAAATAAATTATCTGGAGGCAAAAAGGAAGAAAAAAGATCTAGAAGTAACTATGGTGAGTTTTTTTGGTATTTTCTTTTATAGTTTTTTTTTCTTCCCACCTCTAGAAGTTCAAGAGTTTGTTTTATATACTAGATAGTTGAGAATGAGACACTTTAGTATTAAGACAGGGCCTTTCATTTCAGTCTTTACAAAGAACTAACCATCTATTTGAGTAATTTCTTTGCTGACAGACAGGATCCAGGTCAACTGATGTCCTGACTTCATGAAGTTCAGACTTGTAAACAGTGAGGTCAGTCAAAATTAGATTGGAATTGACTGAGAGAGAAACCTATCAGTTCCCACTGGAAGCAGAGATATTACACAGGACCTCATCTCCCAAACTGTTCTGTAGCGAACTTCAACTCCACCAATAATTAAAATGCAAAAGGAAAGTGCCTGAAATTCCTGAGATAAACATTTAAAAAAAAAAAAAAAAAAAAAAAGAAAAGAAAACCAACAGTACTTTCTCTTATCTGCTTAAACAGTCTCATAATCACGGTGATTTTTTTTTTATGCTCAGAGTTGAGCTACTCATTTTCATATTTAAGTTTTAACTTCAAACCTGACTCTACTTCCCGGAAGGTCTTTTAGAAATTGACATTTTGAACGATTCTGTTCATAGCATGCCTTGGATTTGATAAATATTATTTTCCAGATTGAGTGATCACTTCGGGAGATTTATTTCAGACAAATTTACTGATTTGAGCATGTGGTGTTGCAGAACATTGGGGAAATTCAATAGTATTTTGGAATAGAGGAATGAATGCTAGGTGACCTAATCTGGAAGGAGCTCTTTATGAAGTGTTCTTTTATGTTTTAAATAATGAAATCTGTCGTCTTTGAAATTTTCTGGCACTATTGCCATAAAAATTGCAGCACTTGCATTACTTTCCATGTTTGACAGTTCTCATCTTGATTGAGAAGCATTCTATGATATAACATGAACTTGTCTGCTGTGTTTGTTAATATTGTTTTTATTGATTTTTTAATGAAAATGTATTTTGTAATGGAATGAAGGAAAGAAAGGATTTCAGTCTTTGGAGATCCCTAGCAGTTTAATGTGAACTTCCTTTTTGCATCAGAAAGGTAATTTTACGTTATTAGCACGTGAATGTGGATTTCAATAAGGTTAATACCAAAATCAAAATTTGGAGATGTCTTTTTTTTTTTGAGGGTTTTGTTTCTTCTAAGCAGGCTAAACGTATCTTTTCAGTTTTCAGAGCTCATCTGCTAATTGAAGTCATCCAACTAATTACTCGAGTAGGGAAAAATCTGTAGCAACTATAAACATCAGGATATTTTGTAGGAAATTCCAGTTGAAAAATAAATGGCAAGTCCATATTACAGACTTTCTGTGCTAATAACAATAATATTCTGACCTTCATTGTAGGTCTAGGGGGTGGTGAGTTTTCTGGTAAGCTTGCAGTGCAGCAGTTGAAATTGTCTGCCTTTGCTGAGAGGCCTCTGAGCACGTACCACATAGTGTGGGTCATGTGTCTGAAAGATACTTTAAATAAACTTTGCATGAGATTTATTACTCCAGTAATTGAACAAAAAGGGTAAGGCAAACATTTATTAAATGCCAGAAGTTGCGTGAGGGGCTATTGTTCCTGCTGTCAAAACATTAACTTAGAAGTACTGGGAGATTCATTGCATGCATTCTAACACTTCCAGTTTTGAACTTGAAACTTGTAGAGCTGTGAATTTTGCAGAAATAATGCCCTCCATTCAAAAATAAAATGAAAAGGTCAAACTGAATTCTGAAAGTGTAAGAGGAATGAGTGCTGGTAGCAGCTTTCCTTCTGAGACCAAGCAGTGCAGTGTAACCCCTCTGAAAACCCTGTGCTGATCAGTACTGTGAGCTGGATGAGGATGTGCAGCTACAGCTGACTGAGAGATTTTTGCCCTGAATTTGGACGTCAGTGTGAGGGAAGGAGATGATCTCCGTTGGTGAAGTTTCAGTTAGCTAGACTTATCCAACTGCAGATGTGTGCATACGAGGCTTTAAAGTGCCTTTGCTGTTTGGTAAAGTGACTATTAAGAATTTTAATGTATGTCTTTGCAAGGTGCAGCTTAGTGCAAGGCTTCTTCAGACTTTGGCTGATCTTCCTCAGTATTTGATATCATTCTCCCTTGACTCAAAAAGGTTCAGCCTGCTGATTTCATCCTATACCCAAATCAGTGATTTAAGTCTGAATACCCAGTAGCCCCATGTCCACAAGAGCAGTTTATAGTGCAGCACCTGTGTAGAACTGTTAGTGACTGTAACACCATCAGCCCAATTACTACTTCTGAATAATGATCAGGTTATATCAACTGATATCTTCTCTTCTAGAATTGTCAGGAAACTTCTCTTTCCAAGCTCAGTTTCACAAGCATGCAATTTAATATTAGTGTGGTTGAATTGCTTGGCTTGGGCTGTTACATGGAAATAAAGACTGAGAGCTCCTGTGTCTCATGATGTAAGAGCACGCACCATTTAGGGGGATGGGGTTGAGGAGGTCATAGCATTTGCAGCTAGACCATAGTGTAAAAGAGCTGTGCAGAAAGTGAACTTGGTGTTAGTTTCTCTTCTACCTACAGCAGTGAACATTCTGTGAGATCTCCCAAATGCTTAGGTAGTCTCTGCTTTTTTATAAATAGCATGTAGAGTTGTAGTGTGCTCACACCTTGATCAGCCTTAGAACAGCTTTAGGAGTAGCTTGTTTTTTTTTTTCCTTCCAAATCACTAATAGGTGCTACTCTACTGCCTTGTTATTTACAGGTTGTCGATGTGATTATTGCAGCAGCACTCTGCTGAAAGGCTGTAATTTACATACACTTATCTCTGCTCCCTTCTGCTTCCCCTGGCCTCCTGTAATTTGCTTGTTACAGTGAGTATGATATTAAATAAAAACATGGAACATATTTATTTCATTGTTGTAGTCAGCTGAAGTATTTTGGTACAAAATAAGTCCTTCAAGCATGCACTGCCTCATATGCTTGCTTACCAAGATAATACAAGCTGGAGTGAGGGCAGAATTCCTACTGTGTGCTAGTCTTGCAATTCACAACTTTATAAATTTGCTATCAATATGTTTTTAAGAGTCACTAAATCTCAGCTGTCTGCTAGATTATATTCACGCTGTATGTTTGTACCTTTGTTAAATCTAAGCCCCCTTTTTAGCGATGATTGCTTTCTTCCAAATCACTCTTAATTTCTGCTGAGGATTTCTCTCTGATTTCCCTTTTTTTTTTTTTTTTAATGAAGAGGATTTTAATGGTTTGATTTATATTCTGATGTTAAGTGACAGCTGCTTTTGCATGTCTTGGCACCACTCCCCTATTGGAACTCAAAATATTCAAAATGATTTGCCTTTAATTGCCTGGGACAGTTGGTATTAAAATTATGGTGCTATGCATGGACAATGTCATATTCCTTTTCTCTAGGATTTGCTTTTGTCTGCATCTTGTTGGCTGTATTCTTTATGTGGGCTACAGAAAAGTGAACTTTTCCTTTATGCAGTTTGAGATAGATATTAAGCAGTCTAAAAAAATCTATTTTAAAATCTATGAGAAGTATGAACTAAAAGAAAAAATACTACCATAGTAGGGCCAAGCGAAATTGTTAGCTATGGACAGTGGGACTGAGAACTTTTTGTCTGGTATCTTAACCCCTACTGCCCTAACCAGCTATGGCATGTCTGATTGCTTTCAGCTGTACTAAAGAAGTAGAATGGTTGAATTATGTCAGGCAAGATGATGTCAGCACATAGAATGTAGTTCTTGGTTTTTAGGAAACTGGAGAATCTTACAGGTGTACAATGAGAAAAATCTTCTCTTTGCCTTTCCCGAAGTACCAAGGAACGATCTCCAGGGAGCTGCAGGGAAAATCAAGCTGAAGATGTGTGAGATTTTTCAAGCGCGTCTACATTATTTTGTTGCTCCTTTTTTTTGCCATGAGAAAATTGTGTTGCAGACAGAGTGGATAAAGGAGAAAAGATATATTGAGATATTAACGTCCTTTAGGTTGAGAATTGTGATTGCTTTAGTAAATAGCAAGCCAAGGAGAACAGCTTAGGTTAACAATATTCCCTAGCTGGAAGAGGACTACCGCACCTTTAGTTAGAGAACATGCAATGTTTTAAATTTAGTTTTGATAAGCTGCATATTCTAAGATCCCTGATATGTTTTTCTAAGCCAAAAGACGTTAAAAACAAACAACCAAACAAAACAAACAATATATTGATGTTTCATCCTTTGCAAATGACCGTATTACAAATCTACCTTAACAACGTATTACTGTGTTGTAAAAGATGGCTTGGATTGAATGGGCTTAGGGTAGAGCAGTTTTCTTCCTGCAAGTGTTCAACATTTCCCTGGGGTAGCAGTATCATGACAGAAGAAGGGCTGAAGGAGTAGGAAAGGAGAATATGAAGTCCTGTAGCTGTTCTGTGATGTATGAATTAGGAGTCAAGTGAACATTCCCTATCGCAGTAGTGAATGAGTAGTGATGGTAAGCCCTTCAGGAGAACTACTGTTACTTTAAGCATGCTCTGATTTATTTTCGTAGAAATATTTAGGGTAGCTGTTTCGTGCCACTTATTTTTGTAAGTAAGCACTCCATGTTTTGCTGAAGCAGCTATCAAAGGAAGGCATAAATTAGTAAACGCTTCTCACCTGTGATTATTTGTTGCTGTACATTTTATGGGTGCATTGATCCAATGTCAAAAGAAAGGGTCTGTTTACTTTTAAATTATTCCTCTTGTGATAGCATACTCAATCTACATAAAGACAGACCAAATATCAGATATTTGAAATAAGAGGCTGACAAAATCAGGTGTGTAGGGCTTGGCTTCCAGTGGATGTTTTCTATAACATGAAATAAAGGCGAAATTCTGCAGTAAGAGGGCCCATGTACACAGATAGGTGGAAGTAGCTAACCTAGATTATGCACGGACAAATGATGTTACAATAACACTCTAAGATCGGTGTGTTTAAACATCATCATATGGAAGACAACTCATGGGTCCCATGATGCTGACAGAAATGATCTAAAGACTCCAACTACTTCCGTAAAATGTTTGCTTACTTTCATTACTGGACAAAGCACTGATGACAAAGTCCTAAAACTCTTCACTCATTCTTTTCACCACAATCATGATATTTCTTTAAAAAAAAGAAAAAAGAAAAAGAAAGAAACACAGTAAAAAATGAAGAAGCAGTTGTTCAACTTGCTAACCTACCTGCTTCCTACTGTTTGTGCCTGTGGTATGAGCATCAGCGGTAGTGTGCTGTGCTGCTATCTGGAGAACAGACTTCAGTGCATTCATTAGGACATGTTTTCTTCTGGGCAAATGACCATCTGGTGAGAGGAAGTGCCAGTGGAAAAAGTTGCTGAGTGATGTGGGACTGTGGAAAGAAGTAAATGAATGGCTGGTGATTTAGGGGGAGAGAAAGAGATGTTACAGATTGGTTCTGAGAGTGAGAAGCAAAGTATTTCAAGCTAATTGCCTGGGGGGGGGGGGGCAAACAATTAGAATGAATACAAATGTCTTCTGCTTTCTTTGGAAAAATTTTTAAACACGTGTTAGGAAAAAATTAAGGATCTGTAATAACAGAGATGGGGAGTCTGATAATCAACCAATTTAGCACAAACAATAGATCCAACACTCATAAATAAGATCACTGTCTTGTCTCTGGCTGTCACAGAGTAAATCAAGCTTTTTATAAAACATGTTTTGAATGAAGACTAATACGCTTCCATATAGCTTCTTATTTTCTTGTAAAAGATGCAACGCTAAAACCAAGCAGCAAGGTGTTCATCTTGTAAGCTGAAAGGAAAACTGTCAAATTCAGATGCTGAAACTTTTTGCAGAGGTGATGATTCTGTGGGGAGGCTGAAGTCTCCATTTAGTACAAATGATTCTAGCTCCGTTACTCAGCTTTATTTTGCAGGTGGTTTTGCAAAAGCAGTAAATTATCCCCCGGGCCAGCTAGATACCTAGTCAAATTGTATAAATAGAGAAAATCCTCAGCTGTGTGTTGAGGTTCTGGGGGAGGGAAGCACTGCATTTGCTGGTGACTGAAAGCTCACTCCCCTTTTAGTTCTCAAGCTTCATAGCATGCCTATGGCAACATCCTAAGTCCACCTGCCTGGAGGTTAATCACAGGTCAGAGAGTGCATCTTTAACTCCCTTGAATTAGCTTTCTCTATTTCCAGGGCTTCCAGCTCCCTCAGTGCAAATGATGTGGAATGCAGGGCGATGCATGTGGCTTTTTGTGCTGTGCTGGTCTAATGGCCCTGCTTGGCTATCTCACTTCTTTTAAACTTACTGTTTTACATCAGGCTTTTCCAGAGTCGGTCCCTGGGATAGATTTTGTTTTTCACCTTTGAACAGTAACTTAACTGGCACGCAGCCAGGAATGGCGGTGCCTGGGGAGGTTAGGAAGGAAAGAATCTTGCAGGAAATAATTGTGTAGGAGGTTTCTGAGGGTGAGGAAATTGAAAGCGAGAATCAAGTCTATAATAGAACTGTGATGAATACATACGTTCAACTATAAGTGGTGCCTGAATAGATTATTATTATTTTGCTGTTTTTTTATTGTTCTAATGTGCTATTCTTGTTTTGTTTTTAACCAAATATATTAACCTCTGTAGCAGATCTGAATTGGAAAATTAAATCTAAGCAGCTCTGAACACTTGGGGAAATTCAGACTGTAAATCCAAACCCAGAATCCTTTTCCAGCGTATGTGGAAAAAGTTCATAGAATCATAGAATCCTCAGAGTTGGAAGGGATCTCTGAAGACTTCCTAGTCCAGCTCCCTTGCAATGATCAGGGACAAGCACAGCTAGATCTGGTTGCCCAGGGCCTGACCCAGCCTAATCTTGAAAGTCTCCAGGGATGGGACATCAACCACAACACTAGGTAACCTGTTCTAGTGCCTCAGCACCCTCACTGCAAGAGATTTTTTTTTCCATATATATATAACCTAAATCTACCCTCTTGGAGTTGGTTCTCTTTCCCCCTTGTTCTATCACCACAGACCCTGCAGCTTTGCATTTCTTTAAACTCACAGGTGGGGATGCAGGTATAATGGAGAAAGCTTTGTGTGCGGATTGCCAGTGAAACAGTGGACTGATCTTAAACGTACTTTTTGAAAGCAAAGTGAAATTAAATTCAAGCTTTGGGTGCTTCTTTGGGAAATAGTTTTATGCTGACAAATTACATTTGAAGAGGCTCAAGACAAGGCTGGATCAGGCCCTGGGCAACCTGATCAAGCTGTGCATGTCCCTGTTCATTGCAGGGGAGTTGGACTAGATGATGTTTAAAGGTCCCTTCCAAATATAAGGATTCTGTGATTCTAAACAGCCTTTCAGCCTTTCTTTGATTAGGTTGACGTTTGGGGTATTCTTGATTAGAACCTGCTGGAGAGCTCGTGGATCATGTTCAGTGCTTGCAAAATTACAGTGACTGTTAACATGTAAATCTTTTATTTAATTTTTAAAGTATGGTGATCTAAACAGTGCCCTATGAGGTCTGTGAGAGATCTGTCGTGCACGTGGAGCTAGAAATAAAGCCTGACATAAGCATTGATACAATACCCACAAATGGCACAGCCACAGAAATACATTAAGCAACGGTGCCAGAAATAAAAACTATCGCCTAGGACACCCATCTGTGTTTGCTCTTTGATAGTTTCATGGTCCTGTGGTCTTAGACCCTTGCACAGCAGATGGGTGTTTTGTATTTTAGTGTTGTTTGGGATGGGGGGGAGGGGGGAAGGTGTTTTTTGGTGTGTTTTTGGGTATTTTTTTTTTTTTTTTTTTGCTGTGGATGTGTTTTGTATACATGGTGACTAACTTGCTGCAGTTCAGCTAACTGGCAGGGAGGCCTTCATCTCACTGTGGAAATGGTGCGCTGTGATACTCTGCTATGGAGAAGTGATCTTTGATGAATCCGAAGAATTTTTAACAAAGCAACACCATAGAGATCTGTTATTTGTACTGCTGCCAGCAGGAATATCTGAGTGCTTCACATCTGAAATAAGCTTGAGATTTGCTGCTTCCAGCACCGACTGAAAGCAAGGTGAGGTAGTAAGCTTGCTCTGATTCACAAAAGCTCAATGTAATTTCTTTGAGTTCTGGGATGCTCTTGATCATCCTTTCCACAGTTCCCAGAACAACATTGTGAGTTGTACTACTGTTAAATCTCATACTACAGCCCATATTTCATACACACATACTAGAATTGTGTCTGCTACCCTAGCGTGAGAGTTCTGTTTGGTCTGCCATTCCATTCACCTCTTTTCCCTCAGCCTATGGTACTTGGTTTGTAAGCCAGCATCAATAACCAACAATGAATAACAAATGCTTGCTGTAGTCATTTCATGATGTTTATCAGCACAGGCTGGTCCCCGAACAGTGGCAGAGAATAAAAGAATGAGTACCTCAGAGTGTACTCAATTTACAAGCAGCAGTGAAGGGACTACTTAACTACAAAGGGCAATGCAATGCCTAAATAAAAAGGGTAAGAAGCCCAACTTGGAGAGATGGGTTTAATCTTCCTAGCTGGTGGTTAATGCTACACCTAGACAAGTAGTTATTTCTAATGTACAATGGAACTACTTGTTTATCAACTCAAAATTATGGCGTTTACTTTATTTGCAATCCATCTTGAATGTGTATGGGTGTTTTCTGTGTACTTAAAAAAAAAAAAAGTGCTTAAAAAGTCTTAAAGTTACTTTCTGCTATCACTTTAAGGCCAGTCCCTCTCAAAAACCCATGGCTGTTTGATTTTTTTGTTTTCAGAAAAAAAGCCAGAAGTGACAGGACTTGCCAAATCTTTCCTTTTCCTTGAAAGCACAGATGTCTAAGGGAGCCCTGCTTTGCAAGGACTTCTGCAACCTTTGTTTTTTGACTCCTCAGGAATGTGACACATTGTTATCACAGTTGCCTAAGAGGCTTTAGCTGCAGGTTTATCATATACTGCAGGCTCATGAACTATTTCCCTGGGGACCACCCTGCATTCTTGATTTACATGGTGCCTCCTCGCTAGCCAGCACCATTCAATTCCTGTCCTCTTGGCATCCTGTCTTAGAAACTGACCTTCTATTCTATGTTAGCTGCCCTGAGCTGCTATTGAAAGAATGCCTGCTGTTCAGGAAGACGCACAGTGGTGTCTGGCAAGGGAAAACAGTGCTGGAGTTTCAGTGATGCAAAGACATACATACTAAAAGCCATCTCAGGAAAAGCAGCCATGTTTATGTTCCTGTCTTTGAATTGATAAACTGAACATGTTTGAAATTTTTCTATATTAATACAGGTGCAGAAGAATGCAGAGGAACATTTAAAAAAAAGCCAACACATAAAGCCCCAGCTTCTAAAACATTTGCCTATTTCCATCATGCATTTAGGAAGATGCCAGTGTGGAGTTTTGGTGTCTTGGTGGTTGGTTTTGTGCGTATTTGTGTCTTTTCACTTTTGTTTTTTAAGGAATTCGGTTTTGAGATGAAGAAAATATTCCCTTTTTGGGAATACACTTCCAAACTGTCAAAGTTTCTTGGAATTCTTGAATAAGGGTAATGTAGATCTTGATGAAGACATTTGTGGGCTTTGCAGGATCCTTGCAGAACGCTTTTAATTTGATGGACACGATCTTAATTGAGCACACGGGTAAAGATATGTTATGTATTTGGAAAAGTGCTCACTATCCACTCTGCATGGAGGACCCTCTGAAAGGCACCTTCTCATGATAGGAAAAACTCATATTCTTAAGCATCTCAGAAATAAGCGTGCCAATTATAGTTTTGCACCCACAAGAGCTTTTAGACTGGACGCGAAGAATACATTTTTATCTTATGTTCATTAAGATGTCATTCCAAACTGCCCAAGCTCCTGCTTTAGAAAATGGAACAATAAGCAAAAATACATTTCCTGATTTATTTTGTACCAGCTCTTTGCAAATCTTACAGTTCCCAATTTATCAAGGTAGTGAAGTGCATACTCAGCTGTACGTGTGCTGTTTTCAGTGAGTTAATGGTGGAGTTCATACTTAGACGCGCTGGCAAGGAATTTATCTTGTGCAGTCTGATCAGTTTGCTATTTCTAAGAAACACAATCTAGCTGAGGCTGAGAGCACTGCATATATGGAAACCCCATTTGTAGGGAGCGCATGCATATGTATGGTCTTTTGGAATATCTGTCTACATGTTATGCACATGATGTCTCTACAGCATATAGACCTACAATCAAGTGATCATACGTCTAGATATATTTTTAATGAGTTCCACCTATTGCTCTCCTATGAGAAAATCTCCTCCCTGGGCTGTATATCTGGAAACAGAGGTGCTCCTGAGTAGGTTAGCAACTCTAAAACAGTGTGGTTTGGCAGATCTCTGACCTTACTGAGAGGCGTCACAGGGAAGTGTTTGTTCCTTTATTTATTTCAGGTGTATGTTCATTTCTCTAGAATGTTTGAAAGCCCTGTCAAAGAGCAGTGCCCTGGTAAACTCTGGCTTGCTACCCAAGCATTTTTTTGCTCATGTTTCAGTTTCAAAAATAGCGCTTGTCATTAAGACTAATCTCAAAACAATAAAAACGTAACAATAATAACACATCCGTGTCTTCCAGAGAGATTAGGTGGAAGTTCACGTCCTGATCTTTCTTTCAAATGTAATCTTTCCCAATCATCGTTTTTAATGCAATTTGAATGTTAGTGGAGACTGAACAAATGGTCGTATTACACAGAGCACTGAGCGGGAAGGTTTTCCCTTATTTTAATGTTTGAAAGATTCTTGACTGTAAATCTTGTTCTCTTCAGATATTTGTCTTCAGTGCTGACGAAGCTGATATCAAAAGTCAGAAGGCTAATGTCATCAGGCATGTACTTCTCCAGTTCTCTGTCTCAGTAAGTTTTAGGGCTAAATGACGTTTGATGGAGATGGCACTGAAGAGCCTGGTCTAGTGGTTGGCAACCCTGCCCATGGCAGGGGATTGAAACTAGATGATCTTTGAGATCCTTTTCAACCCAGGCCATTCTATGATTTTAGGATGGGGAAGATCTTACAGCTACAAAAGCTGTCACCACCTTCAGTGCTAGAGGGCGTTCTGCTGTTGCTCTGTGCCAACCTGGAGCTGGGAGAACTTTCAGCCTATAACTCTCTTCTTTGTATCATTCCCTGACCTTTACCTTGGGCACTAAAAAGCAGTGATGTAGTATGCGTACAGTCTGGTGTGATTATATGCTCACGTGAGTGCTTTTGTGTTAGTCCTTAGGTTTAATCACACAGATTTGGTGAAAAGAATACCTGAAACATATTGCTATCTTTCCTAAATGAACTCCTGCTTATGTAGTAATGATGCAATTAAAAATATATACATTAAATAGCATGATCATAATTGCAGTGTATCTGAAATTTGTGAGGTTAATCGGTAATGGGGATAAAAATGCTAGCTGAGTCCATCACCTGAATGACACAGGGAGACAGCTGGAGGTAATGAAAAACAACAAATAACACAAACACACAGAGAAGAAAAAACACAAGGAATTGCTCAACTGGACTACTAGTGTCTCTGTGCAGTGTCTTTACATTCCTGACTAGTTAGATGATGTTGCTTTGCAGCAGTTATGTATTCATCCCCCCAGGGGCCCATGTCCTCATGAAAGTGTTAACATGCATTCCTCTCTGACAGTTTTTGGGTCATGATAATTAGATAGTAAAGACCCTTTGGATCACCATATCTTTCCCCCAGCCAATACACTTCTGTGTTTTGTTTTTGGTTTTTAATAGGAGATAAAACTTCCAAAGCTTTGTCAAATCAATTTTCAAGTGACTCAAGATGAAGCAACTACTCATCTTTAGGGAGACTGTTTTGCATCATATAGACCTGAAGAATGGTCTTTTTAATGCTTTCTTATTTTTCTTTGCTACAGTTATTTTTTTTTTCATCTGATGGGCACCTAAGAATTCCCTATAACTATTGAATTTTTGCTTGTTCTGTCACGAGCAACTGCCTACTTAATCATGTTGTGCATTATCTCTATTCCAGAGTAGACATTGGGTTCAGAGCTCAGCATGATGTGACATTTTATTGTATTGTTTTTGAGCTGCTTTCTTTCCTGGAAAAAGTCAAGTTTGCTACATGAACAATTGCTTATCAAAAGCAGCCAGATCTGCAAGTAAAGATTTCAGTCAGAGAATCCACATGAGGCACACAGTGGGCAAGATGACCTCTGGGAGCAACCAGTACAGCATCATCAGGGCCAAGATGAGCCTTGCTTTGAGGTGACTGGACTGGTGGACTTCCGCAGGTCCTCATCACAGTCTCCTACCTTATCCTAACGGATGGCCGGGAGAAGGGCCTGGTGATTAGTAACAGGGCAAAGTGTGGCCACACTGAGGGCATTTTGCTTTGGAGTGGCTCTGCCAAGCTGTTTTGCTGGCCAGAGTGAAATGCTTCCTCTCTGGAACTGGACCTGCTCTCCACCTCCCCTTACATGTCCTCAGCTCCATCCCACAGCTGGAGTTTTCTCAGTTAGTTGGTGGCAGCAGATCACAGTCTTTGTTTGTTTTCTGACCTTATAAATTCAAACTCGGTTCCCTTTAGGACAAGATTACCAATCTAGTTGACCGAGGGAATCCAGCGTATGTAATGTTTTACAATTTTAGCAAAAGTGTTGATACTGTTCTCATAGTATCCTTAAAATCCTTCTAGACAAAATGTTTGGCGTGCAGCTAGAAAAATGTGTGGTACAATGTGTGAACAATGTAGATCCCTTCCAAGTCAGGATATTCTATGTTTCTTTGACTGATCTGCTGCTATGCTCTGTGCACTGCTATGGAAGGTTTGACTTCGTTTTCCGTCACACGTTGGGTTTGCCTCTTGTCCTCAAACTGAGATGCCTTCTTCTCTTCCATTCCCATGTCATCTTTCTCCCTGCTGCAGAGCCTTGTGTTAATTGAATGCCTCATGTGAGGGCAGACTCAGAGTCTAGATGCATTAAGAAAACGTTACTTGTGCAATAATGTACTACTGTTACTGTTCACACGGAAGAAAATAAGTCTGAATATCTGATGTTCTGTTCTTCCACTGGAGCTCTGTATTGTACTAGCCCAATGTTAAACAATTTCTTGTGCGTGTCATATTTAATTATGAGCATTGTCTGAGTACAGCAGTGAAATAGCTAACAACAAGTCTCCAGCACAAAACTAATCTACGCCACTCATTTTTCATTCTGATGTAAATTTGATACAGTGACAGACCAATTGTATTAGAAATCATGCTTCATGAGTAGTGTTCATTTCTTTCATTAGTTACACTATTTCTAACAATATGCAAACTGTTCTGTGCCCTAAAGGAAACAAAAAGGTTTCTTAGGATGTGCAGAATAGGCAATGTCCCAGTCACACTGAGTTAAACAAAATATAGGTATTACTTACAACCGTGAATCAATTCTAAATGGACCGTCTGTCTTTGTTAACTGCCTAGTTTAGATACCTACTTTATTAGTATAAAAGTTAGGGAGAGAATTAAAAAGGTAATAATAAAGATTATTTTATTACTATCATTAAGAATAAATAAATTTTTTCATTTCTGAAATCTCAAATTTCAGGTAAAAGTCAGTACTGCTTGACACCCACTGCTCTAAAAGGATATTGCTTCTTGTTCCATCTAAGGAGAAAAGTCTTCCTCATGCTGATTGAGCATTCACAAACAAACTTGGATTAAATGAAAGCTAAACAATACTGTGCTTAAAAAAAAAATCATTACTGAAGAAAATAAAAAGGAGAGGAATATTAATTACCATTCTGTTTCTTACACAAGTCAGTTATTGCAGTTTTTGTTTTGAGAAATCCTGAGCAGGTCCTTCTGTTATATTTTGAGAAGGATCGAAGATGTCTGTCTGCTGTATCACACCTGGCCTATGCTCTCTTATCAGAGAATTGCTTATGTCTTTTTCCTTCATAGTCTGGGGGATTCCAAGAATAGTTATCTCCGAGGACTTGGCTTCATCTGTTCTGAGATGCTGACTGATTGTAGAAGTCTGGTTTTGTCACCTTATTTGGAACATCTCAGAGCTGACAAAAGGGTGAGTATTTTTGTTTAATCAAACTGAATGTGGTTCTCCATGGAGGAAACTTCCTGGTTTCGTTCGTGATAACCGCGATCTAACTATGAATTACTTTGCTACCAAGGAGCTTGTTATCCATGTGTGGCCCATGAATAAACTGAGTTAAACAGATTTTGAGAATGGGAACGCTACTGGATTTGAGGGTAGTTACCATTCTTTCATCTTAAGCTAAAGAACACAAGAGATACTAAATATCTTCTCTATACAGAGAAGCTGAGAACAACAAAAAAAGACCGAAAACAAACATAACCTGAACTACTCTGTAATGTAGTCCAACTTACAGCTATTTTCTCACATTTCACACATGGAGTGAAGTGTCAGGTATTAATTGCTATGTGTAGATTACCAGACAAAGTTTTTTCCAAACAGGAGGGGAAAGCTTTCTAAAATGACAGGGGTCTAAATTTTTATGTAGGTTAAACACTACTATTGTCAGTGCAGCTAAGAGCAGAATTTGATCCATCATTTCACTCTTCCATGTGCACGTGTATTTCAAAATGCCTGATTGTGTGGGAATGTGATGAAGTTGTTCGTTTGTTTGAAATCTGGATGAGAGTTAAAGAAGAGGGAAATCCAATCCCTTTTTTCTCTCTCATTTTTGTTTTTGTGCAGGAATTCTCAACCTATTTTGGTACTTGAATCCACTGGCTATAAGCAGCCTGGCTTGAGGTTGAACTCAGTACTGCACAGCTGCAAACAGTGTACTCTGAGATCAAGTGGTGCCTCTTTACTGTAAACTCATTCACTGCCATGCTGTTGACAAAGCATGCCCCTGTCAAAATATCAGTTTAGATTGGTGCAAAGATAAGGCTGTCTTCAACTGTCTGTATGATACAGAGTTACCAATCACAGCAAAGTAAGGATAAGCTGCTCTGAGCTGCTATGCTGGCAGTAGGAAGAGAGGATGGGGGAAGGTGAGTGTGTGTGAATAAAACAAACACGGAGCTGTAATTGTGACAGAAGAACTTAGCATGCTTACTTGATGGCTTTGCTTTTCATTTTAGTACGAGCATGTCAACTTCGTGGCTGAAACTTTAGTGAAACAATGGATAATTTTGTAATGTTTGCTAATTAAAACCATAATGATAGCATGTGATTATGTGGGAATGCACAGTTGAGTGGATGGCCAAAGTTAAAGCCTGTTGCAAAAGAAACAATTTTGCCAGCATTGATCCAAAGACCAGTTTAAATAAAGGGAATAAAATAGTGATCTTGTGCCTGAAGGCCTCTTCTATCAAGTCTGCAGTGCTCTGGAGAGACCTTCTAGCTGGAAGTGGTATGAAAGAAGCTTTTAGTTTATGTGCTTTTCTAATTCAGAGTAACACAGGCAGCACAAGACCCCTACGGCATGGTCATCAACAGTACTGTAAGGCAACCTTTTCCCCTTCCGTTTGTTGTGAGGAGCTGTACTGGAAATTCAGTCTAGACGTGTTTTCACATGCTTCCATCCAGAAGCAGTGGATACCAAGTTCCTAGGTCTTGTATTCTCTAGACCATTTCCCTGCTTGCAAATGTGTTATGTGATATAAAGTCTTCATCCCACTTTCAGGTTTAGTTAATATGTTGGTGGGTATTTTGATAACTTTAAGTGAAAGAATTATTATGCTAGGTCAGTGACTCGAAATGTGAACCGATTTGCTGACTTCAAATGGAGCTGTGTTGATACCCAACTTAAGATCTCACCCAAAGTACCTGCAGATCTATTCAAACAAAGCATTGTTTAATATGCTCTTAGGAGGAAGGTCCATCTGCTGAAAGAGAATTTATGATCATTATCCTCTGACATTCAGTCACGCTTAAAGCAGCAAGGAAGACATTGCTCTGTGATATCAAAAAGTCTATTAATACTTACCAAACTATAAACCTTTACCTGAAAATGTCTTCATTAGCTTAGGGTTAAGAATGTTCTGTCATATTACCTTGTTTGCCTCAGAGCAGAAGTTTAGAACCAGAGAGTAAGGAGATTCAGTGTTTCAGTGAGGTTCTGAGGGGAAGGAGGAGGGAATCTTTGAGAAGGAAAGAGATTCTTTGTAGAGAGCGGTGACTGGCATCTGTCAGGGAGCCAAGTTTGGGATGGAGGGGGAGAAAAGGAGAGAGAAAAAGAAGTAAGAAGGCTTTCTGTTAACTCAAAGTAATCTGTTTAAGGCAGACACGGAAAGTTTGAATGACAGAAGAGAAGAAAGGTGGTCCTTATGTTTCCAGCTCCTCCGGGGAACAAGGGAATGCCCTGGAGGAGAAATTGAGAAGAGCTACAAAGGCAAAGCTTGCATTCAAATTTAAATGCATTCTTCAATATTTAGCTTTTAGAAATGCTTTCAAGAATCAGCTGAGGGACAGATTGTATAATAGAGGTTGAAGTGGTGACAATTACTTTTTTGGATAAGAGCAGCCTTGTCAAGGAAGAAACTGTGAAGTTTCTCTTGTAGGGAAGCTAGCAGAACAGAATGGAGAGCAACTAAATGGGGCAGCTGGAAGCAGGTTGTCATATTAATTGGTGGTTTTTCTGAGTTATATGAAGTGTTGTCAAGTTTTGAAGCCTAGTTAAAAGTATGGCAAAGGGAATTATAGTTGAGTGTCGGGAGCAAATATAAAGGGGAAAAATAAGGGAGATGTTTGGGAATAGGACAGAGCTGTTTCTGAGGCTCAAAAAAGATAAAAACAGCAGTTGTCTTTGGGGTGGTACAGCTATTGACTGACAAGGCAAAAGCTGATGGGATGTATACTTGTAGGAGAGGACTGGAGCATCATCTGAGATGTGCTCAGATGACATCCCTGTGTGACTCTGCCCATGGCAGGGGGGTTGAAACTTTGAGGTCCTTTTCAAGCCAGGCCATTCTATGATTCTATGTCAGAGGCTCAGTGGCTGTGAACTGTTATGAAAGCGATGGAGGAAAGGGAGAAGGGAAAGGGAAGAGGAAAGTTAATCCCTCCTGCAAAAAAATAAAAAATAAAAAAATAAAAAAAATTTGTAGGGATAGGCTATCTCATAGTTGGAAGCCAAGACCAGCTCTGTGCAGAGGAATGCTGTACAGAATCAATATCAAATACGTGCAGAAATAAGAACTACACGCAAGCACAATGAAGCACGATGGCAGACTGATGGCTGAACTCTAAGAAAGCACAGCGCGTTTCGGACTTGAAAATCTGAAATAACAGAATCCACTTAACCTGCCAGCCCTAAGTGGCACCTATAGAACTTCTATCGCAAGTACGTGCAAAACAAGTGGACAACTGTATCCTTCACGTTATTTCCTCTCTGCTGCAGTCACTGCTGCAGAAACACGCCCTGTCTGCTGCACAGATCCACGTCGCTGGGTAAGCTGTTGTTCCTCAGAAAACAACACACTGAACGAGGAGTGCAGTGCATAACAGTGCACTCTTGTCACTTTGGCACAAGCGGAGCAAGCTGCTCTCCTCCCAGCCCCCCCCCCCCCACACACACAGGAATACCCTAATCAGGGAAATATGTGCTGGCTGCTTAGCGGAGGGGTCAGATCCATTTGGATGAAATTCCAGGGCTGCTGTGATAACAATGGCAGGAAGCAGGGTCCTTGAGCTGGTTGTGGTGGCTGCCTGCCCTCAGCAGTAGGGCGCTGGAAGCTCTTCCCACCATCTGCTGCTCCGTGCTGCCCAAAAAGCCTTGGTTGTTCCCTGCACCGTGGAGAACCAAAAGCTGACCGAATGCCATCGGAGCTAAAAGGCAGGAAGCCCTCGGTAACCACTGAACGTTACTCTGTGACTGAACCTGAATCACCTCTTTAACTCTTTGGGAGTGGGAAGCTGTATGCACTTCATGTGGTCGTATGTTAACAGACAGTGAATTCCCCTCTGCCAGCGGGAATTCCTCCTGCATGAACACTGCTATAGGAATGCATTACGAACCTGATTCTCAGATATTTTCAGTTTGTTCTAGTAATTCAAGCCCGTCTGAGGGAAATTTTGCACTGCTTATTGCTCTTCGAGGTATATGGGGCAGTACACAAATGACTTCACAAGCTTGTAACTAAACTTCTAATACAGCAGCTAATTTTCATTCTCTCCGTTACTGTTTTGTTTGTTGTTGTTGTTGTTGTTGTTGTTTTCTGCTTGATCGAACCTTCCCATCAGTTAAGATAGGTGTGCAAAAGGATCCAACCTAGGGCAAGGGAGCACCTCTGGCATTTCCTGGAGCAGTGCAACATTGCAAGTGCTGTGCGCTGCAGGAGATGTTTGCCTATCTCACTCTGACCCTGAGATGACAAGCAGGAGGAACCTGAAGGCAAGTGCAAGCTGAAAAGAGCATGAGCACATTTTTCATTTCTAACATGCCACGGAGTACTTCGATTGCCCGATAGCAACTGTATGGGAAAATTCTGCCTTATCACTTAGTTTCAAATTTCTTTCTCCTCTAGGGACAGGAGACAGCACTTACATGCGCGGGCAAAAAATGTGGGAGTACTCTGTGAATTCTCTGATGACTAGAAAACGCCAGACTCCAATAACTTAACAAAACAAACCCGAAACTCCTAAACGACACCACCTCAGCCGTTAAAAGGAAATGCATTTTTTTCTGTCAGTCTATTCACCATTTCAATCTCATTCCTGTTGTGACTGTTTTTCTTTTTTTTTTCTCCCTCCCCAGCTGCTGACAACAGTGCACTTGTGCAGCTATTTCCTGCACTTTCCTGCAGGTCACTTCCTTTCCTCCAGCTCTGGAAGGAGATTGCACCGTGTCACCTCAGCTGACCAGACCTGCACCCACAGACTTGTTTCTGACGTGGATGGATGCTGGGCTCCCAGCGAGGGTGTTTCTGCTCCCACACGTGGAACATACTTTTGTGATGAGCATACACACGTTCCCCTGGGGCAGGCATGTCCAACCCGTGGCCCACACATGGCCTGGCCCAGTCCATCCTGCAGCCACCCTATGCCATCATGGCAATGTCTCTGCCCCACTGAGTGGCCTGGCCCGGCCCTAGGCTCACACACATTGCTCACAGCAACCACGCACAGGTGTACTTGGCACTGTATAGGCTGAAACCAGGACATGGAGAGGTCACAGTGCAGTGCTGACTCAAGTGATGGCAAATAATTAGCAAACTGACTGGCTAAACACAGTCCTGTGAGCAGAAAAATATGTAGCTGTGCTTTCTGTTTTGATACAGTAACATGAGAATAGGTTTCAAGACTGCCAATTAGTATTTCAGTTTATTTGTGACTCTATTTTCAGTCAACATAAATACCTTACTTGTGAATTTTCAAGTGGAATGGATAGCGTTGCAGTCAAATTTTCAACTCAAACAAAAATACGATCATGCCTCTTTACCAATCTTCCATAAGCTCTCTCTTACTGGAGGAATATCCCTCAC
Source organism: Tragopan temminckii (assembly GCA_028571105.1). Lineage (NCBI taxonomy): Eukaryota > Metazoa > Chordata > Aves > Galliformes > Phasianidae > Tragopan > Tragopan temminckii. Next base: position 8,754,316 of record JAOWBP010002052.1, on the reverse strand, counting down.
TTCACAGCTGCACCTTATTTGTGTCTTCATTCATTGGCAGTGCAAGCATTTGTGAGCAATTGTTTTCAAGGATGAAGCACAGGAAGAGCAAAATTTCATCAGAAATCTCTGACAAACACCTTGAGAGCTCCCTGAGAATGGCAACTGCTGCTATCAAACTACACTTACGTGTTAGTTTCTCAAAAACAAGGTCACGTGTTCCAGCAGATTTATGATTTTCTTATTTTTATAAAAAGTATTGAAGATGAAAATAAGTTTTGTTACTTATGTACATTAACTATATAATATATTTGACAAGGGTTGCTCTGGAATTAACGCCTTGTGTTTCATTACATAGGCCTGCAGTGTCAGAGGCAGATATTGGTGGTACAGCAGCAGAGGTTGAACCTTCCCACCAATACTGTTATGTGTTGTTGCTGTGTGACAGATGGCAGCAGAGGGGCAGTCTGACAGAATGGCATCTGATATGGAAGTGCATATGGAGCAAAGGTGTGTCACTGAATTCCTCCATGCAGGGTATATACCAGCACCCACAGACATTCATTGATGCTTGCTGAACGTTTAGGGGTACCAAGCAGTGGATGTGAGCACAGTGAGATGGTGTGTGGTGTGTTTCAGCAGTGGTGACAGTGGGTCGCCTCCATCGGTACAGATTTTTATGAGTGCAATATGCAGGTTCTTGTTCATTGCCAGCAAAAATGCATAGCTCACGGTGATGACTATATTGAAAAACAGCATTTTGTAGCTGAGAATTTGCTCTATTAGTGTTATTGTGCTCTTTGTATCTGTTGTCATCTCGATGGAAACAATTAGGAGGCATTAATTTCAGAGCATCCTTTGTATATGTGGCCCTAGATAATTCCTATTCATGCAGTGCACCCTCTGCAAGGTTTGAGGCGTGTGTCCAACCTTTATGCTTGCCTGGGCTGTACTGTGTCAAGAGGAATTGTCTAGGGCTGCATATACAAAAACTGCTCTGAAAGGGACAGGGCAGCAGAATGGCACAGGCTTTGCCTACAGTGCTTTAAATATGTTGGTATTTTTCTCCCTTATAAGGTTTGTTCTCATTTAAAGAGAGCATAACTCAGTCTCCCTCACGGGTTGGCCTTTTTGGCCACTTGGGGCCTGACTTTTGTTTCCTTTTCTTATTTTTTGTTCTTCAGTGTTTCTCTGCTATTCTTCTGTGACCTTGTAACGCCACAGATCATTCATCAAATACCCAGCAATGGCCAAACAGAGGCCCATTACAGCAAGCATACGCAGCATTTTGCCAGCAACAAATATGCTGTGGTTAGTAAATATTGTGTAATCGGGTAGCATTACATAGAAATCAGCTTCGGTGTTTGCCAGATATTCAAGTTGTACTTTAAAAATAAAAACTAGATAATAGCTGCCATCTGAGATAGCTGAAGTGATATTTTTGGCCCATTATGGTTTTGGTACATTTATGATTCAGAACATAGGTTAAAGTTCAGAGCTCTATTTGATCAGAGTCCAGAACTCAGATTTTGAATGACTGAGAGGTCTGATGACAAGATGTGAATGAAAACTTGGAAGTCACATTTTTACACCATGAACTGTATGTATGTCTGTGGGTTTTTCCTTTTGTTCAGGGTGTTCTTTATCAATGAGAGAAATATAAAACCACAGAGAGTGAATGACCGATGGCATAGAGACTGTCACCTTTATTTTATATCTAGAAATATGCAGAAAGCAACAGTACAAAGTTCTCCTGGATGACCAAGATGCCTTAGTCGTGACTTGGGCTGTTGACAGCAGAAAAGGCGAGCTGCTCCTTCACTTTTTGGGCTCCAGGTAGGAAATAAATAAATTCAGTTGCTAAGGAAGAGAGTCACTGACACCTATGGTTTCCAGATATTTTGCCTTCACGTTTCCCAGCTGAGACTGGTCACCACTTTACGGTACCTCACAAACTGTTATTCAAGTTTGTTTCTTGAGAACTAACACAGGCAAATGCTTTTTAAAAAAGCTGTTCATAGGAAAAGTTAAAGAAAGAAGCCATAGGAGAAAAATTACCTCAGCTTTCTTTACATGTCCCCTCTTTGAAATTAATTTTCTCTCTCAAACCAGGGCAGTGTAGAACTGATTGTGTAAGCGTGTAACTTCTGTGCTCAAGAATAACATAAAATTCTGAGAGATATAAGTACAGGGACGTGGTACCTACACACTTGTGTTCTGCTCTCACCTACACGAGGCAGCAACACAGGACGGCCCCTTAAAACTCCGCAAGCTTTTAATGTGTGAACTCTTCCTCGTGGTGTTTTTCCCTCTCGCATCCCCTGCCTCTTTCTTCTTCCCGCTCCCCCCACTCCCAATGTTTATACGCGTGTTCCAAGTCGTTCTGCTCCTTTCTGGTTTATTTGTGCTGCACACCATCCATAGTCAACTCTGGAAATAAGCGCTTTTGCAAAGACAAGAGTGGGAACGCAGTCGCATTCTGTGTTATTTTTGGCAAGATACTCCGGGAACAATGGCTGTTGTTTGGCAGCTAGCAACAAGGAGGCTGCTTTAGCGAGGTGGCGGCTTAAACCAAGAGGGGACTGCTTCTCAGAAGGCCGTGATCCATTTTAAGGTACGCATTCGCGGTGGGTAGCGCCGGGTGCGGGTGAGGAAACCAAACGCGGCCTCTCCCGGGGCGGCGCTGCTCCGCGACCGGCCGCCAGGTGGCGCTGTGGCGCCTCGCAACCGCGGGTCGGGCCGCCCCTGCCCTCTGCCCGCCTCGGCCTCTGGAAATTGGAAAATCCCCCCCAAAAATCACGGCGTCACGTTCTACCGCGAAGCCAAGGGGCTCAACTCGAGTTCCTTTTGCTGGGGCGGCAAGTGAAGAGCTGTCATGTGTGCTCTTGTTGCAGTGAGAGGTGGCTTTAGCTCAAGAACCAGGCAGCCAGTAGCACCTTCCTATGGGATGGGTGGTTAATCAGCAAAGATAAACACCAACAGAAAGGATTATGAACCCGTGTATGAATACCATGGTTTTATTCCTATACTTATTGAATACCTTGCCTGGGAAATGGGTGTTTGTTTGGCTCTCGTGAATGACTCTAAGCCTCCTCTTCCCAATACCGCAGAGGGTCTATGAGTAATTTTGTGGCACAAAGTATTTAATTGTGTGCTCTGCCAAGTGAAGGCAAGGTCTCCAATTGAATGTTAACCTCCCTGGACAACTATTTTTGATGCTTTGGTAGAACACAATTGCATGTTTTCTGCATGTCAGATTCCAGCCCCATAACCATCAGAGTAAATCTTCAACAAGTTCCACTGAAGGCTTTGAACAGGCAGGCTAGTAACAGAGGACAAGAAGGCTGAGGCACTCCACAGCTTTTACGCTTCAGTCTTCACTGGCAAGCGTTCTTCGCACATCCCTCTAACATAAGATGGGGACTGGAGGAGCAATGTCCCTCCCATTGCAAGTGAAGGTCAAGTTCACAACCACCCGAGAAACCTGAACATCCTGTGGGTCCCAAGAGATGCATCCTAGAGTGCAGAGGGAACTGGCTGATGTAGTGACCAAGCCATTCTCAATGATATTTGCAACATCTTGGCAGTCAGGTGGTCTCTGGTGAATGAGGAAAAGGCAAAGCCGTACCCATTTTTAAGAGGAATGGAAAGAATGACCCAGGGAGCTACTGACCTATCAGCCTCACCTCCATGCTGGGGAAAATCATGGAACAGGTCCTCCTGGAAGCTGTGCTGAGGTGAATGGATGAGACAGGTGATACGGGAGAACCAGGCTGGCTTTACCAAAGGCAACTCCTGCCCGACCAGCCTTGTTGGTTTTGATGATGATGTAGCTGTGTGAACAGGAGAACAGACACTGATGTCATCTATCTGGACTTCAGTAAGGCCTTAGACATATTCCCCCATAACATTCTTCTCTCCAGATTGGAAAGACATGGTTTTGACAGGTGGACTGCTCAGTGGATGAGGAACTGGTTACCATATTGTACCCAGAGAGTGGTGGTCAATGGCTCAATATCTGGATGGAGATCAGTGATGAGTGGTGTCCCTCAGGGGTCTGTACTGAGACCGATGCTCTTTAACATCTTCATCAGTGACACTGACAGTGGGATCAAGTCACCCTCAGTAAGTTTGCATGTGACACCGAGCTGTGTGATGTGGTCAACATGCCTGAGGGACAGGATGCCATCTAGAGAGACCTAAACAGGCTTGAGCAGTGGTCCCAGGTGAACCTCATGAGGTTCCACAAAGTCAAGTGCAAGGTCTTCACCTGGATCATCACAACCCCCAAAGTGGGAGATAAAAGCCAAGGGAGGTGATCCTGCCCCTCTGCTGTGTGCTGGTGAGACCTCACCTGAAGTACTGTGTCCAGCTGTGGAGTCCTCAGTACAAGATCTGTTGGAGCATGTCCAGAGGGACACAAAAATGATGCACCACCCCTATGAGGACAGGCTAAGAGAGCTGGAGCTGCTCCATCTGGAGAAGAGAAGGCTCCTGGGAGATCTGAGAGTCACCTTTCAGTACCTAAAGAGAGTCTGTAGGAAAGAAGGAGACAGGCTCTTTAGCAGGGTCTGTTGTGATAGGACATGGGGAAATGGTTTCAAACCAAAAAAGCGGAGATTTAGGATGTAAGGAGGCTGTTTTTTTACAGTAACAGTGGTGAGGCACTGGAACAGGTTGCCCAGAGAGAGGTGGTAGAAGCCCCATACCTGGAGACATTCAAGGTCAGGCCGGATGGGGCTCTGAGCACCGTGATGTAGCTGTCCCTTTTCACTGCAGAGGAGTTGGAATATAGGTGACCTTCAGGTGTCCCTTCCAACTCAAACAGTGCTATGGTTATACAAACAGCACTCAGTTATGTTGTTGAGGTTGAATCTTGACCTTAAAACCCTGGCAGTGACCCAGACCAAGAAATCCATGTGGGAAATTGGAGAGGGAATAAATTAGCATGTCTGTACTTTTTGCAGAAGTAAACTGTGACGAAGGCATGAGCTGGGATGGAAGCTCCTCAACATGGTGGACACTGTCTCCCAGCTGCTGCTGCTGGAAATAGCTTGGGGTGAGTGTATGGGATAGGTCCATGTGGTGCTGCTCTGCCACAAATAGCAATCCCTTTTATGTTTCCAGTGCTCTCTCCTCAAAAGAAAACAGAAAAACAAAAACAATTTTGTAAAGAATAAGTCCAGTGATAGGTTATGGTGGTAGGTTGTTTTTTTTATGTGCTTTTCCTCTGGTGAATTTAAACCCTCATTTTCTCTCTGCCGAACAAAAGTGGCAGGTCTAAGGAGTATTAGGTAATTGTGGTTGTCAGATTGCGCATAGTGTTGGGGAAATATTAATTGCTGTGTTTTTGCCCAAGGCTTTATGCAGCAGCCCCTTCATTTACCTGGGAGCAGGTCATTTCCCTCCCGTTCCAGACTGTGTACTGTTGAGCAGCATGAAAGGATTCCTGTACGGCTGCACTGTGTGTGTAGGCGGGCATCTCATTCAGTAATAATTTCTAATTTATACAGCCATGAAAATCTGCTGCTATAAATAAACAGTTCTGACTGACTTTGCATGCTTACTCAAAACAAAATGTGTGTGAGAGAGAAAGAGGCTGGAAGAAAAATCTAGTGTAAATGTCATAAAGACCAGTGTTCCTCAGTGAAGCCCATCATAGAATCATAGAATGGCCTGGGTTGAAAAGGACCACAATGATTATCAAGTTCCAACCCCCCTGCTAGGTGCAGGGTCACCAGCCACCAGACCAGGCAGCCCAGAGCCCTTCTGAAATCACAGGGAAAATGTTTGTGATCAACAATGTACAGTTCCTTCCCTATGCAGCTTCATGTGTGCGTTAGAGAAAAAGGAGCAAAGCAAAGCTGAGATCCTGCCGCTTGTGTTCTTGAGACAAGTATTCCTGATCTCCCTCTCAAAGCATATAACCCAGACCCAGCCTCTCCCTCCTCCAGGCAGCATGTGGAACGTGGCAGAGAGCAGAGTCTTCCTTGAGTCCTCACTAAAGCGAGTAATGAATGCAAGCAATCCTCCTCACGCTTTTGCAGTCCAGCAGGAAGGTCTTCAACCTTAAAAGCCTCAGCAGGAGCCCAGTCTGCCCTTTAGATCCTCTGGCTGGTGGGTGGGGAAAGAACAGTCCTGTTGTCAGGGCCCAGGCTTTGTACTGAGCTTCCAACAATTAAAATGCTTGCATTAGGTTATCAGTAAAACAAACAAACAAACAAACAAAACAACCTCAAATAGTCATATAAGGAGCATCCTGAACTCTCTCCTCTTCCCTGACTCACTGCATGGCTTTCTTCTGTCTGCCTCTCAGAAATATTTCCTCTGACCAGCGTCTTTTAGCTGAACCCTTTCCACTCTCTCCTTCAACAGAAAAACTGTATAATTTCCTATATTCCCCCAGCAAAGTTAGCTGGAATGCGTTATCTGGATGGACTGTGAGCTGTTGAATGTGCACATGTATCTCACTGCATACAGCCAGTTTGCAGGCTAGTTCTAGCGTGTAAACTACCCAGTCTAGAACTTAATCAGGTGCTTAACACCTGAGAAAAACAATTGTACATACACATAATTTTTTATTGCTCACAGGCAGCTTACAACCTGTTTCGTTTTTCCTAAGCTACAGCAGCACTAAAAAGATGAGAATAAGACCCTGGTGAACTGTGTGCAGTAACTCTGAGCTATGGGTTTGGGCAATGAAGGCAGAAGTATTGCAGCTGGTTTCAAATCCTCATTGAAACGCAACGCTAATAACAGAGATCTCTCCCGTTCACATTGACCATGAAGGAGTGCTTATACCACTGCCGGTTTTGTCTGTTTATTGGAGTTTACAAAGCACGTCTCCAGTGTTTTAGATGTTAACAAGATGTTGGGGCTAATAACAGAAATCAACTATATTGAGCGAGTTTAGTAAACATGTGAATGGGGTGTAATTATATGGCAGGCAGCTTTATGTTAAACAGTGCTTTAAATTAACGTGCTTTCTGTCAAAGCAATCATACAGTCAGTATAATTAGGTTACTTTTGCTACAAGATTAACTGAAACCAAGAAAAAGGAAAAAAAGTTGCGTTCAGATTTCATATTAATGTGGAAGGGGGAGGGGGGACATTTTGCACGTTAATATTCCAGAATGTTTCTCATTAGAAGAATTGGCTTCGTGGTGAACTTTCTGAGCAAACATTCCTAATTGCAGTCCTTGTTAACCCAATTTGTTATCTATCTAGCTTGGAAGTCGCAGCAGTGTTAAAATTATCCCTCGTCTTAATTTCTTCCAGACTTGATGAAAGGCAATCCAAACAAGAGCTGGCTTGCATGCGCAGGTCCTTCACGGTGTGGTGCCAACTTGTGAGGGAGTTCATTTACCAGTGACAAGTTTTAACCGTGGACACATCCCGATGTACGTTGTGCAAGAGACGAGAAATCTGTGTAAACAGATGAACACGATTTTCTGATTCATAGCAGTTGCGGAGTTATCATGTAAGAGGCAAACGTTTCACATTTTCCACCAGTTTTCCATATGTCTGATGACATAATGGCTTCACCAGAAGCTGCAACGCATTGGAGAAAGGATTTATCACAGCTGCATTTATTTTCCTCTACTTCATGGCTTCAGCATTCATGGAGAGATTGTTTGGCTTGAAGAGGAGCATTCACTTGCCTTTCCGTTTGTAGTCCAGTATTACTATTGAATCTCCTGTTCCAAGGCAGAGGAAAAAAGAATGTTTAAAAAAAGAAAAAAAGAAAGAAAAAAGGTAGAATAGAGAGAGAAGTCCTCAGATAAATCGGGCATGCAGCTGGGAGGTGGCTGTGAACCTGTCCCCAGCCTGCCAGCAGGAACTGAGCTCGGTGGGGATTAGGAGCAAAATGCCTTGGACCAGCTGCCTGCAGGAGTCAAAGGAGCTTGGGATGTCCCTGGCAAGTAAGGGATTACTCAGTTTCTGCAGGAGGGACTTCTAATCTGCCAAGGACCACATCCTTGGTTGGGAATAGCGGTGCTTCACTAGTGGAAAAAGTGTCTGCCACTGAGCAGCCTGGTTCGCTGTAACAACATGTGAGAAGCTTTCAAAATAAAGCACCTCTGAAAAGGCAGCAGATATGAATCCAAGCAGCTGGGATATCTGTAGGATGGCACAGGACTTACTGCTGAACCACAGCTTTTTGAGAGCAGCTGTGCTGCCATGGGCACCCAGCATGGCAATAACCGAGTATGTTGGGGTACCTTTATCATCTGAAGCACTGTCTCAGCCCCTGTTCCTCCGTGCTGATGATCGCTTACAGGGAGCCCCCTTTTAAAGGTGCTGTATTTATCTGCAGTCCTCAGAGGGCCTGAAACACTGTAACTGCTGGGTTGTATTTATCTCCAGCCTGCACAGCATGTGGTGATTGACCTGATAAGTAACAAAGTCCTGGCATTTCTTCCTTCCTGAACGATCCTGTGAGCATCTAGTGCTGACCAGTACAAAGACTGCGGGGAATAACAGAACAGCCTATGGGGCCAGAGACAGCATATTAGCAAACACCTGTTTGTATCTGCCCTCCAGTGATGAAATCGTAAGCTCCAGCTTGCCAGAGCTTCCGCCTGTGTGTCCCTCTCTCCCCTGCAGATCATCAGATAAACCTGTCAGCACCGCCAGGGCATGTGACAGATGGTGTGGGTTCCCTTTAAACAGCTGAACTCCTGTACCAAGGGGTAATCTGCAGCTCGAGGGAGTGGCAAGTATGACGGATATAAATATGCCATCACGAGTCTGTGGCATGACTAGGATGAATGAACGAGGCAAAAGTGGGTATTCATACGTGGCTTGCAAACTCTGGCCTGTTAAACCCTCTTAAACGTGAGTCCCATTCGTCACTGGCAATACTGTGAGACTGCAGACAAAACCATTATTCGTTCACTGAAATAAATGGATATACCTCAGACTGTTACTCTCCAGTCCTAAAGGCTCGATAGAACAAACGCTCTTGATAGAACAAGTGAAGATATATTCTAGAAAAGAGGCTCTGTTTAAAAATCCCTGCTGGACCCTACAGAAACAAGAGGACTGTCATAACGAGGGGTGGGTTCTGTCTCTAGGCTGACAATCACCTGCAGAGCATCAGCATTTTAGGGTTCATACAAAAGCTGCTGTTTGTGAGCCTGTGCCAGCACAACGGTAGGACGACTTCTCAACCCACACAGATTTGCTTTGTACCCCTTCATTTGCCACTTGGGTTTCTGCAATCTCAACTCAGTAGCTGCTCAGGAGATGTCAAGACTTCAATTGTATGGAGGTATTACTTTGTATTGTGCAGGTTCCTCTGCCACCACACAGGCTGTGTATCCCAATAGCTGAGCACTTGGTATTAAGGGAGCTTGGCTTCACAAGCACGTAAGAACAAAAATAAAAGCCAGGGAAAATAACCCAGCTCCTAAAACGAGTTATATGGTTCTGTAAAATATATTTTGCACAGAGGTGCTTCAAAAAGAAGAGGGAAAATATGTTAACGAGAAGATTGCCCTCTAATTTTAGCTTAGCCTTGGGTGAATGTATTTCAGCTAAGGCTTTCCAAAGCATTCAGGAGCTCCTACCTGTTCTGTAAGAGCACATTCATCTACGCCTGAGGCTGTTGCTAGTTGCTCACCTATTGCTCCTGTTCACCTGCACTTCACAACATGAAAATGAAACAGCTGCTGAACGTTTTATCAGACCTGCTAGACAAAAGGCAAATGAATCCTCCGCATCTTCAAACACTGGTGCCAGAGACCTCACCTGAAACATTGCTCTGTCTGCAATGGACAACTTTGATCCTGAGGATCTGTTTGTCTCAGCTGGAGCAAAACCTGAGGGAAGCTTGCTTGGTTTTTGCTGTTCAGGGTTCTAGTTTTGCAGATCAAAGTCGCCTGCGTGATGTTTCCTACCCGTCAGGAACAAGAGAAGCTATCACGCCGTTCATCTTTGGCACCCTGACCCTGCAGCCAAATTCTTGGGCCGAGGTAAATGTATGGCAGTGAAAGAATCAGCCCATTGTTTCCAATTATCCTCTTTGGAGTTTCTGTATTACTCAACATTGTCTAGTACTCCAGAATCTCTGGGATTTAAAACAAAACAAAACAAAAAAAAGTCATTACTTGGTACTATTTTCTGTGCCTCTCGGCCTGTGCAGCTGGGTTGCCTTAGTTACCATGAATCCAACTGTGCGACTGGAGGGAAAGGCAAGTGAGAAATAATACATTTTTAAAGCCTCTAATACTATATGAGGCAGTTTGTCTATAAATAATAAAACAAATTTAGGATCTGGCATCTTTGGGCTGTTCTGAAAAGGAAAAAAACAAGGTTATATTATTAAACAGCCTGCATTTTTAGCTCACAGAAATGATGCTGCATCTTTCTGGTGGAGCACAGGACATAGCTTTGAAATGACATGCCCTAAGCTGAAAGTCGCTATCCTTGGACTTCAGAATAATTTGGAGCTAAATATACATTTATGGGTGGAAAAAAACAGTAAACATTTACGTAGCTGATGCTCTTTGTTTTGGCAGAAGTGGTGGTGGCCTGAAGCTACAGAGGAACGTGGCAGAGTCCTTATGGAGCACAGTGCTGTGGGACAAGCGTCATTTGCTGCCTACAGTTCTCCCCAGGATGTGAGTGCTCCAGGAAACCAGGTGTGATGCTCTCACTGAGCTATTTGCTAATCACTTCTTGCCTCTTCAAATAAGCACAGCTTATCTCCATTGCTCTAGGCACAGTCTCAGCCAGCAGCAGCCCAGGCAGGTTTTGTCCATTCCCACTGCAAATTGCTTTGCTTTGTTGGTTTGGGTTTTGTTTTGGTTTGGTTTTGTTTCATGTGTGTGTGTGTTTCTTTCCACTGGCTTATTTTAACTATCATCTCTCACTGTGATGAGGTGAGATGGGAAAGGGTAGGATGGAAAAAAAAAAGGTACATGGAGGCATTTTTGCTGCAAGAAGAAAGGTATGTTGGAATTGCATCTTCATTCTATTTGCAGCTGTTTTTACTCTGGCAGCACTGAGTAGATTTGTTTCAGTCAGGAATACATTAAGATTCTGGCACACTGTAATTTGGAATACCTTCCCTCTGGCTGTGTTTCAACACTATCGGGATCTTGTTATCAATACCAGCTTAAGGAAGTCCTGCCTTTCTCTTGGGTGGACACAGCCGGGAAATGGATCGGCAAAATGATCTGAGTTAAAAACAATCCCTGCTCACAAGAAATAGGCATGTGTGGTGGAGTAGGAAAGAGTTGGAGGTGGTGGGCAGGAGCTCATTGAGATGTTATCGCTCCCGAAGCCCCCATGTAATCATACTGCAGGCTCAGATACCACAGAGGGACCAGCTATTGGGGTGTAGCTTGCAGCTTTTTGTATCAGTGTGCTGTAAATGTAGGGAATGCCATCAGTCCTGGAGGTAAGCAGCTGAGGATGCATTTAAAGAAATAAGGAGAAAGTGAAAAATACAAATGGAGAGACAGACCCAGCACATGGAGAGGGCCTCCATGGATTGTGAGAGCACATCAGACATCAACAGAGAATATCACGTATGCTGCACACATATATATTATCTGCAGTTATGTTAGCACACACTCTAGACCTGAAATTGCTACTACCTACTCACTGATGAAAAAAATCTGATTCTTCACTAATATAAGACCTGATATGTAACACGAGACCTAAGCTGTCTTGTGGTGGTTGTGTCGTGGTCTTTGATTAAACAGAGAGGTCAGAAATTACTCATAGTAATGGTTGCTATTTATGCGATGCCTCTTTAACCAGAGCTAGTGCAGAGTGCCTGCAGATCTGTTTTCAGTTACTCAGAATCCTCATCGTGCATCATATTTATGCAAGAATAAAATTCATCCAAAATTTCCAAACTTGGTATGTAGAGCAAGTGTCTTGTTTGCAAAGGTATGAACCACTGAACTTGGTTATTCAGCACATTTGAAATTCAATCTGCTGCTCTGAGGTAGCTGGGTACGGCTGGTGAGAGACTAGCTACAGACACTCCACTTTGGCTTGACAGGCATGTGAGACTTCACAAAATGGATCAGGCATCAAATGCTCCCTGAGAACAGAGGGAGGTTGTCTTATTTACTTTCAGAGGTGTTTCTGCAGGGCTTTTTCTTTCATCAGAAATCTAGTTTAAGAAATTGCAAATGTTCACACATTTGTCCTAAATAAAATACACACGTTTTCTTGACAGAAACGCTTTCATCCTCAAAAACTTAATCTTGAATGAAAAAGGAAAGAGGCAACCAGAAGGGAAAATAATTAATAATAATAAAGTCCCACACCAGACTCTCAAGCTTCATCAGTTCTCCTTCCTTCTCCAGTGTTGTCCTTCTAAGATACATCATTTTTCCTAACTGCTCATTTATCCAAGTAAGTTTGACTTTCATTTTCTTTAAAGCATTACTGATCATGCCACTACTGAAGCCAAAGGGAGATGTTTCAACAGCCCATTAAAACTTCCCAAAGTGCTGCTGCATTCACAGAGCTTTCGCTTGGATAGACTAATGCTTTCCTATAAATTGTTAGTAAACCATTCCTGAGTCTGATAAACACCACATGACATAGGTAAGGGAGTTTTAGGCAGAGCTATTTTGCTTCTCTGAACCACCATTTGAGAAGGAATTCAAAATACAGTGATAATGCTGGTGAGAGGCTCTTCTCAAGCCATATTGGAGAAAACTTGCCCAGACGTTTGGTTTGGTAGAGTTGGCAACCTTCTGGTTTGTCCTGTTTGTTACTAAATACTTAGGACCTGGCAATCTCTATCCAGAAGTCATCCCCAGCCCCACGTGTGTCCCTCTCCCCACCTGCCTTGGTGATCATAGGAATTGATATATTTTTTTTCATACAGACAGAAATAAATAAAAAAAATTGAACTGACCCCATATCATACGGTTTAGGAACTCTCCAAAATTATAGAAACAGACGACAATGGCAAGGCTACTGACGAAAAAGGCTCCTAGCCCAGCTGGGCTGAATGAAGCAAAGAGAGGGTATACCCACTCTCCTGTTACAAAATAAATCCACAGGACCCTGCGTGAGAGGAGAAACAACATGTGGTTAGGACTATTCAGTTAGAAGAATCACTTGTTGATTTCTGGCTTCTAAAGGGCCACGTAATCAAAACAGTATTGATACAGAGAAGATTAGCTCAGTTGTTTATGCATCTCCTCAATATTTGGGCTATTTGCTGTGTAGCACTTGAATCACTGGTAAATTAGATGGATTTTGGTGCAGCTTGAAATACACACGATGTTCTGCTGTCACCTTGGTGGCATTGGCTATTAAAACAGTAAAACAACAGTAAAATAGTAAAATGCTCAGAAATACAGGTGTGCACTTCAGTATAGAAGTGAGGCTTGTTCAAATAAGCTCCTACATAGGTATTTGCTCTTTAGTTACTGTGACTTTTCGGTCCCTATCCAGAATCCAAGGGTCTATAGTGACAGAGGTGCTGTTTCTCATTCTTTCTATCCTGTCGATGTTGAATGCTGTTTCGGAAAGCAAGAAGAGAGGTTTCAGGAGATGACAGGGCATGGATTATTCTCATAAGTCCAAAATTAGGAGAGGAGGAACAAGTGGGTAGGAAAGAGATGTACTCACGTTGCTCTTTTGTTCCAGAACCAATTGCTAGGTACTGATTCGGAAGAGGGAAAGAATGGAAAAGAAGAGAATGACTGTCTGATGCAGGCCCTCTCTTTCTGCCTTTTTCTTCTCTTAAGAGGAGACCTATGGCTGCTGCCAGTTCACTAATACTATTTATTCCATTACTTACAGCTCATAAGAGTGGATGGAAGCAAGTGCCTAGATTTAAGAACATAAAAATGGTGTCTAGATATATATTTGAATGGAATATGTAAAGAATATAAAATATATGACAGGTCTCCAATGATTTCTGTGAGTCTGTGCCCTTATAGCGTAGGACTGAACTTACCTAAAGTGGTCATCTGGGACAAAAGAATCCTAAAAAGATTTAGTTATTGACTGGAGAATACACCCGTTGAGCACTTCCCACTACCAGTGCTGACGTGGGAAGGTGCCCTGCCTTGCTGAGGGCATCATGCCTCAGGGGGAAAAATGGAAACAGGTTGTCCCACCAGCATGTCACAGAAATAAGACATGAGAGAGTGCTGAGGAATAAAACGTGGCTGAAAGGATGGCTTCTTGGTTCTCCAAGTAGAAAAGGAAGAGGTGGATTGGAGAAGTGAAGAGGGTTACTGATGGAGCTGTCTTTGCATGAAGATGTGAAGTGTGCAGATTCATTTGCCCAGAGGGGTGGTGGATGTTCCATCCCTGGAGGCATTCAAGGTCAGGCCGGACAGGGCTCTGAGCAACCTGATGCTCCTGTTCAATGAAGGAGAGTTGGACTTGATGACCTTTAAGGTTTCCTGTCCAACTCAAACGATCCTATGATTCTACGGTTTTCCAGATTCAAGAGAGGGTCTCTCATCAGACAACCTGGGCTGCAACACAGTCATTAAGAGAAAAAGGCCTGTGCAAAGGCCAGGGAAAGATGAGTAGGAATGTCAGGTGCTAACTGGAGCCTGTGCAGTACAGATGTCCATATGCACTCTTCACTGTATTGGGGCTGCTGTTTTCTTAATACATCTCAAACAGTAAAACAGAGTGAAAAAATGCCTTTGTATATTGAGGAACTAGATTATCTTGATCTAATTTAGCTGGCTGGAGTGCCTGATAGGAAGCACTTCAACTGGAAATTTTGAACTTAAAAAATTACTCGACTGTTCAGAAGCACTAAAGCGCTTTCAGTTTTCTGACCTGATGGAAGCTGTGTGTAGCTAGGTTTTAATCTTGGAACATACCTTCAGGTTCATGAGTTTATTCATCTTGACTACAGAATGATTGACAGATTTTTATTTTATTTTATTTTATTTTATTTTGCTAGGGATTTCATAAAATGCAACCCAACAACTTGCAAATGCACGTTGCCTCTTTCTTGTGGGCAATCAACTGTTAAACATACATGCAGCGTTCAGAAGTAAATTATTCTGAACATTTAGTTACACCAAATTTCAATGTTTAGCAAGCTTTTACAGTGATAATTTAGAACTATACAATGCCCAGAATTATGGAGGAGATAGACTGAGAAAACAACCTGGGTATAACCAAAGCTGCCAAACTGCTGTGAGACTGAGGACAGCATGTAGATACTGGAGGAAAGTGATGTGCAGCAGTCTGATAAGGCAGTTTGATGCAAGGGAGAGGTTTACCCTCTCCTTTTGTTATCTGTCCATTAAAGTTAATGGGAGCTCTGCATTCACTGGAGGAAAAATAAAAATGTTTCCCTAGGAAATTGTTGAATGGGAAGATCCAGAAAAGAGGAGAACATATTGGCCACGTATGAGTTTTCTGAGGTGGTGGTTAATGCAAAATTAAAAGGTTATGAACTGAAAATGAGCATACAGTAAAAGAAAAACATTTTGATTCCTAACAGAGATAAAATATGGGCATATTTTAAGAAAGCCATCAGTTTCTAGATTTGATTTGTTTGTTTATTTATTTATTTATTTTGTAGTTTAGGTCTTTATAAATGGTGTGCAATCTATAATGATTTATATTCCCTTACATTGGTAGTTTGATCTTTTCTCCAAAAACACATGCACAGTTGTGAAGAGTAAGATTTATTTTGTCCTGATCTTTATTGCTGAATTGATATTGCCACTGAAATGGGAAAGTGCTCGCTATTGTTACCTCCTTTCCAAGATTTAAAATGACAGTTCTGAAATTTATATATTCTTCATGGCTTCCAGTGTGATGGCTCCAAGAATAAGGCAGGAGATGAAAAATCCATCCATGCAAGAATTAATATACCGAGAAGTTCTCTTTGCCCTGATGACCTATAGTGGGAAGCTGCCTTTTCTTTTTAATCCTATGGGTATTCAAAACTATTAGAGACAAGTATCTGGTGCAAAAAGTCACAAACTGCTTGATTTCTCACTGCCTTGGAGGGACCTGGCAGCTCTCAGCCCATCGATACTAAAGGACGGACTGTGTGGTGACAACAGTGACAACTCAAAAAGAGGCTTTAAGGGAGTACTCTGTGTTGCTTGTGAAACATAAGGCACCCAAATGGGGCTATTTAATCAGCAGGTTGCAGTACCAACAGTAAAATATGTGCACATGTTAAGATTTCAGTACACAGACTGAAAGCCTCTTCTGTTAGTTGGAAGCTTTTGTCTCTGGCTTCAGGAGCAAGGAAGGCAGATGGGAGGTTCCTCACTGTCTCAGAAGGAGAGAAAGCAACAGCACTGTACTCCTAAGAAGCCCGGATCCAGGTACCAGGGCCCTGGGCCACAGGGGGCAAGCACAACAAGGAGCCCAGCGCCATGCAAGGCCAATTCAGAGAAGATACAAGAAGGATTGAAACAAGGAATCTGATCAATTTCTGACTGAACAGGATCTGTGAAAGCTTGCCCCCACCATCATTCCCTAGCTGGAAACTGGGGGCAGGAGAGGTTGTCCTATGGGCATGGCACACAGCAGTTTGCTTCTGCATCCACCTGTGGCCTACAAGGCTGAGGCAGAGTGCTCGCTGGGGAGCCAGGGAGGTGGTAGTCCTGTGTGCTTCGGGCTTCCTCATGGGCATCAGGCAGGACTGACTGGAAAGGACTTGGCAAGGAAACACGCCTCTCACAGCTGTAATAGTATTAGGCTGTGGGCTGGATTAGGATAAATGGCTCCAAACTGGGTTGCATAACATAGAGCTAAAGTCTGCTGCTTCCAAAGCCGCTCCTACGGGTCTCACATCACAGGGGTGTTTCATCTGTGCCGCTTGTTTTCTGTTCCTGTATTTCAGCCAGTGGGCTGAGGTTACTCTCATCTAACGGATGGGTAGAAGTGGGAAGGCTGGATCCCTGCGTGGTTCCAGCTGCTTCTCAGAAAAATTTGGGTTAGCGTACCCTGAAACTATGCAGATCCACTCCAGAGCTGAGTCTCAGAGTGATCTGAAATGTTGGCAGCTGCCAATAGCCTGGATGCTATGAGCAGGAATGGATGCAAACACAGCTCCAGGGGTGTGCAGCACATAGAGGAGGTGGGTGGAGGGCTGTGGACAGGGTGTTAGATGGCCTTTATTTTCTCAGGATCCCTCTCAGACAGGGTGGTGATAAAATTGGGCACATTGCTGGCAATGTAGGCGGTGTCCACCAGTGGAGATGGAGGTGGTAGTGGGACAGATGCCTCCTCAGTACCCATCACTTTGCACCTGCCTCTGAGTATCACTATCTAACTTTCTAAATCCAGTCTCGTGCCCCTGTGAGATATAAAACTGAGTTCTGCTCCTTTCCTGCTCCCCTGGCTCCTGGACTTTGAGAGCTGATGTTTCTGATAATGTAGGGTCTTCTTTAAAGAGGCTATGGAAGAGCAGGGAATACCACTGCCTCAGTGCTATCTCAGGAGCTGTACTTAGTTGGAAGAAACCTGCTCTGCCTGCATCTGGAAATGACCTTCATGAGCCTCACCTGGTGTTTAAATTGCTTATCCACAAACCAGATTGTTGTCTGAGGGGGAACTTAGCATGTGTGTAGAGTGTGGTCTTGTTGTACAAAGCAGATCACTTGAAGTATGTGTTCTGAAGTACATGGTTCTTACCAACTGACATAAAGAAAAGAGGCACATCCTAACAGGAGCAGTCCCTTCTTCTTTGCTGGGTAGCGATGCGGTGTGGCAAGGATTTCCAGAAGAGCAAGTGGTAATACAGCCGTGTGCTGCAGAGAAAAAAAGAGTGTGTCACAGAATGGTTGCAGCGCTGCTCACAAAGCTCGAGAGCTGGCATGTAGGCAAAGGGTATGGTTCAACAGGAGAAAACTATTGCAAAGTCATTGATAGTTAATGGGAGAAGGTGAGCAGGACAGCAGAGAAAGATGCACAGATTTTAAAAATAGAGAGAAAAAAAAAAAAGAAAAACACTGAACTAGTAATTTTTTGTTTCCCCTGTAAAGTCACAGCCTGCTGGATGCATAGCGTGATGTTTCTCTTGTCCAAAGGAAGTGGTTCTATTACTTTCAATGCTTATGTTTGTCAGAAACTGTTAAGATACAGTAGTATGGTATCAAAATTTATTGCAGTATGTAGTATGAGATACCACAAACGCACATGAAATTCTTTAGATGCACATTGATCTCTAAATGCACACATGTTCAGCATGGATGAAAATGTTCTTTATCTATTTCTTTAAGAGGCAGACATCCATTTTTGTCTATCGCTGCCAAGTAACAGCTGACTGTACATACTCCCTCAAGACCCCCAGTGCACCCCCAGGAATTGCTATTCATACCTGGCTGTCGTACTACCAAAACAACCCATCTGTCTCAGTTATCATTTCTCAGAGAAAGCAGAGAGGAAAGATTTACTTGATGTTCCAGTTTCTCTCACTTATTGGCACCAATATTTTCTTCTGTTCTGCTTCACAAAGATATTCTTCAGCTCTACAGCCCTGATAGTTGATGGGAGAGGTTGTATCAGTACAAATGATTCACTCACTAATTTAACCAGAAAAATTCCTCCAGTGCATACACTCTCTTTCATATCTGGTCCCTATGACTGTCTTTCACTCCAAAATCTATGCATTAGGGTGCATACCACCGTCATAATGGTAGTTATGTTTTGTTTTTTTTCCATGAGCAGGCAACTGTCTTCAAACAAAAATGAGATACCATGGAAGACAGCTATGATAGAAAACTTCTTCGTCCTCACAATTAGGCTTTAGCCATTCACAGTGAATTTGTCCATTTTGCAAAGTGGATATAAGTTCTGGTTTTCATTTGACGTGCAACAACCTACGAAATTCCTTTGGGTAACAAGAAATGTCCTTGCTAGTCCTTTAATTAATTTAAACACTTTTAACTGGTTGCTCCTGCTTGTATTTTTGCTGTACTGAGAAGAATTTAGTACTAGTGACCTGGTGAAATAATCCTTCGTTAAAGCAAACAGTTTTCAGGTAAGGGTTATTTTATATACTTATTTCCTCAGTTTGGGGCTTTTTGTTCTCAGAGTAAACACTAAATAAGCACAATTCACCAGTATGATGCTCCTTTAATAGAAAAAGTATATGATGCTCTGGGACAATATTAACAGGAATGTTGTGTGTAAGAGCTGTGAAGTTACTGTTCTACTCTATTTGACACAGATGAGATTTTGGCTTGCATTCTACCTCTCATCAAGGACACCCCATTTTGACAGGGGCAAATAATTTGGAACGCACCTAGAGAAAGAACAGCACAAATGACAAGAGAACACATGAATGGGAAAGCAGCCCAAAGACGAGTAGAAACACACTATTGAATCTTGAGAGAAAAGGAAAATGAGAGAGACTTTTAAAGACTTAAGATGCTGATGCAGCAATGACTGTGATGATCGCGTTCTCTGTATCCATCACAAGTAGGACCAAGAGTGATTGGCTCAGTTTCCCTCAAGAGAGATTTGACTTTATATTGGGAAACACCTCGTAAGGACAAGCAGAGAAGCAAGGACATAGGGCAGCTGGGCAATCGCTTTACAGAAGAAGCTAAGACAAAAGGTTGGGTGTGTTTCTGCCAAGCCTCAGTTTTCCCCTTACTTAATGATCTGAATCGGCTCACCAAGGGTTATTATGCAGACTCCAAAGCTGATGCAAGAGCATGCAGAAGCAGAGGATGAAAGCATGGAGAAACAGGGGGTCTCCTTTTCGGGTAAGAACACAGTCACAACTAAGACCACTGCGGCTCTGGGCAGCCTGGTGTAGTGGCTGGCGACTCTGCCCATGGCAGGGAGGTTGAAACCAGATGATCGTTATGGTCTTTTTCAACTCAGGTCATTCTATGATTCTGTGATTCTATGATGATGATCACCAGCATCTCTACTTGCTTAACAGTCCTCTATCTCAATTCATGCATCTTTGTATGTATGGGGATCCCACAGGAAAAGAGAAAGAGGAGAGAAAGGCACCTCATTTGCAATTTCTCAATTTCTCTCATCTGCTTCCGTCAGATGATTGCTCAAGACATCCCGCTGCAGCATTCTGACCTCATCAGACAGCAGAGCAGTGCTCTCTGATATACTCACAGGGAGCAGCAAAGGCAAGCCCACTATGCTAACATACGTGTTGGCACTGGGAAACCAGCAGTGGTTGTGAGAGACAGTTGGGAGCTCTCCTTTTTTTTATGTGTTGATTTAGAAAATGCTGATTTGCTAAACTAGTCATTTTTTGGTGAGTCCTCCTCTGTTGGAGGAGATAGAGAAAATACTCAAGGGCCTATAGATCAAAAAAAGTTTGAAAGTCTCTAGCAAAGCTGAAAATACAGGAACTTTTGGAAATAGATAAGAGTTTAGAGGTAGGGACAAGTTCAGAGTTCTGCTCTGCCTGATTTATAAGGGCTTAAAGATGAGTTTCTCTTTCACTGGAAGAGTACTGCCATCACCAAGAGCAGGAAAACTGTTTGGGGTAGGGCTGTCTGCCTCTTGTTTTGTGAACGGTTTCTCTCAGCTCATGGATCTATCCTGATTTGGGAGAGGAAAAAGGAGGAAGAGCAAAAAGTAGAAAAAATATAAAATGAAAAGAAAGTAATCTGTTGTAGTGTAGGAAGGCTTTTTTTCCTCCCAAGTTTAATAATGACACTGGTATAGAATTTATTAATGCATGTGCTGTATTTTCTATACAAATCGTTGTAGATTTCTAAACATATTTTGCCATACATTAACCCAGTTTTACATAGCAATGTATTTTCAGCTTTTCCTAGCTAGAAGGTCACTGTGTATGTTAACTAGATGCTCTGTCAAGGGCCATTTATAATTGCCATGCAGATAACTTCTCAAGACAGACAGTTCTTGGTTAGTTCATGCACATTCAGAATGATAGTGTTTAACCTTTTGGTTTTGGAGGTGAAGTTTCTCTTTTCTTTACATGTACAACCTAAAAACCAATTGCTGTCTTGGAAAATGTGTGGTGAAATCTTTCCTTGTGTCTCTGCTATCCTAGAGTCTGCTGGTGACTTCACGTGTTTCTGCCAAGGCCGGTTTGTCCGTGAGTGGTAAAACGACGGTAGAATTTCTGCTGAATAACACAGCATGTTTACAAGAGCAGATGAGTTCCTCACGACACATATTTATACAGCAGATACCAGAAGAAAGCATAACTCGCCACAGAATGCAGAGCCTGCCCTTTGCCTATGACACTCCGTTAGCTTTCCAGATGACTTCTCTCTCATAGCTGATAGACGCTGACTTTGGCAGCATCATTAGCGATAGGCTGTGTATCATAGCTAATCATATCTGCTGAAAGGCTTTAAAGTCTTTTCACATCCTCCTCAAAAAAGATGTATTTTTTCCCTCTCATTATTTTCACCACTGGTCTCTAGTCCACAGTTCATTAAGCAAACTTTCAACCCTGTTTAGGTATGCTTTGTCTAAAGAGCACAGCATTTGTACGGGACCAAATTCAAAGACAAAGTTTTGCTTCTTTCTTTAAAGAAAACATAATAATTAAGCTCAGATTGACACAGATCAAAACATTGGCAAAAAACTGCTGGAAACAGTGACTCAGGTTTTTTTTATTTCAATTAACAGTTTCTCATTTTCCCATATAAACAGTGAAACTGTCAAAAATAATTATCTTGGAGAATAAACTATTTTACTGCAAGGTATGGATGTAACAATAGTGGTGGGTACTGGTCTGGTTGTTGGTGAACCGAACTGAATCACAGAGCCGTTTTTTCTCTTGGTAGGAAACCTGTTAGTACTTATTTTTCTGTTCTTTTAAGTATTAATTTACTTGTCTAACAACCTCTGTTTGTTGAGGAAAGCTCTTAGCTTACAAGCTTAGTAAGGATAGAAGCATTCTGAGTGGCAATTCTTTTATTTGTAGAGTGGGAAGAAGAAGGTTGTGGGACTTCCAAAATCATCATTTTATTAACAAAAAACATTTATTTTTCTGAATTTTTTTTTCCAGTCATTTGACTGAAAAGTCCTCTATTTGTCACTTAGGGTATTCAGCTTGGATTTGATTTCTTTGCTCTTATTCTGACAAACTCAGGTGAATCTGACCTAATTATAAAACTGTAGATTCTTCTTTTTGCTCATGGACTTCGGCATTTGACTACAGGGGAAAAGGTTTCTTAAACATATGTTGAACTTTGTCTGTAATATTGGCATGCTATCTTGTCTCCTACAGAGAATGATGAAATTATAACATTTTCCTGTTTCTCTCTCCTTTTGTTTCCTGTCCTATGTTGTCAGTTGTTTCCTAGGATACATTTCAGGTTCATGAGTTTAAACTGAGATAAACAGTCCTCACTGGATGTTATTTCCACTGTTGGGTAAGACCACATGGAATTTTCACTTCCAGTACATGTTATTTTGAGTAATTTGTGTTTGTTTATTCAACATTATATACTTGCTGTGCCCTTGAGAATATAAGTAAAAGCAAGTTTCCTAGGGCTAAGAAGACGGGGTTGGTTAGAGCTGTTGTTCAGCTGTAGGTTCCAGCTTTGCTGAGCTTTAAGTCCATGAATATTCTCCCCAGAGCTGCTGAGATCACTCACACGCCTAACGCGTGCATTTCAGTTTGACTCAGCTTGACCCTATTTGACTCCAGAGTCAAGGAAATGATGCCAGGGCTGACCATAGCTGTTTGTTTCTCATTTGTCTGCATTTACATACCCTCTGTGTCTGCTTTTCATTAATATGTGAGACTTTAGCAGGGGATTTTCACAAACATTTACCACTGGCCAAACTAAATTTAATTGGGCTCAGTTGGACACCATTGAGTGCTTTTGAAAAATTGCCCGTCTTTTTTTCAGACAAATTCCCAAGAGTGCTTGTGAGCTGAAAACCATTCATGGTAGATACCCGTGTTTGTGTCTTCTCATAATAAAACTAAATGGCTTCCTGTCACCATAGACACTGTTTAGTTTTATATACTCCTCATAACTTTCTGGATCCCGGCATGTCCTCTCCTTTCTTGGCTTCATCTTGAGATAACTTCCCTCTTTGGATTTATTTTGCTAAGATACTCTCTTCATTCAAATGTCTCCGTTAAAATCTTATTTTATAGTTTGTCTGCATCCATTTTTAATTCTTCTCTGAACCTCTTCTTTTTTTTTTTTTTTTTTTTTAATTTTGGAGTGGAAAAAGGTTTAAGCAGCATTGTCCATTGAGATATTCATTAAGATATTTAGCAACATAACTGATTTTCTCTCAGAGTTGTCAGCTGTCTCTTACAATCTTAGCCATGAATGCATGCTCAAGAACACACTATTCAAACTTGTATAGATAGAGCAGGAAGTACAAGGAGCCCTATTATGAGCAAACGTGGTACCAATTAATCGGGAAGCTACGGCTCAATTCAAGTCCAGCAGCACTCTGCACTGAACTTCAGCTACTCTCTGTGTCTCCCTTCCCCGAGCCTATTCATGCTTGTCTTAAAGACATTATTTTTTTCCGTGTTTTCAAAGACACATAGGTAGTTTGGGAGCATGTTTGGGAAAATGGATGAAACATCAGACCAACTGTATGATCAAAGGTAAAGCAGTATCAGAGATGACATTTCCTGTAGGCATTTTTGCAAACAAGGTCCTGGCTGAATTCTCACTGATTACTAGCAAATGCTTTGTATCAGTGTAAAAGACAGAATTTTAATTGCATTTCTGCCTGGCATTAGATGCATAGTCTAGGAGCTGATGTTGCACCACAGACGGAAGCTGACGTGGGACTGAGATGACATCCTTCATTGCAGAATGCTTTCATCCAGATGTTCCTTTTCGGGGTGGGATATGGGGGCTGCACCTGTGCACACCAGAGTAGCAGCAGCCAGGGAGGATTCCCTGCCATAACATGTGTCTGCGAAACACATACTTTCTCCCCGAGGAAATGAGCTTATGTCAACAAAAATGGGAACTTCAAAAAAATACATGTAGTGCTGGGAAAAGCAAAGCATCTTTGCAGTTAAACTGTGTGGGGTGATTAATTTAATGTGCCGTAACCCTCACGCACACATTGTTCTTCTTTGCCAAAAGATGAATGTAATTGGAAACCTATAAATGTTCATAGGTACCAGGCAGCTTAAAATTGAGATTCTATGAAATGCAAACAAATTGAAATGTTTGTTTCTTGTACAAGTAACAAGAATTATTAAGCATTAAATACCAATTGCAAGAAGAATTGAGATGGCCAAAAATGAAACTGTTCTTGTGTACGCATTTGGAGCAGGAGTCTAATTGGAGTGGCTTGGGCAAGCAGGTTCTGCTCTACACAGTGGTTTGGCATGCCCCAGGCTGGTGAGTGTCACAGCAGCTTCCTCAAGTACTGAAAGATATAATCACCCACATAGATACCCTCATACATGAGTAAGAGTGAACTGCATGCATACACTTCATTTTCTTTTCCAGATGGAGGTAAACCACACTCTTGCAGCACAACATTTCTGTTGGTGTAGCTGTGTCCACATAGGGAAGGCAATGGTTTAGCTAGGTTCAAGCAGCTTGTAGACACCAAGAAGCTCCAAGATGAGAAGAAGAATGTCAAGTCTTGATCCTATTCTTACTATCAGGGCACCCAAGTGTTTGACTCCACTGTATTTCCTTTTTACTTTCAGTTTCACCTTGGCATTTTAGCTTCACCAGAGCAGAGTTCAAAGGTAGATGATGTGGCTTATGATGTCTGCTTCGCTGAGTCTGCCAGGTAAGTGTTTTTTTTTTCTTTGCCTCCGTTTATCATTGCTCCTTTTTAATTCCTAGCTATTGTGCTTACAAGATCTTCAGAACAGTAACTGTTCATAACTACGTGTCATTAAAATGCCTAAGGTACTAAAATACTGATTTTTTTTTTTCAAGGAGAAGGGGTAGTAGGGGTACATAATAATGTAGGAAAAAGATAGCTAAGCTAAAATTAGCCACACCCTAAAAATAAAGGAAAACGTATTTTTTAAAAGAAAATTTGCGTTTTACAGGAATTGTGACTTGTAGACAAAAAAACAAAAACAAAAAAAACCTCCTTTATGGAAACACAACTATAGTATTTCCATTTTTGGAAATGCATCTGCTCAACATTGACGTATTTTTGAGTGATCTCTTCTGACCCAACATTGCCCTTTTTTGTTTAGCATCCAATTCCATCAGTCCCATCAAAATGTGGTATTCCCCTAAACTACCATTAAGTTGAATAATACATGCATATGATTTAATCCAAGCTGTCTCCAGCAGTTAGTGGTCTTCTGGAGAGTATCCAGATACTGCATGAAAAGAGATAACTGGGAAAGAAATAAACAATTTTGCTTGACAAATGGACCAGTGTATCTTTTGTCCCAGCCATCTTACTCTAGTAAAAAATCTTCTTCAAATACAATTATTTTCTTGGAGACATAAATAGTAGTTTTTTTCTTTTTCTGTGATTCTCAAAGCTTGATACAAAAGCAGCATTGTTATCCCAGCCAAACAGGAGATGGAACTGAGGCAAAGCCTTTGGGTTAAACTCAGTAGAAAGCTATAAGAGAACCCCAGGTAGCTGGAAGTTATTAGTAAGATTCTTTTCTGCATTAGCCATCTTTTCTGCAGAATAGGAAATGTTTCAGCTGAAACTGCTAACACTTGCCTAAAATGGAAGCTCTGGATGATTCTGGCTACGTGGTGGGAAGGCACTGACACCTTCCCACTCTGAGAGCAGGGAGTGAGAAAAATAAGTGGCTAGTTCATTTTTGCAGGGAAAGTGCTGGAGCATCACTGTGGACTCAAGAAGCTTTATATTCCTGAAGTGATTTTGTATGCTTGTTTTTTTAGGCTCACTCTTTAGTTACATAACAACATATGCTTTCCCTGTTAAAATGTTAAAATAGGCTGAGATAAACTCCCACTGCAAATGATACAGCACTGACATATACTGCTGATACACTGATGTCTTTTTCCACCAAAGTCAGATAGATGCTGCCTCAAGCTGCTGTGAAATGTCTATAATCTCAGAGCCATAAAGCACAGCAAAGTGCAAGAAAAAGTGTTTGCTTGGCAATCAGTACCTGAGAGATTGCCCCTTAAAATGTTGGTAGCTCCCCAGATCCTCCCAGTGAGTATGTTGGATTGGAAGAAAGAAATACCTCAGCTAAGACTGAAGACCTGAATGCTGTTAGGATGGAAATAAAGCTTTTTGTAATGCTAAAAGAGAGCTTTTTTTCTGAAGGGCGCTGAAGATTTATTTCCAAATCTTTATCATGGCATTATTAGAATCTTTGCCTCCGGCAAAAAGAACTTTGCTACACACCTCACCTGCTTCCACAGTGAGGAAGAAGTTCTAGTTCCATCAAATACTTTCTTTTGGAGGGTTTATCAGATTTTTTCCAAGATGGACAGTGCAGTGCAGTGCACACTGCGCTCTGGTGAGTGATGTGCAGACGATTTCTAAGAGGCCCCACGATGAAAAAGCATCCCAAAACACACGGATTGTCAATAGCAGGGATCAGTCTGCACTCGTGGCAGATGTCTCACACTCAATAGCTAAGGAAAGGAAAATTTACCACCCAGAAACTGTCAAGCACAAGATGTCTGCAGTGTATTAAGAGCTTTAGAAATAAAATACCAGGTTGTGATAGAGGTTTGCTTTATGTGAAGTTTCTCTCGTCAAAATAATTTTGAGGAAGAATTGTTTTCCTTTTTTAACACTCGTTTTTGACATTTCTGAAATGGAAAAGCTTTTTGTTGTTGTCAAAATGACTCTGTTATGAAATGTAGATGTAGGTAGGGTAAGGAAGATGTTATAACGAACACATTTTAGGAGTCCCTGCAAATAGTTCTACCTCATGAAATAAAACTGTAAGTTCTTGCAGCTCCTAAGCCTTCCGTGTCATAAACAAATGTGGAAATGGAAAGGGCAAATTCTCAGCTGTGCGCCGAGATTAAAACAAGAAGCAGAGCCCATCTCCCCTCACCACCATCCTGTACCCTCCCCTTCCCCAGTACATCTTCTGCTGTGAAGATTTTAAAATTCAGCCAGCCACCAGTACCCAATTCTGGACCTGAAGCCAGCGTGATATTGAAGACAAAAGGAATCTTTTCTGGATTTAAGAAGGAACGGTGCCCTGCAGTGGGTTGAAAAGGGGTGCACTGGAGAAATGAAGTCTGGAGAGAAGTGAAGCTGAGACTTCTGTGCGCTTATTTCATACTTCCTGGCTCCTCCGATTCAGTCTAGCTCTGAACCTCTCCCTTCTCTCCCCCTTCCCATGAGCCCCATGAGGCCTCCCTGACCTTACAATCCACCCACGGTTTCCATGTTACTGTCATCCTCCTTACACTTGACTGATGAGAAATATGTGATTATTTAACACATCATAAAAACAGCCAGAGCAAATGAAGGAGAAATCTGGAAAGTATTTTTAGAAATCTGTAAACAATCATTTCGATTCAGCTATTCAAAGCTGTGCACACGTTAGCTTATTAGCTGTTGAGCTGTCAGATGTTCTTTGGTTCTTTCACCTTTTTAAAATAAAATTAAGAAACACTTTGTTATACTCCCAGCCATTTTGTATGTCACAGACTTCTGTTTGCAGAAACAATTTCTTTTTCGAGCTACAATAAACAGAGAAGGTTTTTCTTCCCTATGACTGCACATCATTTCATTGGCTTCAGAGGTTTGACAAGCGATGATTCACTGACATTCCTGGTGTGCTAAAAGGCTTCTCAAGGCAACTTCAGGCACATGCATCTGTTTGTTGTGTACAGCTCAACATCAACGTCAGATAAGCAGGAAGAAGGAGGTGAGAAAGAAGAAACTGTAAAACTTTTCTGGAGAGATGCCCAACGCAATGGTGGGACGCACATTGCCAAGGCTCTCTGCTGTGCAAGAGGCAGGAGTGTTTGTTACTCACCATGGTGTGATTTAGCCAGTTTGGAATGACTCCATCAAGGCTTTTGGGGTAAACCAGTTCTCGGTTGTAGGTGTACAGAATCCAAAACGATATAGAAACAAACTGGAAACAAAACACGAGAGGGAAGACATTTCAAAAGGTAGAGAAATGGAATTGATGGGATTTGGATAGTGCTTTCATTTTTGAGAAGGTAAAATATCTCCCATATGAAAAATGGTGATATTGCCAGATAATCTTATGTATCTCGCATGTAACAACATAAAGAATTTACACTGAGGTGCAGTGTTCTGTGCTGATAATGTGAGAAAACTCCTTTTATAAACTGACAGCACTGACATTTCTGTGGAATGTGTGATTAACTTTAAATGTTTTTTCCCTTTGCAGATGGAATTTTTTGATGGTCCAGAAGTTCTTTTTGAGGGATTGGCTGTCAAGCCACACTGCTTGGTAATGAAGTAAAAATAGACCTTGCTAAGACAGTTCACCTAAAGCTTACTCTACCTTCACAATTCGTAAGCTTAATTTCTAATTTTCAGGTGCAAGCAACATGGTGGGCACCCAGCTTTTCCAATAAAGGAGGACTTACAGTGGGAGAACTGAAAAGGAGGAAACAGACTCTGGTGTCAGCTACCAACAGCTGGAGACTGATCTGCAGTTTCTTCTCCTGGCTTTGTAGTTGGACATACATTGTGTCTCCTGGAAATAAGCTGGAAGAACGTGACTATGTTGTGCATCTGTGCTGGTGAAGATGCATGGGGGATAGGACAAGCACATGGTGAATATCGCTGTGCAGGGAAGATAAATTAGCCTTCTCTATCCCTGGCAGAATTTATTTAGTGAGCCAGCTGGCTGAGCTGCTTGGGGACAAGATTTAAGCAGTGTTTCTCAGCTCTGTGAGATTCAGAGGTGATTGCAGGCTTCACTCACACGTAGTGGTACCCATGGGTTCAAACACTCAGCACCAGACAAACAGTGCCGTCTGATAGGGAGTAGGTGATCCACGGTGAATCTGATGTAGACTATGACAATAATTAATGTCCTGTGAAGCTGTATCTCTCTGGTGCTTATTTTAAGTCATGCTGGAATCGGAGAAGGAGGTGTGAAGCGTTGTTGTCTCCCAAGCACCCTCTCATGTCCTCCTGGCCCATGCTGCCCTTTTGAGAAATGCCATAAGTGGATCATTCCAAAGCTATTTGGAACATAAGATTAACAGAGGGGTTATACTTCACCCCTTGGGGTCAATCTCTGTTCATTTGGGGACAGCAACCCTAAAGTTTTCAGAAGAAGCTTTATATTCAATCATGGATGCTAAAGGCTTACACTGTCTGCTCTTCTAGATGGTCCAAATCTGTTTTCAAATGGTAAAAGAAGGTCTGCAATCCTTATTTGTTTGACATACGTGCATGTTTTGCTATCCACATCTATGCAAATGTTATTTGTATGTACAGAGATTACTTACTGTGGACACTGGGAAAGCCAGGACACTGAAAAGAAGGTCTCTGCTGGAAATTACGCACTTAGCACATCGCAGTTCCTTAATTAGCCTCAAGACATCAGCCAGGAAGGACACCCCATAGAAGACAGCCTGCAAAAACTAAAGTAATTACATCTAATGAGGAAAACTCATCCAGCTTTAATTAGCATGTTCCTTACTGAACTCCATTCTTGCTCTTCAGGGAGCTGTTTTGTTCGCGAGCTGCAAACCCGCGTGAGGGAAATAGCTTTGGGCTAAATCTTTTTTACTAACTGAAAGTGATTAAATAAAGTAGTTTGGGAGATAACTTTAACGGTACCTCGTTTAACAGACTAAACAGAGATGTGTCATGTGATTCGGATCGAGGAATGGAAGGACATGTTGAAAGCAGCTCCATCACGCCTTGTATGTTAATTGTTACGTTCAGTGTATCTGAGCAGGAACAGAAGTAAACAAAATTTGGCATGTGCCAGGAGATGTTTCCTGTAAGGGTACTGCTCGATAGCTTCTCCCATGGTTTAGTCAGTGCAGGGTCTTCTCTCTGGGTACTCACAGTGCAGCTGACTCCAGGGCTGTACAAGTCAAGGAGCTCACAATGCTCCAGTATGAAAATCAGCTGCAGAAGTCACCAGAACCTCTGCTGCTTAACTCAGGGGGATTCAGGGAAGAATTTCAAGTGCTTGGAAGCAGAGATCTAGACTTTACTAACACTGAGTACATTAAAACATAACGAATTTCAGAGCGCGTGTGGGATTTTTCTTATAAATCATATGCAAGGTATGAGTGTAGGGCTGCTTAGGGAAGATGGTAGGAGGATTTTGTAAACGATCAGGTAAGTGCAATGTGACAAAACAGAATTCTGCAAATTGCGTGTGAAATTGTGTGTGAAATTGTGTATGAAATTGTCAGAATATTGTGGTTTAAGCCAATACTGCTTTTTCTGATTACTTTGTTTTCTCTCACAGTGCTACACAGCAACTCATGCTGAACCAGATGTGTCAGACACACAAAGCCAAGCAGAAAAAAATCTTCTCCTGCTATCTCACATTTAGACAGCTGAGTTTAGTTTGGTTCTGTTAATTCATGGGGTGGCCTCTTCTTTAAGGCTAGAGTGGACCAAAGTGATGCAACATGGGGAAATCAGCCTACAGCAAATTCCGGACCAGCTACTGATGCTCAAATGCTGTGTTACAGCTTTCAGGATGAGATCTCTTTTGCCATGATCTTATTCTGAATCAATGTTTATTTCGAGAAAAGTATCTGAAGTTGTTCCTGATTACTTCATTGGTTTGTGAAGGAGCTGAGAAGGGTGGTGCTTGGGAGGGGACAGAATTAGTGCAGCACTTCTCCTTCCAAAATCCCTGTTATG
Source organism: Tragopan temminckii (assembly GCA_028571105.1). NCBI lineage: Eukaryota > Metazoa > Chordata > Aves > Galliformes > Phasianidae > Tragopan > Tragopan temminckii. The sequence continues at coordinate 8,723,644 of JAOWBP010002052.1, read as the reverse complement.
AAAAGGATTCAGGGAAGGAAGGACTGATTTCACCATGCCTATCTTTGCAGTAAGACTTCTGCAAGCTTTGCTAGAACATTTTAGAGACCAAGGTGCCTTGCATGCAGCCATTCAGGATGAGGTCATGCATCACCTGGTTCAACTGCAAAACCTCACGTTTCCTCTCTAGAGCATGAGGTGAACAGCTACATTTTTTATATAAAAATGCACACATGGTTTTGTTCAACTCCAAGGTATCTAAACCAGCTCTTTAAATGTTCCCAGCATAACTTCATAGAATTGTAAAATGGCTTGGGGAGGAAGGGACATCAGGGGTCATCCAGTTCCAGTCCCCTTCCACAGACAGGATTGCCACTCGGTGCCAGCCAGGGCCCCGTGAGACCTGGCCTTAAATGCCTCCAGGGACGGAGCATCCACAGATTCTCTGGGCGTGAATCTGAGTCCACTTGGGGATTCAGCCCTCCCAAGTCATGGTTCCGGTACGCAGAAGCATGTGCCAGGGTGTAGTGTGCTCAGAGCCATACACATGCTCAACCCAAACACATGTCCGAGTGCTTGGCCTCACCAGGACACCAAAATCAAGTCCTTGAAGAGCTAAGAAAATCCTGGTAATAAACAGAAGCTCTTGTTACACCCTGTAGAGCTAGCAGTAACTTTCTGTAAAAAGCCTGAAAAATGAGCATGAGGGGTGGTGACAATCTGGTGACACATAGTGACTAATGACCAATAAAGCAGTTAGGGGAAGGCATGGTTCCCAGAGGATGGGGCTATTATTATCTCGTTCGTGTTAGTCATGGGACAGGGATACTTTTCCCTCCCCATGATCCTTCAAAATTATTTAAAACAAACAAATCTGAAAAGAAACACAGAGTCCCAAAACAGTCATGTCAATCTGTTAAGTATTCTGTCTTATTTAGGGGAGAAGAATGTTATCTTCTGAATGGAAAGTACTCATCCAAATATGTAACCTGATCCATTTCTCTAGCTGAGTGCTAAGAGCATCTCCCGGAGAAGTTTGAATTCTGTCTCAGCAGCTCATCTCATGTACTGCTCATAGCTCAAACCATGTCCATTGGTGTGGGTTCAAAGGGTGTTCAGTCACTTTGTGGTCACCCTGTATTCTCAGAAGCAATGGAAAGACGTACAAATAATTTTCAGAGCAGAAAATTGAACCTAGAAAGAACCATCCCTCTAACAGGATAGGAAACAGTGACTTAAATCAGAGCTCCCAACTTGCAGTCTTCCAAACTTCGTTGTATTCTTGTAAGAAAAAAGCGTATCCAAATCTTGCAGCCCTTCACTAATGGACTAGGTGACCTTTAAAGGTCCCTTCCATCTCAAATGATTCTATGAACGTTGAGAAACGTTGGGAAAATGTTGAGATTTAAAAAAAGAAATAAAAAATTGACATGAAAACATGAAATTATCCCAGATGGCCTGTGAATTTCCCAAAGATTGGAAGCATTCAGAAAGCTAACAACTAACCCAAGGAGGAGAGTATGGATATGACAATCCCTTTTGGAGAGATGTTGCTTTCCTTTGCAGACCCTGCACAGCTCCACGGTGCAAGGTGCTATAGAAACCCTTCATTTGCCAGATCCACTTTCGAAACTAAGAGTCATTGTGACAAAGGAAAACCATAATTTTTATCTGCTTCACTGATCAAAGGGGTGATTCTGTTCTGGCATGATTCACTTTCACGTGTAAGATCAGCCGTACGTACATATTGAATTCTCAAACTTGTAGAAATAAACCGGGCTCCAAACTGCGCCCTGAAGGGGAAACAAACCTAATGATTTGGAGTGACCTATTAGATATAACTGTCCTCATTTAGTGCAGACACATGTGCCTTCACATATCTGAAAATAGGTGTACTAAATGCGAGGTCTATTTGGAAATATGTAAAAAAAACTTTCAGAAGAACTGAAAATATTTCAGTTATACGAGGCAAAAGCATAAGGACTAAAATGGGGCAGGAATGCAATTAATAGTTTTTAAAGGTGCAGTGTGCTCATTGTTCAATGATTTACTAATAGATTTATGGCAGAGAGCAGACTTTCATGGGCTCAGCTATTTCAGGCAGTGAATGATTCTGTTGGTATTCTTTTCTATCACAGACGAATAAATACAGGACTAATTTTATCTAACATTTCTGCTTGTTCACTAGTTGGCCAATTAACTTCTTTAGTGGAAAATCCACCTTGCTTTTTTTTTATTTCTACAAAAATATTGTTTCCTTTCTGAATCTTGATTGCTACGATCACTAGATAGATAAATGAAAGTGAAGGAACGTGAGAACTGCAGCTCTCCTGGGAGCACCACATGTCTGGCAATGCATTGTGCACAGTGCTCAAAGAGAACTGTATCTAGAAGAAATTCCTCCAGCATCCCTCCAGCAGAGCTGGGAGTCAAACTGCATTCCCATCTCTTGGAAATCATCGTGTTGCCCCATATTTCCAGAGCAGATTAGAGTGATCTGGCCACAGCAGCTTTCTGCCGGATTGAATTTAGTGCCTTTTGGCAATTCCGAACTGGTAGGAGGAATTTTTTGGGAAAGTTTCCAAATGATGCCAGAAGCCAGGCAATCATGGCCTGGCAGGAAGGAGATAGAAGAGCTGAACCAGAACTCTGCACAGCTCTGGGGAAAACTTCAAGGGCGCAGCTCAGCATGGCAGCTCCTCTGCATCAGCACAGTGTGCTGGGAGCCCCTCAACCCTTCCACGGCACTGTGCTTCCTGGCACCCTGAGGCACTCCTGAGCCTATTCCCAGTTGTGCAGGAGCACAGCACAGTGGTTGTCTGTGGGCATTGGCGTAGGGAAGGAGCTATCTGGGCAACCACTGGTTTCCAGGGGATACAAGGAAATACGACGCTGGGGACGTGCACCTTAGGGGCGGGCTCCATCCCATGCAGCAGAGTCGGGGTGTCAGGCAGCTTCTTTGAGGCCGAAGGGCTGCCAACCATGGAAGAAGAATTTTGCACTCCCTGCACTATTGCCACCTTTTCTGTGTCAGAGCAAGGCAGCCCCTCGCTACCTTCCTGCTGGCTGACAGCTCCATTGTAGAGCTGGTACCAGATCAATGCGTGGTTAAAGACTGGAGATGAAAGACTAGAGAAGTGGAGCAAGGGCCTCAGCTCAAAGAGCTTTAATAGGACCTGAGCTGCTCAGCAGATTCATAAATGAGCTAGGGAAGGGAGTGAATGTGAAGGTGGCAAAGCTTTGTAAGTCTTTTCCTATTTTTTTTTCTGTCGAAGCTAAGCCTGACTGTGAAATTGCCAAAGAATCTCAGGACACCGAGTGCCTGAGAGATCAAATAGAAAGGCAGAAATCAGTGTTGGTAAATGCAGTGCGGAGTATTTCAGGATAAAAAGCATCTTCAGTTACATGTTTTGAAATGGTGGGCTCTAAATTAGCTATGGCTCTTCAGGGAAGAAATCTGAGGCTCAGTGTGGACAGCTGCCTCATACTGGTGGCTCCTTGCTCAACGGTCATCAGAAAAAAGAAATAGGAAGTTAAGACTTTTTAAGAAACAAACAGACTGGGAAACAACTTTAAGCCACTGTATACATATGTGTGATGTGTTCAAAGCTCCACCACTGCAGCCTGTCCTACTTAGCCCTTCCTGGAACTAGAAAGCATAAGGAGAAAGGCAACAAGGAAGTTTTAATGAAAGAAGTGGCCCTTTGTGAAGAGAGATGAAAAAGACCAAGACTTTCAGCTTGAAGAAAAGAATAGCCAGAGGAGGAAATCTCGTAGAGGTCTGTAATGAGTAGCAAAGAGAAAGTGAACAAGGACGGACAATTAAATTGTAACATAGCAGTAAATGGGCACCCAATTCATGGTGAAAATGAAAAGCTCTTTCAAAATGAATTGCTCTTTCACACAAGGCATCGTACTGTAGCACTCATTGCCATGGGACATGGAAGGAACCAGAAGTATAAACAGGTAGATTTTCATTTATAGAGGTGAGAAGTAGGCTTTGAATAAGTACTAGCTATCTCAGCTTAGGTTTACCTTCTGGTTGAGTAAGTCTGATGCTGCTGGAACACAAGCTGAGAGGGCAGAACTACGGAAAGATTATTTTACAGCTACACATAGTCTTGTCTTTGTGCATGTAGCCTTTCCCTGATCAACCGCTGGATACTAAGTTCAAGGGAACCTAAATATCCATTCCAATGGATATTTCTGCTTCCCAAAATGCTGGGAGAGGGCACTTGTTTTCTCAATCTGATGCTTTAGGGGTTTGTGGCATACTGGGTGGTAGATCTCAATATAACTGTGTCTGGGGATGCAGGATGGAGGTGCTGCTTTGACCGAGGGCATGGCTGGCGCTTTAGTGGGGACAGCTTTAATCCAAAACAACACAAAGGACCTCTCCTGGGCACACAGGGAGCAGCTTGTCCAGGACTTAACTATAGATGTTTTAGGCTACTGACAGATGTCCCAGCATGTAGTACTGAATATCCATAAGGTATTTGAATCCTGGCCATTTGATTGTTGGCATTTCAGAATAAAATAAAATAACATAGAAAATTTCACAGCAAGTCTAAGTGTACTGATATGAAAATAAGTCAACAACAAACCACTCATGCGTCATCCTGACTGAAGCAATACATATGCCTTCATCCTTCCATTTGGTGCTTGCCCACTGACAAGGACTCTGTGGCTCCTTGAAGCCCAGGCTGGTAGCAGCCACTTTGTGTGCCATTAATTTGGATGTGAATATTTCCTTGAATAACAGAAACAGTGAGGCTGGAAGGGACCTAAATTTCCCAAAATCCCTGAGTGCGTCCAAAAGCCCTGCTTGGAGCCGGGGACACCTTAGGCTTCCAATGAACACTGCAGCGAGGTGTCTCCTTCTGAAGAGTACAATTAAATATAAATACATCCAGTGCCAGGCTTCCCACTGACACTTAACTCTGATTGTCACATAGAACAAGCAAAAGACCAAAGGGACCTCCATCCCCTCGGTCACCTTCAGGTTAGCTGAAATCTGTCACCTGCAGGAACCTCTCCCTGTGCTCAGCTTTTCCACCCCACTGCTGCCATCATCACGAGTCACTGATGAACCTTTTGGACTGTGAACAAGTGCTCAACCTCAGAATATCTCAAGCACTTTCATTTTATGTCTGCTTCATATAATATCAACATAATAGGAGAACCAGAACGCATTATGGTCTGCATTTTTCAGCTTAATTTTAGGAAATGCAGCAAACAGTTGACAGCACTATTAAAACACATGTAATAATGTCACAAGCATCTCTCTGTAGGCTGGAATATCTTCCCCTCATGTTCTAAACTGATTTTCAAACTCTGAACGCTTAAATTAGCACTATGCCATGCTTTTTTTCACCCTTTCTTGAATTTACAGGAAATGCAACCTACTAAAGAGTGGAAGTGAAATTGCAAGCAGCGTGATAACATGCATTGCTGTTGCTTAACTGTTAGTTAAGGGTTAGATTGCATGCATCAGTCCTGCTGGACATACTCTACTTTGTTCCCCTCTTCTCACTGGTAGCTCATCTTCCACAAAGAGGCAGCTTGCTGTGGAGTACTCACTTTTCAGAAGCCAAGCAGCTTGCCAGCCAATGCTCTTTCTGCATAAAACCTGTGACTACATTTCACTGCACAAGCACAGGCACCCACTGAGCTCCCTTTGGGCTATAAACCGTTAAAGGAAGCAGTTTAACAGCAGCAAATCCACCAGCTGCATATGTCTTGAGGCACAGACGGCAGACAAACAAATAGACATATTGGTATCACTGTACAACACAATTTGCTTACCAGATTGAGGACTGTCAAATATTTCCACTGCCCACCGTAAAGGAACACTTCAGATGGCCGTTCTTCTGTTCTTAGATGTGTGAGTGAATAGAGGACGAAAAAATACCAGGCAAGAACAAGGCAATGGTAAGCTGCGAGAGTAGAGATTTCCATGCTTTAGCAAAAAGCGAGTGGTAATCAGTCTGAAAGCAGCTTTTCTTTTAAGGCCCTCGGTGGCTGTGCATGGGAGGCAGCAGGGAGGGAGGGATTGCTGCCTCTGAGCAGACTCGGGCCCCTGTGCCACTTTATCACGTTGGTAGGAACATTCACAATGCTGTGAACCTTGCTTCTGTTTTTCCCCTTTTTACTGCAAAGAGAGGCTGGAAGGGGACGGGGCGAGAGGAAGAATAGGCTTACTCCGTGGATTTAAATGCCTTGCTCAAGATTAGCAGAGATTAGTTGCAGAGTTACATAAGTTTTTTGGTGGCTGGTTGTTGTTTTTTTTTAATGCAAAAGTCTGGGGGGTGCTTTGCTACTGATTTTGTATAACTGACTGTGATGCAAAAAAGTGAGTGAAAACAGACATTCTGCTTGCTTGTAGCTCCAGGTATAGGCACATCTCGGATTCATTTTGAGCAGCCTTTGTGACTGCCTTCCCTTGTGCCAAAGGGAAACACACAGTGCTCAGTGAAAGAGAAACTGAGTTGTTAATAGGCTGGGGAGGTGGGAGGGAAGCCGAGAGGATTAGTAGGCAAAGGTTCTCTGAGTTGAAAAACACTGAGTGTTGACAATTTTTATGGGAAAAAGCTCAGGCTCTTCCACGCTGCTGTGTGCAGCTGGAGCCCTTCACATAGGAAACCCCGGAGGGCATGGGGCATGGGTATAGGTGACAATGCCAGAGCACTGCACAGAGCTCCTCACCCACCTGCTCCCCTAGCGCTGCCATCCAGACAACTTCTTCCACAGTGTGACCAGCTAAGGTAAAGGGGAGCAGAACTGGCACTCACACCATGGACACAGAGTGAAGATCTCATAGAAATGCTCATTTTTCCCTCCTCTCCCACCTTGCCAAAATGCCCTGATTAGCACTGGATGTTACACCCAACACTTCCTATCTGGGCCCCCATAATTGCAGTGCTGCCTGCAGTAATTGCCACCTGGGTATTTTTCCGTGCTCGAGCCCTACAGGATGTGGCAATGGGGTGCTCCTCTCGTCACTGCAAAGGCTTTCCTTGGGCAGGGCTTGGCTTTGACCAAGCACATTGCATAAAATGAAGTCTGTTTGCATTTCCAGTTGTCCTAGAGGGCGCATTGAGCAATCCGCTGTGTTTTGAGTTGGTTTGTTTTTTCTCTTGGATTTATTTTTCCCCTCTGATACCGGACATAAGGCTCCACGTGGGTTGATTTGCTATGAGCTCAGGCAGTGATTTGCATGTATGTTGGGAAATAGTCCTTTCAGTAAGACCTCATTGACCTCTCCCCTGGTTCGGACTACCCACATGCCAATACCCTAAGCATTCCAGCCCAAATGAGATATTTCTGACTTGTTTAGGAAGATGTAGATGTAGATGTTTTTGTGGTTGTTTGAGGTTGGAGGAGAAAACCAGAAAAAAAAATAGTGAAGGAAAAAAAAAGGAATACGTTTTTGGACACTGACAAGGCCATTGGTCTTTTCCAAGGAAATCCAGCAGAAAACAGCGTTCAGTTGCCTTCACAGACAGTCTGATGAGGCAGTGTGGGATGAGAGGTAAAGACCTCAATTTGCATCCTTCAGGTTGGATGTTAGGAAAGAAATTACTCTCAGAAGAGTGGTGATGCACTGGCACAGTTTCCCCAGGGAGATGGTGGAGTCACTGTCCCTGGAGGTGTCCAAGAAATGTGTGGATATGGCACTGAGGGATGTGGTTAGCAAGTGGTGGGGGCAGGTTAGTGATAATTTCAGTGGTCTTTTCCAACCTTAATGGTTTTATGATTCATGAGCTTCTTCCTCTGCAGCTCATTAAGACATATTAAGACTCATCCCTGCAACAAAAGGCAGGTGTAGAATAGGAGTATGACATGGAAGGGCCCTTTTTATTATTGATTTGCATATCAAAGGCACCTGGCATTCAGCACTTAACAAGTTATCTTCACACCAGTCTTTTTGATGGATTTGCTACAGTGCAACTTTGAAAACAGGAAGGTGTCTGCTTTTGCTCAGCAGGTTCCTGAATTCATGCAAATAAATGTAAATGTATGCAAAATGGCAAGGTATGTTTTTCTTTTCTGGAAGATCGTGGCCGGTAGGGCTGAGAAAGCGTCAAGTATGGTGACAGTTTTTTGATGTGGACACCTGTCCCACAGACTGAGACCATCTGCTTTGTTTTCCCATCTACAGGAAGCAGGATACGTATCCTTCAGCCTAGCTACGGAATGTAGTTCAGATGCAGAAAAATCGCAAAGGAAGGATGGGTGCCAGGTATGTCTGAAGTCTCACACACCGTGATTCGCAGAGTCTTCTTGTGCTGCCAGTGCAATGCAGGGAGGAAATACACTGGAAAAGCAGTACGTTATGCCTTCTCCCCATTGGGATAAACATCTATTCAAAGTTCAGTGGAACAGAAAATTCAACCCAAAACTTTTCTTTTTTTTTTTTTTTTTTTTGCAAGGGTTGAAGAGGAAGAAGAAAGAGGGAGCACATAAGGATGTAAGCATGTCTAGAACTGCTGCAGAGCAGGCAGGATCGGCAGAGGATATCCCATTATCTATCTGCTTGGTCCCACATCCCAGCTCACGTGTACAGCTGAACTACAGGAACATATTAATGCTCTCAGTGTGCTGCAGGGGCTCATCTGGTTTGAGCAGTGGTAGCTGAGTTTTTGCTGAAGGAAACTGGGGGCTCCCACTTGGTGCAATAATGTGGTTAAACTACAGGACAGTAATGACTAACCGGAGCTGTGAAACACCTTGCATATGCAAAATGTCCTCTGCTCATATTCTCTTCTAGGGGAGAGAGTTAAGCCAGTTTACCTGGCCTTGCTGTGAAATGGCCTTCAATCACTCATTAGAAACTCTTTACTCAGAGGGCAGTGAGGCACCAGCACAGGATGCTCAGAGAAGCTATTGGTGCCCCTTCCCTGGAGGCATTCAAGGCCAGGTTGGATGGAGCTCTGGGCAGCCTGATCTGCTGGGTGGCTGCCCTGCCCACAGCACAGGTTTGGAACTGGGTGGGCTTTAAGGTCCCTTCCTATCCAAACCATTCTGTGATTCTATGATTATTATGGTTCAGGTAGGGGATGGTACTATCACAGACCAACATGTCTGTTTGAGATGCAATTGTGTCTCCAGTGGTTGGCACAGTACCTCCAGGCTCCCAAGCGCTCCTCTTATTAAGCATGTTGTTACCATGCAGTGCTTGGTTTACACCTCAGCCCATCTGTAATGAGAGTGAAAAAGGGAGCGATGAGCCCTCATCCCCACGATGCGTTTCTGTGATTATGTACTCAAATGGGCTGCAAGGTGTAATGCACAGAAAAGGCTCCATGCAGGGACTTGAAAGCTGCCTCTGTTGATGGAAACAAACATTCCTGCTTTCTCGTGGGCTAGCAATTGGTGAGGTGCCTTTCTTATTAAACTTTACACTGGCAAGTTTTGCTTTCTGCCAGAGATGCCTCCATCGATGGCAAAATGAGGCTAAGCAGGAAATTGCCAGCAGCAGTGGATGCCATTAAGGGCAGGTGGGAGGGAAGGACTCAAAGCCAAGCAAGCCACACAGGAAAGGTTTTGGGGATGTGAAAGCCAAGCTGGGTCTTTGTGCCTAGCTTCTTTCCTAGGCACGCTCTAAGAATCTGTGAGTGATGTGAAAATGAAACTTGCTCCTATCAGAGGGATTTTACTGGGTGAACAAAGCATGAAGAGTGAGGTAAGTACAGTTTTTCTTCTAATTTTCTCCTGCTTGTTTTTGTCCTCAATGCAATTCTGTTATCCTAGGCTTGAATGTCATAAATTATTCATTGTTAATTTATTGCTGTCATAAGCTGGCTTGTGTTGAGGGTAGCATCCCCTAAAGCAGGACCCATGGCTGCCCTTCTGTGGCATCTTCTGTATTTTATGTGAGTGTTTCCAGAGCTAATAGAGCATATCTCAGCTGTGTTCTGGTAGCTGTTGGTGTTGTAGGGGTTTGTGTAAAGATACACCGTCTGATGAATGTTAGCCAAGAAAGCTTTTTAGCATGTAGAAGTAGTCTGCCTGAGCTTTATATCCTTGGGGACGTTTGTAATAACGGTTGCAGAAACAATTCTGTAACTGTTCTGACATTCAAAATGAAGCATAATTGACAAAATTGCAAGCCTGGTGTAGTTTGCTCCAAGCATCCTCAAATCCTGAGGCAAGCTCCTGGAAATCATGTGGTTAGTGTAAATCACGAGACTTAATTCTTTCTGATTTTATTTGTCTTGGGCTTCAGTAGCTTCTAGGGGTCTGAGTTTTCCAGCTCTCCCTCACAGCTGTGTGAGTGACAAACGTAAAGATGCTCTAACTGCTAAACCGGGCCGAGGGCTTTGCCTTATTGCATGGCAATGATAGCTACAACCAATAAAAAAAAAAATACCCTGAGACCCTGCTCGCTCTCCAAATTTTAGTGCTACAACTGCTACTTGCTGCTCATGGAAAGCAGAACAGTTCAACTGCTGAAAGACGTCATACATCCTTCTGCATGGGCCTCTCATCCTTACCTTCTGTGAGATTTTATTCATCTGGATGTTTAAGGCCAAGACGGGAAGTGATTTATCTCATCTTCATAGGCTTCTTCTGAATGGTTTTTAAAAACTTGTTCTATGTTGCCAAAGTCCAGAGGGGTTTTTTGGTCCTGTGGTGACAATTGGTGTGCTGGCAGAAGCTGGATGCAGCAGGTGGCCCTGTTTGTGTCCGTGCCCCGATTTCAGTCTGTGCAATACAGTGAGTTGCATTGGTGTTTAAGCTGTGCATTTATTCACGCTGCTCAACAAAATGTCACTGTAATACAGAAACAACTCTTCCTGCGTAACAATAACTAACTTGACACTTGTGACAGCGTTAAATGAATGAAAATTATGACATTACAGTGAAATATTTCCAGCAAAGATAAGAAGGGAGAACTGGTTTCAACAGACATGGAGAAGGCTGAGGTACTCAATGAGTTCTTTGCCTTGGTCTTCACTGACAGCCAGGCTTCTCACATCTCTTGTGTTTTGGAACCATTAGGTAGGAGTTAGGGGATTAAAATCTCTTCTGCTTTAAAGCCAAGTGCAAGGTGTTGCACTCGAGTTGGGGCAATCCCAGATATGAATACAGGCTGGGAGAAGCAGCCCCGTGGAGAGGAACTTGGGGATCCTGTGGATGAAAAGCTGGACATAAGCCAGCAGTGTGTGCTTGCAACCCAAGAGGCCAGCAGTGTCCTGGGCTGCATCAAAAGATGCGTGGCCAGCAGGGAGAGGGAGGTGATTGTTCCCTTCTACTCTGCCCTTGTGAGGCCCTATGTGGAAAACTTCATCCAGACCTGGGGCCCCCAGCACAAGAAATATGTGGAGCTCTTGCAGCAGGTCTAGAGGAGGCTCACAAAGATGATCAGAGGGTGGAACCCCTCTCCTTTGAAGACAGGCTGAGGGAGCTGGGTCTGTTAGCCCAGAGAGGAGAAGGCTCCGGGGAGTGACTGAGGTGACAGTGAGAGTGCATTGTCTCCTTCCTCAGTCTAGCTCTCCCTCATTGCAAACTTAGGGAAGGAGGGAACAGCTGGACTTACCTCTTTCTTCCCAGACCTGCCTGCTTCTTGCACTGTATCACAGTCCTGCAGATTGATTCAATGCAGGGGTGGCATCTAAAAGAGCACCTTGCTGTTGCTGCTTACAAGGCAGGCTGTTGCTATTAACTTCTTAAGGTTATTTCATGTAGGAATGGACTTGATTTAGGGAAAAGGAGAGAAAACAAACAAAAGTGGTTTGTTTTTTTTTTTCCATCCTTATTGACAAAATCTACCTTAACGTTGTTGTTGCTGCTGGTTTTATTAGATGGAGCACATTGGCATGCTTCTTTTCCTTATGGCTATTTTCAGGACTGAGTAAAAGTGCCTCCAGCTTTTTCAACACTTCACTTGGCGACTGGTAGATAATCAGATTTACCTGTGAGGAATCCGAGCTTGGAATAGGCCATTTGCTACAAAATTCTTGTACTGATATGATCCTTTTTTGCAGTCCTCTGAAAACATGGTTCATGAATGTTTCACTACTTTCGATGGACCTGAGATTTCTTGGTCCATGTGCTTTAGGTTTCTAATGAAATCTGAGGTTGTCCATAGATCTTTGTCTCCTGGACAGCTGCTGGGGGGCAGTGGTTTTTGCTGTTGGCTTTCTGTTTCATATACTTGAAATTTTCTTGCGTTCTTCCTTCCTGAAAGTGGGGGTGGAGAAGAAATCAAGAAACCTGTCCCTGCCAAATTCAAGATGCTGGTTATCAGCCCTTTCTACTGTTTACCATTCACGCAGCTGAAAGCTTCCTATATTTGGCAGTGAGTTTGAGTTCATCTGCAGCCTGCAGGACAGAGCTTCCTCCTTGTTTTCTACAGAAGCTTTCTTCTGTTGTTTGATTTTAGACTTGGGAGTGATCCTAGCAGTGCTTTCTGCTTGCACATTGTGGAGCCCTTTAAAAAGGGAAAGCACTGTGACTCCTGCTGTGAAAGAAACCTGAGCTCCTGGACGAATTGTTCAGGGGTTCTGATCCCAAAGTAAGAGGTGGAAATTGGTGAAAAGACAATGGTTTTGAGTTGTCTTTTCTTGCCAAACCATGCCCCACTGTAGTAGCATTGCCTATATTCACCTGGGTGAGTGCTGCAGGTGCTTGTGAGTGTCTTACTGGTGATGGCCACGGCTGGTAACCAAGGCATGGGGTAAACAGGCAATGAATTGAAGAGCACCCAGACCTGGAGGAGACTGTTGCTGGGTACCATTAACACTAGCCTTGTGTGAGCCCAGCTGGGATTTGGCTGAGGTTGAAGCTGGGCAGCGCCAGCTCCCACAGAGAGGAGTGCTGGTGCCACCTAATGAGGCACCAGTGCCACTTCTCTCTATGCCCTGGGCTGCCAAGAGGAAATATCGGCTTCTGCGTCATTAGTGACAGTCTCATGGTGCTGAACGAGCCTTTGATCCCTTCCTCCCTTGCAAAACTGCGTAGTGGGTGGTAAATTAATCCCTGGAGTTCAGCCCAGCATGTGTACAGAAAGCACAGTGGAAAACGTAGGTGGTGTGCACTGATACTCAAAGCCAGAAGCTTGCCTGCGCTCTTGAGCTCCGTTTGGCATGATTCCCCTGGCTTTGGTGGCAGAAGCTCCCTTGTGCAGGTGTTCACAAGCATGTCCTCCTCTCTGGAGGAGTAACGTTATCAGCGTGGAGCAGTGTTATAAAAAAAGCTGAGCTGGGTGATGCTAAAATTCCAGAATTGTTTCTTGCTCAGAACTCACCTTTGTGGCTTGCCAGGTATCTCCACAACATTCGCTGTGATGCTGGACTTACAGAAGCCATTCCAGCAGCACCTCCAGCTTGCAGAGGTACAGTAACAGCCCTCATCACCAAGCCTAGTGCAGTGGGAAGCAGCGGGCAAACTCTGAGAACACAAGCCCTTCTTTAGGGCTGCAGCAGTTGTCTTGTGCTTCAGTGTATGGCTACTCTGAACGTGTACAGCCCACAGAAAATGGGATACCCTGATTATTTATTTGTACTTTGTTCCAGATATATGGCGGGGAAAAAAAGTCAAACACTGTGAAAATGTGGAGAAAATAGATGTAAGCAAGCTCTTTGAACTGTTTCAGTGGTACAATGACCTGGGCATCTTGATGGTTTGGGGGACTGCTGTCGCAAGTCTGGCTTGCCACCTCAGTCTGTGGGACACATGCAGACTTTTAAAAATGTGTTTGAAACGTATTTCTGCAGCGAAGGCAAAAAAAAAAAAAAAAAGCCCTCCATTCTAATTGGTCTCACTGAATTGACCTTCACTGAGCTTGAGTGGTTAGCTTTGCATTTAGGCCACGGAGAGAAGTTTAGCAGGCAAAGAAAGATGAAGGCGAGGAATGAAAAATATCCTACAATCTACAGGAAGAAAGTATGCAGATGAAAATAGACAGCAAGAAATGGGAAGAAGAGAGAGTGCACAGCTTTCAGGAAGCTGGAGTATGATTCTTCCAGCTGTCCTGCTTTTCAAATGTAGCAGCTGATCTGTGCAAGCAGGTAGCTGTCAGCAGCAGCAATGAGTGCCTTGTTGCTTTTGGGTGCTCTCTTCCTAAAGGAGAATGTGTTGTGAATGCTGCTGGTTTAGAATCAAGGACTGGTTTGGTGAAGTAGGGAGGAGAATTCTGCCTCTTGGAATCCCTGTATTTAAATACATGTATGTGTATAGATGTACTGTTTTGTCCACCTGCTGATGAGCCTTCCCTGGGTTGCTTCATTTACAACAGAGCAGCTCTATGGTGGAGGAAGGAGATTCTCTGAATTGTTCTTTTATATGACACTCTGCTATTGGACTCTTCTGGCTCAAAGGTTGCATTTAATTTGCAGTTTGCTTATTTTTTGATTACAGCACTGACTAAAGCAGAATGAATGGAAATGTTGAGCAAGTCCAACATATCTCCAGTGTGGTGCTTAGTACCAGTGTTATGTAACTGGTAGGTCTTCAGTGAAAATCAGAAAGCATCAGCAGTTCAGACTTAGTCAAAAAGTTGTGGGAAATCATTAGCAGGTATCTTTGCTTCTTGCCTTGTTCATTCTCCAGCCAGTTAGGTTTTTAGGGGTAGGAGAAGTAGTGTCCAGTGGTGGTTGTCTGCTGTGAACAAGCAGAGAGGCACAGTGCAGCGTGTTGAGATTTGAGTGAAGCACTGGGGAACGGGATCTGGGCTTCTTGGGGATACAATATGCTACAAAGAACTGCTGTGCAAGTCACTATTGTTGTCCTATTACCTCCCGTCCTTTCCCCAAATCAGGCTGTCCTACCAACTGCCTTGAGGACTCTTGCTCTGCATTAATGCATTTATTCCTTCTTCCTCAGTCACTGCAGTTTTGTCACAGCCCTCGATGGCAGGCTCATGCCTCTCCTTCTTGCTCAACTGTTGAGGTGAAATAGTAGTTAATGGTAATCAAGCTCTTCCTCTCTCTTCATACAAATCATTCTGTTACCCCTAATGAATGAGGCTTTGTTCCCTCAAGGTAATGTTCTCTCTCCTTGCTTCTAGTGGAATCTTTCACTGAGGACAAACCTATTGTGTTTTTTTTTTTTCTTTTTTCCCCAGATGTGGGGAAGTGGGGGAAAAGCAGAAGATAGGCATGCTTTTTCACACTGATTTCATTTGAGTTTTGGTAAGCCTAGCTTGAAAGCTGCTCAAAGCTTACTGGCCTGACATGTTTGTTTTGGAGAGAACGTTCCTTATTAAGTTAGTGGTGGTTACATGCAATGTAAGTTTTTAAAGTGGGTCAGCTACCCAGAGGTCTCAGAGGATGATATGTTTTTACAGAGAGGATGCTGGATTGGGTGAAGAAGTGTCATGAGGGGGTGAACAGCACAGAAATCTTTGCTTCAGAGAAAGTAACAATCATCTGACCTCTCTCTGCTTTAGCTTTCAGCCCTCCTTGAGCACCTGCTGGGCTTCCCTCCTAGAGTTGAGGGCATCTGGAGCCTGGTGTAGGTCATGCTGCTCACTTCCTTCCCCATCTCTTGGGACTTTTGGGTTGGGGATGCTAGTTACGATCGTGCCAGGCCACAAGACATATGGAGAGGAGCTGTATCTGGAGGTGTTGTGACATTGGGGTTGATCCTTGCAGAAAGAGGAAGAGCATGGAGTTCCCCAGTGAGAATGAGTAAATGCGTCACTTTATGCCAACATCAGAAATGCAGGGTGTGTACACCCCCCTCCCCCCCCTCCACCTTTCACTTCCCTATTTTTATTTAGAGCAAAGGAGAATCCCCAGACCCAATAAAAAAAAAAAAACAAAAAAAAACTTTGCATTTGTTTCATTTTCACACATGTCGTGATTTGGGTATTCCTGTGGTTCTGCAATGGCCGTTCTCGAGTGTGCACAACTGAGGGAAGCCAGAGGCAACTGGGACCGCTCAGCATGAGGATTTGGTTTTTCAGAGCAAGGCCCTCCTTGGGGCTTTGTCTTCCACTCCCCGGGGTGCTCAGAAGGGGCTGGTGCCTGCAGAGGTTGCTGCTCTTGTGCAACAGCTGCAAATCATCTCCTAAATCCACCCCCAGCCAACACTGAGCACGGCTTTGTGTTGCTTCCCTTAGTATTGTGAGGTGCTCAGCAGTCCCAGGGGTTGCGGAGCTCCAGGGCTGCCCTATAGGTGAGCGCATCCAGGGCTGGGGATGCTCACAGCTGTTCAGGACAATCTGTCTTTAGAGACCAGGCGTCCTTGGGAATACAGCAGAAAAACAAACTACTCTCCTTTCATTTTTTTTTCTCCCCTCCTGCTTAGCAGTCCCCTGGTGCTTCGCCCTCCCTCGCAATGCTCCCACAGCTCCTCTGCCAGCATCTCCCTCCCAGCCGCAGCCCGCGATTACCGCTGTGGCTCCCCAGGGATGCCCGTGTTTAGCATTGTGCCACCAGGGACACCCCACGTGGCACAAAGCAGCCCAGCCTGCGTCAGCCTGCAGATGCAAGGCACTGCACTGTGCTTATATACACGTACGCCTATAGGAAAGAGATGATTTAGCTGCATAAACTCTCATTAACGGCAATGAGATCGCACGGCTGACAGCTCCAGGAAGCTGTTTGATAGCTTGCTCCTGACGTGCAGATTTTGAAGCCCGTGGCCATACCTGGTGATTAGCTTTTCAGCAATAATCTGCTGCCATGAAAACAGAGCCTCTCGGTGGCTTGCGTGAAAAGGCTCCTGAGTGAGCGCTGTGATTCATGGCCAAAAATAATACATCTCCCTTAAACAATGCCAGCTCTGTGGTCCAGGCTGACAAAAGCCAGTTAAATTTAAAGGGACCCTGTTAGAACAGGCCTAAAAATAACTCCGGCCAGCTGTGTTTTGGTGAGTGGGTGCATGCTCACATGGTGCTGTCCTTCTGCTCTGCCAATTTTGTTTTTTGTTGTTGTTGTTGTTGTTCTTTTTCTTGCCTGACTTTGCCTTGCTCTTCTCATGAAGCAAATACAGGCTTTGTATATCTGTAAGTATGTTCCTCTTTCCCTGTCCTCCTCCTGGACAAGTGAAATAAAATACATACAGAGTGTGCATGTGTGGAGCACAGCTGCTTGAAGAGCAGAAGCAGAAGAGCTTCGGTTGGTTTCCCCATCTGAAGCAGAAATCAGAGCAGATCTGTGTTTCTCAGCATCGTTTGCCAACGAATTTTCCCGAGTCCTCTTTCCTGTGTTTGGAGCAGTGTAACAGCTGCTGGAGAATCCCTTGCAGAGGCCACGATAGGAGACATCATCCCTCTCCCCAGAGGCAGATGCTCCATTTGTTCATCCCTCTCCCACGTACCCACCAGCGTTGCTGGGGACGTTACTCTGAATGGTTCCTGCTTATTTGGAATAACATACCCAAATTGCACAATTACTGACCGAGATAATAACAAAAACGGCCCAAGCATTTCCTTTCCACTCTTTTTCTTGTAGGTATAGATAGGGATTGCAACACTGAAAAGTGAAGCAGAGGTTGTTTTGAAGAGAGAACACCAATGCTGCTCAAGCACAAGGAAACCATAAAATATAGTCAGCTGTCTTCTTAGAATTGACAGTGTTCACTTCCTAATGTTATTTCCAAAAGAAATCATGAGTGAATGCTGACATCTTGATATGACTTTGATATGCTTTGATTTTGCTGGAATGCCATTTTCCAAAGGATCTCGTGCTTTCCCCAGGGTGGTTTACCTACAGTGGATACTTTCGGCATCAGCGGGATCTGATGTGCATTTTGCTGTAACAGTACGGTGCAGTTGGCTTCAAATTTGGCTAGTGATAGGATATTTAAACTGCTGCTTGCAATTTAGCAGCTTTCTTTTCTAGAGCATTCTTCCTTGGCTTTGGGTTTACAAATACTTCAGAGGACAGCAGTGTCCAAGGGTGAAGAGGGTATCAGCCACCAGGCAAAACAAAGAGAGTGGAGACTATCAGATAGTCTCAGATATTCCTGCAGTCTTACACTGGTTGGAGGTATAACAAGCAAGAAACCCTTCATTTTGATCTCATTGCTGGCACTGAAGTGACAATGGAGTTCAAGAGGCTTTTCATCTTAAGAAACAGAGAGGACACCTTCAAGATATTCTTCTGAAAATAGTTAAATGGAAGACCCCAAGTCTGTAGGGGTTTTTTTTTTTTTTTTTTTTTTTTTTTGCATTCATTGATCTGATCTTAGGCAAGACAGACCAAAAAAGTTCACTTCAGAACACTTTGACTTTCCATGTCAGCAAATTGTCCAAAGCTCATCAGCTGGATTCATTACTTTCCCGAAAAACCAGAGGTCAGAGCAAGCGTTGCAGAAAAATTTTGTAAAAAATAGATTCCCATTTCTGCAAGAAACTACTGGAGTACATCCACCCTTTCTGTTTACTTTCTGCAAATTGACTTACTGGTGACAGTGCTTTGGATTATTTATTTATTTATTTATTTTAAAGAAAAGGCATATGTCACACAGTAGTCCCCAAAAAGCAAATTCTGAATTAATAATAAACATTAGCATTTTTTTCCCCAAAAACTGGAGTTAATCATTCAAATACAGCAGCACTGCTTGATTTGTGTTCAATCAGGACTAATCAGCACAGTCTGGATTTTGAACGTTAAATGCTTATGGAGTCTGCTCATAACTGATCTACGTGACAAATTGTGCAGACGGTTATATGCTTAATTATTTCAACAACGTATATCCAAAGGTTGGTATCTGCTGGCAGACAGTGCCCAACTGAGGCAGATGTTAAGGAATACAGACAGCAATTTCCTATGAACAGTTTACTCATTTCTGAGCTTGATTCTCAGGTTTACAGTTCTTAGCGTTTCTACAGTGCCTGTTGCTGTACATTCACGAGGGAGCCTTCTCTCATTGATAAGTTCTGGGTGTGCCTTGGAGGAAAGCATCTTAGCGCTACTGAGATGTGATTGGTACAGGTCGTGTATGGTGCTGCCTCTGGAACAAGATGCCTCTTGAATGTGTGGTGCTCCCATCTGGCTGTTGATGCCATTCCCCTCTTGTTTACGGGTGGTGATGTTTTGTTAGCCTGTGCCCCTCTGTGGGGTGGCATTATGCAGAAAGGAACATCTTGTCTTTGTTACCAACGTATCACAGCCCAAACTCCATGGGAGCATGATCTAACTTGAAACATGCAAATTTGGACTTTCTAATGAATTTTATAGGGTTAAGGAAAAGAGTAATATTGTGTTTTGGGCTTGGATTGCTTACGCGATAGGCTGCAC
The DNA here is from genome assembly GCA_028571105.1 of Tragopan temminckii. NCBI lineage: Eukaryota > Metazoa > Chordata > Aves > Galliformes > Phasianidae > Tragopan > Tragopan temminckii. The sequence goes on along the minus strand of JAOWBP010002052.1, from coordinate 8,704,469 downwards.
AGCTAATTAGGACTTTCTTATTTTGGCACAATTTGTATCTAAGAGCCTCAAAACGGCCTGACACAGCAATCAAATGTATATGGTAGGAATGATAACATACAATATTTTTGCCAAAATGTTAACGTGAAGTAGATTTTATCAAACTGAATTTCACCCAAGGTTTTTGTTAAGGATAAATCCTAAAAATAGATTAAATAAATAAATCCCAACAAACCAGAAATCCCTTTGTAGAGGGACCCTGGCTCCCCTGTTGCTATCATTATCATCTTCCTGTGACCTTCTGAACAATGAGGGTTTTCTGGCATTTTCATCTTCATCTATTGGAATGCATTTCTGATTTGCCACAAATTAGGCAGTGATAGGAAAAGAGTTGCAGAAAATGCCTTTTTTTTTTTTTTTTTTTTTAAGAAGTTCCATTGTCAGCAGCTGTTTTTCATCCACAGCTCTGTCCCCTCCCTGCTTCTGCCTTTGCAACTAAATCCCACCAGTGAAACTGAACCATAAATAAAGATGAAATTAGGTTGGCTATTCAATTTGAGAAAGGTGCAAGAAGTGAAAAGTGTAGTCATAAGTCAGAGGGATTGTGCTTACTATTTTTTCTTTATTAATAGGGTTTTCAGTCATCAGAGCAAGTACATTTATTTGGGGCCGTTAAACTTGTACTATATTTTCAATGAGGAATTAAGTGTGGGGCAAACAAAGGTGTAACACAAGGCAAGATCACCTAGGAAGTTCACACATGGCTTTGCCTCCCTCAGTGATAGGCCTCTCTGCTGGAGGTGAGAACAGAAGGCTTCTGATCTGCAAGAGGAACATTCCATTTCACTTTCTCCAGTCAAAACTCACTCATACCACAGGGCAGCTCACTGTGATGCGCTTCTTCAAAAAGTCTCATCCAGGAAATTAGAGGTTTCATTCTCAGTCTGTTGAAGCCTGTAGAGATCTCTCCTCATTATTTCAGCTAGTGCTGGAACAGGGGCATAACTGATCCTGACAGGAAAATGAAAATGTTCTGGGAAATCCACAGTAGCTTTCAAAAAGTACATTACTGTGTATATGGTGAAGATGCCTTGCTAGATGAAGGAAAACTATATGGAAGTTAATATGCTTTAATTTATAAAGAAAAAATAAAAATAAAAAAACCACAACCAGGGAAGTTGGCTAGTTGACTAGATAACAAAAATATCCCAAACCCCACAAGTGTATGACAGCAAGTATGCATCAGCAGCTTGAAAGAATCTCTAAATACTGGAGATTAGGGAGAGGTCTATTCAGGCAACCCTGTATTTTAACTCCTTCTTAACTTAATTCACTGCAATGAATTGTATTTTCCCCAAGGGAAGAGTAGAAAGGTAGATGAAGTGAAACTGGCTTAGCTGTTCCTCTGCCCAAAAAAACACTGACCCATGCGAAATGTTCAGTTCACCACCCCTGTTGCCCTTTGTGATGGGATAATGTGAACAGAAAGTTGGCTGTGCAGTTCTTGGGCATAACAGAAGAGAAGGACCCTCAGACTTGATAATCCTGCTTCAAGGCCCAGGCTACTGGCAAGGTGTGGGGTATGTGAAAACATCAGAAAATAAAAGAAAAAGGAAAGAAGAGAAAGAATTCATTAAACTTGAAGATTTGTTGCTCACTCGTATAGTGAAATATATGGTGGTTGTTTTGTGGGAGAACTCCATATCACCAATCACCTAGATAGTACCTGCAGACTTATTTGATCTTCCCTTATACAGTGAACCTATCCATTACCTATGGAATTTGTTTCCTCTCAGAAGGATGGCTTGGGTAAAACAAGGCACTTTGTGCATTTACATGATGAAATAAATGCTTCTAAGGTCATAATCTCCATCACTGGAGATATTCAGAAACTGTTTATGTGTGGTCCTGAGCAGATGGCTCTAGGTCACCCCGTTTGAATGAAGTGTTGAACCTCGAGAGATCTCTTCCAATCTCAGCTATTTCCAGGGGGGGCTCTTCTTGGTGATGTGAAGCAGTAGGACAAGGAGTAATGGCCTAAATCTTGAACACAGAAGGCTGTGTACTACCATGCAGAAGAACTTCTTTATGGTAAGGATGATGGGGCACTGGAACAGGTTGCCCAGAGAGGTTGCTCCATCTTCTATGGAGACATTCAAGACCCATCTGGATGCTTACCTGTGCAATCTATTGCAGGGAACCTGCTTTAGCAGGGGGTTGGACTCAATGATCTCTTGAGGTCCCTTCCAATTCCTGTGATTCTGTGATTCAAGATGATACAAGTCCAAAAAAAAAAATTAAATTAAATTAAATTAAATTCTTGCCCTGTCACTGCCATCCTGCCTGTTTCAGCTTGGTCTCTCAGAGTATGCCAGGGAGCCTGTCCGAAGTTCATACTGATTAACAGCTAGCTCTGTTTTGGACATCTGCTGGCACTGTCCAAGATGTGCTGCTCTTGTTGGGGTTATCCATAATGCTGTGCCTGTGTCAGGGCTAGGGTTCATTCTTGATCCTCTCTTGGTAGTGTTGACATAGCCAGTTTCCAGTCTTGGTGAGAGAGAATAACAGTGAGGTGAAGAATGGTGGAGCCTTTTCAACACTACAGGGCAGTGAAAAGTGAACTCTTCAGACCATGCTGCAGTAATTGTGTGTGCTTCCTCTATTGATAAATGTCTCCATAGTTCTGGTTACAACTTCTCATAATAGCAAATATCAGGGGGGAAAAGATAAAATATATCTAGCAGAACAGCTAAACTAGCAATAATATCCCCCAGACATGCCTTTTCCAACCCAAACCTTGGAACACAAAATGGAAAAACATGCCAGAATCTACTTCATTCCTTTTAAAGCTTTATCTACAATTTCAGCCACTTTGAAGCAAATGCAGTAAGAAGGAATTCAGTTTTTCAGTCAGTTTTTCTCAACTTTAGGCACTGTCCATCTAGATTTCCTCATTTCCAATGCAGACTGTGTTAGAGGAACATATGGTGTGAGCCTGCTTGAACTAGACATGAGCAATGAGCAAGGAAGGCATCTGATGGTTGCTTAATAGCAAAGTCGTCTTCAGTGTCTGTGGTGCTGCACCAGTTGGTGAAAGCCATGGAAGCAGTGGAGTAAGGTTGAAGAGAGTACAGGGCAGGTGCTTTGCTTTGGTCATCCACAGACTACTTGGAATAAATGTTTTGAATCCAAGGTGAAAAGCTGAAACTCTACTAAAAGCAGAGTGATTTTGGTTCTCACTTTTGTAGAGATGTTTACCCAGAAGTCTGGAATTGCAGCATCCCAAGTTCTTCTGTAGCTCTGTCTATAATCCATTTCCTCTTCCTTAAAAAATAAAAAAAAATAAAGCTGTCTCTTAAGGACAGTGGGAGCTCAGTGGCATCTTTTGTGTTTGTTTGTTTGGTTGGTTTTTTTTGCTGGAGAAGTATGAGATGTGGCAACAAGGAACAATGCAGTACAATGACTTAGTGGAAAGGGAGGTACTGTATAATTTGGCGTCTTGCGCGGCACACAAGCAGTAGTTTCAGATATGCTTTTCCACATGGATGAATGTCAGCATTGCTAGCAAGTCTTTCTTCTCCAGTTCTAATCAGTCCTGTAGCAAAGACACAAAACTGTATTCCTAAGTGCCTATATGTATAAGGGTGGCAAACGGTAGAACTGAAGGCTTGAAAATGGAATTCAAAGGACCAATCATCCTTGTGATTGTTCTTGTTATGAAACAGTCTTATGACGATACCTATATTTTACAGAAGGGGAGATGTGTTTATTCCTAAGCTGCCAGAGGAAGCTGCTCTGTCTCTGTTTCATTTTCTCTGGTAATGAAATGTGGAGTTTTTCACCTGGCAGATCAATAGCCTTTCAACGTCTTATTTATTTTTTTTTTTCCCCCGTGCTTCCCAAATGAATGTCTGTTATTTGGAAGCATAACAGAAAAAAGAGAAAATGACTACAGAAAAATTTGAAGCAGAATCTTTCATTTAAGCAACTGTAATGCAAGAAAAAGGGATGAAATCCGATTGTTGGTTTTTTTTCCTTCTTTGCGGTGAATGAGGCTGTTACTGCATAATGCCTTTGATTTGTAGATGTTGGGTCCTTTTCTGATGACAATCAACCAGAATCAGCGTCTTCGCTAGCATGCTCTGCACCTGGCATTTCAAACACTTTTAATGTCGACATCCCCAACTTTTGCTGGGTGCCTGGCAATGACTGCTTTGAGTAGGCTGGATTGGTCTTGCTCTTGTTTCCAGCTAGGCAACTGGATGTACTCAAAGTTATCCCAATAAAGCTTAAGTATTGCCAAGACAACAGGATTTGCCTGTCTGCGAAGCAAAGATGCTTAAAAGTGTTCCTACGTTGCTGCTGTGGAGATTCCTGGGAAATTAAAGTTTTGCCTTTATACAAGGTAGGAAAAGAATCTGTGAGCAGGCCATCCACCAGTGCACCTGTCCTCTTTTCCATTACTTCTGAGGAATCAGCACAGCAGCAGATCTTGCTTGTCCCTGGCGGATACCAAAGCCATGAAGGAAGAAGAGCAGGCTGAAGAAAAGTTGCGGGTATGGGCTTCTCAAACCTCTGGTGACTTAGAGAACCCAAAAGGGAGGCAATGTAAGGAGTAGTTTTCAGCAGGCTCTAGGCCACATGGGGTATTTAAGACTCACAGGCAAGATTTTGGCACTCCACTGAAGTTTGTATTTCCAATCTCAGCTACATTTTACACTGGCCTTTGTCCTGGATGAATGTTGCCTTTTATTCAGGACAAGTTGTCTTTTCAGCAATGTTTAAATGTATTTTTAATGTGAATTATCATGTATGGTACAGCTTCTGAAACAGAAAGAGAGGCTTTGAGAAAGCTTTTTGCTGGCAGTAAATTAGATTCAAGTTTCTGTGATAAGCTGTAATAGCTCTTCAGAGCAGATGTGTTTTATCAATTTAAGAACACAGACTCAGAAAACATGTACTGCGTTTAGACTTTCAAAAATGTATTTTCATGTTAGTGTGTACACAGTCAGCAGTAAATCTATAGAAGCCATTACTTTCTTTCAGTTAAACATGATGCAGCTTGCAGTGCACCTATTACGTACATAGTGGGTGTTGGAGGAGCTTTTCAAGCCACATGTTGCTTCTTACAGTGAAGCTGAGTGCTGGCTGAAATGATGGGCTACCAGCCTAGGTTTGGCCAAAGGAAAAAGCACCCTAAAAGGCAGACAATCCACATGCTGTTGTATAGACCCATAGCGCACAGGAGAAGCCTCCCACAGTTCTATCTGTGATCCAGTTCCCTGACATGGGGGCTGCTGTGGCTACTGCTTCACGTGGCAAGAGACGCATCACTGCCATCTCCTCCTCCTCCCAAATGTTGCTTTCAGCCCTGGGGGAGGACGTGGTGCAAGCTGCCAGCTTAGGCTGTGCTAAACTCCCAGCAATGCCCTCTCATTGCAGCACTGCCCGTGCATCTCCCCTGTGCTCAGGGGGATGGCCCTGCATGGTGGTACAACAGATGTCAGCTAGACTGTACAGCCCTGTGATGGCGATCCACAAGAGAATCAACACGGTCCCCATCTCACGGGTGCTTCTGTGGCAAATCACTATTGAGTTTTATAGAGGAAAGAGGTCCAGATTTTCTGGGTGTTGTATGGTATGTTGTATGGACCATTGCCTGGCCGTCTACCTCTGTTTTGCACTTGTCTATAAATGAGGCACTTTTACTCACCCCAGCTATAAGAATTGATGAACGCTGCCAACCAACACTTTTAAAATCTTTTTCCTGGGAAGAGCATATCTCAGAGGAGGCTGCTCATTTCTGCACAAATGTCTGTTTTTCAACCAGGCTGTGAAAATAGTCAACAGAATTTTTATGACATTTTCACCAAAAAAAGCAGTCAAACGAGGGAAGGTTTTGCAAAGCAGCAGGTTGATTTCTTCACTGCTGTAGAACACAGGGTGCCCATATATTAAGAAAGAGGCCTTGAGTAGGACCTTTCCAATACTGTCCATGTTACTTCTGTGCATGGAACATTTTCCAGTCCTACTGGTAAACTGGCTTGCTAGGATTAGAGAATTAAGAGGCTAGGAAGGAGGCTACTTGAAATTTATTTCTTTCTAGCAAGGCTTTCCTAAGGAAGCAAGTCTTATGCAACAGCGTTAACTGTCTGGACCGGATATCTCAATGGCTGAATTCTTTGGTTATTTTAGGGAGTCCTGCAAAGGAGGAAAATGGTCTGAGTCATTGGTAAATTCCATCTGTCATGAATATTAGAGCCCCAAAAAGTAAAAGGCAAAATGTTTGCCCCAGATTCAGGCAAAGTCTGCAACATCATCATGTTTGTTGCTAACTGCTCAAATACCCACATTAGAGAGATAGTTAATGGATGTCCCAACCGAAAAGTTCTCTTGAGAGCTTGAAATCAACCACAAGACACAGACCTGCAAGAAGCTAGTTTTCATTTGGTTCAAGTGTGTGAGGCACTGGCTCTCAAACCTCTGATTCCCCTCACCAGCACCATTTCTGTATGGCTTGATTGCTTTCTGAAATGTTCTCTGCAGCCCTGGAAAAAAATGCTCAGATCTCAAATATCTAAGACAACTTTCCCCCAGATAAGGTAATGGGTGCTGGTAGACTTGCACACTCAGGGCGTACAAGGAATTTTCCAGAAACCCCTGCAGAGCTGAGCTCAAGCGGAGAGAGTTAGATATTTTCTGTCTTCATTGCATCATTCAGTTGTCTTCAATCCTCAGAAAAGCCTCTAGGGTTTCCAGGCTGGCTCCGCTGATGTGACACGATGCTGGCTGTGCTGTTTCCTCTGATAGCTAGATGTTTTTCTGTTTCATTCTGTGGTTAGGTTGAAAGGGGTTGCCCATGGTTTGGGATTTCCACCTCAGTTCCTTCTTTCAGCATGGAGGAAATTCACAACTTCTCCTCTCAGTGCGACGTGATGTAGATCATGACTATTTTTGTGAAAATCCTTTTCTAGTCCCATTCTGCCTGGAGTTTCATGACAGCAACCAAAACAGATCTGTTCACTTTCAGTTATTTGCACAGAGTGGAACAGCTCCAACTGTAAATACTGAATCTGATGGCAGAGGAGCCAGCAGCCCTGTGGTACAAGTCCATACAGACATCCCCAGCCTGTGCGATATGGGAACCTGAAGTAGTTCTGTCTGCTGGAGTACCCTTACATCAGGCATCCCCTCTGTGCTCAGAGTAATAAGCTTTGGACAGGATTGGGTCAAGAGCAGAGAAGCTGGTAAATGCCAGCGTGGTGTGTAGGAGGAAGTGGTTGTGCCAAAGAAAGCCACAGAAAACACAGCTTTGCATTACCTCATCTCTACTTCACATTCTTTGGCTGCGGGGCTGAGTTGCCCTGGGGCAGATTTTCTCATCAAACTGTGCTCCTTGATTCCTCTGTTTAGGGCCTGGTGTAGGATGAGTGCTACCTCTTATTGCAAGATTCTGTAGGGTCTGCCACCGTGGGCATTGTTATGGGCTAATTGTGAGATCTCTTAGCTTTATCCTGAAGTGCAGAATAACAGCCCTTGTGAACACATTGGTCGCCTTGTAAAGTTTTGATGGGTGGCTAACTAGGCTTGGAAGGAGATACTGTAGGAAAAAAATGCTTGCTTATATCCAGGTTGATTGGTCTTCTGGTGGCTAAAAGCAGTGCTGGCAGGGAAATGTATTTGCCTATTGCACTTCACTTGTTTGGCCCCAGGAGATGAGAAGCAGAGGTTGTGGTTTCTGCAGCTGCTGATTCAGTTTCACAGATTGCTGTCCCTGGTTGGCAGGTGGATCTGCTGACTGACTTTGGAACGTGGCAGTGAAGCTCTGGCCCACAGAGGTGCTCTCGAGGAGTACACATCAGCAGAATTCCACTTCTTGTTTGCTTCAAAGCAGGAATGTAATTTTCCCTTAGATGCAATTCCTCCTTAAAACAAAACCTCCATGTACAAAACAAAGTTGTGACTTTGGATTGCAGTAGGGGGAAAAGATGAGTCACATGGTTATAGTCATGCAACCACTGTAACCTTACTTTCTGCAACAGCCGCATAAGGCTTGGATATCTCCTAGACACATTAGAAAGTAGGAGTTCAGAGGTATGATTGTGTGATTTAAGCGGAAGAGTGCTAGAAGACTTTCTTAGAAAGGTTTATTTGTGTGTTCTTATTCACTGAAAGCAATTTGCTTGACAAATTCCATGAGCATCTACGGTGTTACTGCTGTGACTGAAAGGCTGAGGCTCGTGTCAGTGTGCATACAAACCCTCTGACAAGAGCGGGTGACATGGTAAATTCAAACCAGCCAAACAAAAATATTAGCAAAGCCACAGGTTGTTATTTTGTTTGGAAGAACTTGAGAACGAGTGACCATGACCTCGGGTGGGAACGCAGTGAAAGTTCCTCTTATTAAAAATAAAAAAAAGAAAAAAAAAAGAAAAAGCAAATTTCTACAAGCTGTCATCACAAGTATGGACAGAAGGTGACTGCGCACCAAGCAGCGCAGAAAGCTTTCTGGACATGTTTCACAAGCTCTCCCACAGCCAACCCTTTATGGAAACCCCCTGAACAATCTGGGCTATTTTGTGGTGTTTAAACTAAAACTACCCTTCCAGCTTGCGGATGAAGCATTTGGATTTGTGAAAGCACTGCTCAGCACACACGTATGCAGTGTTTCTCTTGCAGGAGCACTCTGCTGGGGAAGCAGTGGGGCTGGAGGAGTCCTGTGTGCAGACGAGTCACCGTGGCACAAACAGGTCCTCTGTTCTTCCAGGTGGGAAAATGCTCCTCTCGGGGCTGTCTGGGCTTTCTGTATCTCCAAGGACACTGTCAGTGTTATAAATAGCAGTGCTGGGGCTACGAAGGAATGCAGGGCTGTGACTAATGCTCTGTTTGAATAAAGCGCCTTCTGCTGTGGATTTATGTTTTTATTTGCAGTTTACATCCAACGTTTACAATCTCCCCGTCCTGGAGCGCATGACAAATTTGGTAGAGCGAAGCTTTTCTTCCTATTGGTAAGCTACAACAGCCCCCAGTGTTGGGCCTTTTGCAGATCTCTGCCCAAACGTAGGCCACAGCATAAGAAGGTGTAATTTACTGTAAGAAGGACTTTAAGGCTATATCTGTGGGCTAACATATTGTGTGGAACATTATTCAGGTGTGAAGATGTTAAAGCATCTTTCAGGAACAAATCATTTTTTTTTTTTTAAGTAAGTGGAGATGAGAAGTCTACTGGCACAGATTTCATCCTGGGTGAAACAATCAAAGCATTCCTCAAGATTTAATGGCTATTTAATGAAGAATTCAAAATTCAGTAGTATAAACAAAAATATCAGTCTGCAAACATTTTCCTAATTCTCTCAAACTCGTATAGAAAGCCTTGCTGCTTAGTAGGATCAAAGCTGACTTCAAGGAGCAATGGGAAACAAATTGGACTGGGCCCATACAAAAGGCCTTGCAGAATTCCTGTTAGACAGTATCAACTGCTCTTCCTTTGTCAACTGATGCAGTCACTCCATTGTAGAAGGCCACCAGATCATGGATGTGATGTGCCTTTGATGAAGCCATGTTGACTGTTTTAGATCACTTTCCTGCCTTGTCCATGTGTTTGCACAGCTTCCAGGAGAATCTGTTCTACGGCCTTTCCAGGCACGAGGGTGAGGCTCACTGCAGTTCTTCAGATCTTCCTTTCTATCCTTCTTAAAATGGTAAAAACTCAGCATCCTTAATTGTGTTCTTATTGTAGATCAGTATGGGGCTCCATACTGCCAATATGCAGGACAGGGTATGCTCAACCCAGCTGCTTCTGACCAGTGGGAAATCCCACCGGGGGAGTATCAACGGTGAAATAAAGCCATTGCTTCAAGAACTCTGCTTTTCTGCCACGTTGCAAGCACAAACTGTGAGGAAGTGAGATAGTGGCTGTTGACTCTGGGGACTTTTGACAGGCACCCATTGCATCCATTGATGTTGTGAAGGGTCCTGGAGGGGATGAGGAGCCTCTGCCAGTGATTGATCACAGACCTTCAGCCTCTTCAGTGTAATATGTGCATCTGACCCTGAGGCTGAAGAGAATAAATGCTTGCTCTCATGACACACAGCAGGTGAGATCATTGCTTGAGGAATGCCAGACAGTGTTGTAATAGTCTCACATGCTCATCTTCTGGATGGGCTAATTTTGCTCGAGCTTTAGAAGACAATTTTTTGTTACTTCTGAGGTGCTTTCTTTCCTAATAAGCTGTTGTAAATGGCAATAAAATCTGCTTTATGTTCTCAGCTTTCCAGAGAAACAGCAACTCTCAGGTCAGGGCAGAATGTTGCAGATGGACAAGCACTGCAGTTGGATTGATGACTTCTAACTTCAGAGCTGTCTGACTGCCATGTACACCGGGTCTGCTCTAGGAGGGCTGCATCTCATTTAAATAACTGAGCTGTATCCAGAGAATCACCCAAACCCACGCTGCTCACCTCCCTTCCACTCTCCATCTTGTTAAGAAAAATGGAGGTGAACTATAGGCAGAAAGGGCCTACCTCATCATTCTCAGGGACCACAGCATCAGTGCAGCCCTGCAGCTGGACCACAGGAATGATAAAGATGCACCTATGAGCCCAGCCACCATGGCGTGTGCTTTTGTGGCTCTTGTGACCTCTGCTCCCACGTCATAGGGTTGCTTCAAGCTGCACTTCTGAGAAAGGGAAATGTCCTAATTGCACTCAGTTTACCTCGCGCTGCTCTAGTTCTGTTTATTATACTGAACTCTTTTCTTTTACTAGATCACTTCTGCTTCCCCTACAGTAAAGAGCGCTGACCAGATCATACATTATTCAGAAAATACACTGGGCCTTGTTACATAATTTAGCATTTTTTCCTTCTGATCAAGCACCTCCAAAATTTACATCAAGGAAATTAATTTGAAGAGCTTTTCTTTCCTTAAAATCTTCCAATTACTGAATGCCAATACTGAAAGTAACTACAAATTTCTGTTTCATAGAGCAGATAAAAGGTAAGAGGAAGCACAGCCTTCTTTGTACCCCACTAAAAGTTAATGGAATCTCTTTGTTTCACTCTCCTACAGTTATAAAAGTGCTGCCTTATATTGCAGTCTCTAGAAACATAAATAAACCTGTGTATTTATGCACATAGATGGTGACTCAACTGCTTCAGATAAAAGGGTCTTCCAAAATTGCCATCTGATATGGGAGAGGGGAGAAATTTAGCAAGTAATGCTCAGTGTGATGCAAAATTAAAGAAGCAGCAAAATAGCAATTCTAACTACCCTGCTCTAAAGTATCAGATGTGTGTATTGACGCAAACAAGAAAACAGGGCTTAATCAGTATTCACTCTGGTATCTTGCAGTGCATAATGTTGGAATATCTCAAAATATAACGGCTTTTGTCCTCGTTGGGATAGGTTTTGTCTTGACATAAGCAGAAGCAGATAGTGCAGTATGGGTGATGCGCTTCATGGCTGGTAACCAGCTTTAACAGCCACCTGAATGTGTGATTTCTGCCAGTCCCTGGTCAAGCAGAGGGTAAGCAGAGGAGTAACGCTGCGGTTTCCCTGCCTGAGCTGATTTACTGCGCTGGTAATTCTGTCACTAATAATAGAGCAACCGAAGCCAAGGGGAACTCTAAGGCAAAGCAGGGATTTACAGTAACCAGAAAGCAAGGGTTTAAAGCAGCCAGGAAGAGAGATAATTGCAAGTTGCAGCGTTATTAAATTGTAATATCAGGTGCAAAGCATTAAGGGGCTAACCTAACAGCATGCATCCATGCAGATCTGCACAAAACACTTGCCTGTTCCTCTAGGGTTTTGTTGGCATCAACTCAACAATCCCCAAATACAGCCTGAGCATAGATCTAATCCAGCAAGGAAATGCTTGGAGGTGAGATCTCTCAGCATCTTGCAGTGCATTTAGAACTGATCTGAGTACCGAAACTTCCGTTCCAAATGCTTTGCTAAGAGTCCTGTTTGGACAGGTGAGAGCTTTATTTACCAGGCAGCCACTCCTCCTGTGCCATGCACACTCTGAGTTTGTGTATGTGGTGAGACAATGCAAGATGTATTGCTGCTGGAGAACACCACGGTTAGAGGAGGGATTTGAAACAGAAGAGATATCAGTAACTTTGAGGGGGAAAAAAAAAAAAGAAATAGCAAAGCAAGGTTTTTACCGTCAGGTAGGGGGTCCCCATGTAGCTTTTATCTTGTATTTTTGGAGCTGGGTGCTGGTTTCTGGCACCCTGGCAAAGTGCTGCTTGGGGCTGCTGCTTTTTTTCAGTTTTGTGTGATCCATGATCCAATCAGCTGCTGGGCTTTTATAGAGTTTTAAAATGTGTCCCTTTCTCCCCACCTTCTATCTATGATTTGCATTTATTAACTGTATGTACAACAGCAGTGTTCTTCAGCTTAGCTTTCAGTTAAGAAACAAAAAGAAGTCGTAGCATTGCTGTTGCTGCGCAGGGGCAATCTCTACTTTTAGAACTAAAAGGATTGTCAAAATAAGGATTTTTTTAATTTTTAATTTTTAATTTTTTTTGCTGCTGCCCTGTGCCACACGCACAGGTACGGGAGGCCAGTGTTGTGCAGGAGGATGGGGCACAGGACCTCCATTCCCGCTGAGCTGGAGCAGCCAGATGAATGGACGTGTCCTGCACCACAGCTCGGCTCCTGTGGGAACCCGCTTTGTTCAGGCATGAGGCAACCCTCCCCGGGCTGTGCTTACAGATCTATTTTTGCCGCTGCTAGGTTTGAATTCCCTATAAGCTATTGAGTAGGGCAGAAAAAAAATTCTTCTGGGAAAAATGACTCCGTTGCCCTTTTGGATGCGGTGCTGTGATCTGACCTCCGGCCCAGCGTAGGCCTATTTTTCCAACACCGGGTCTGGGCTCAGGAGCTGCTGAAGTGACACTTTCTCACTCAGATGTATTAGGCCACGCACCAGCTGATGATGTCCTATCCAAAGCAGGTCTGAAGGATTTGCTTGTCTCTGAAAAGATAATTTGTGTTAAACTAACCCTTCCAGCAGTATGCCATTTCTGTGTTCCTGGCCAGACAGCACTTATCTAAGTACATTAGCAAACTGGTACTTAGATCAATGTTTCTCTGTTATATCTTCCTTCACCTGAATGATTTTATCTATTTTAAAGCTACGCTATTTTACAGAAGCCAAAATAATGGCTCTTTCTTTCCAGCAAGCATACCTGAAAGCTTCATTAAACTGAGCTTACCTGGGATGTTATACCCCAGACAATTTTGACAAATCAATCATGCTGTCTTAATTCAGAAACAATGACGAGTTTTACTGTTCTTGTGTGAAGTTCTTTTGTTTTTATCTTCTCGGTGCGATTATCGCTCTTGGTTATCATCGAAGGATTTCATCCGACTTTGAGTTTCGGTGTACTTGAATTCATTATGCTGTCTAATTTATATTTGATATAAAATGACAATAGCTAGGAATTGTATTGACAGAACTTTATTGAAGATAATTACTCAATAGGAATCATTCTGGATGAGTTAATCAGATTGAAAATTTGCTTCAATTTTACAGCACTCCAGCGCTAGGAAGTATAGCTATACACATTTTCCTTGCTAAATTGTAGCTATAATTTTGTTTAAAACTCTTTGAGTTCTATCAGGTAAATTTGAGCTCCCCAGAGAAGCCTGTAACACCTAAGCTCAACTTCTGAGATTTGATTAATTCACAATTGAAGATGATATTGCTGCAGGCAGACATCTTGCTCGCTTCCCTGCGATGGCAGGTTGTCACTTGCTTTAGGAAGATGGCTTGGTGGAAAGGCTGGGAGAATCTGCTGCCTCCCTCAATGTTACTGAGGCAAGGGGCTGTTCTCCTTTTTGAAGCAGGCAGGAAAACTGGCTGCTGCCACCAGAGCCTGGGGTTTTCTCTCTTTCATCCAAACCCCAGGGAAGAGCTTGAGGCCCAGGTTCCCCCCCAGCTCCTTTTCTCTCCAAGTTTCAATCACTGACCTCCATGGGACTAGACACAGGCTGTCATTTAACCATGCACATAACTTGCTGTGGGATTTCTGAGGCCTTATGCTCAGCGCTTTGCAGAATCAATATACCGACATAAGAAATATTGATTGTAGCTCTCAGTGTGGTTACGCACATTTTCCCTCAATAGGCTATAATAATTTGCTCACTCGGTTATGATCTATGTCCACTTGAAAGAGTTGTCATAATTGAAAACCTAAAACTATGCCTTTTTGTTAATCTATTAAAATCCACTCGGAAGTGCGGGCCTTCTCTGTGATATAGTGGCTGTTTCCCATCTTTGGCTGGAAACTGGTATGCATAGGACTGGTTTTCCTGTAACTGCCTTCTGATGAGATGCTCCAGAAATGATTTTCAGACAGAAGAAAAAAGAAAAAAATTCTAACAGTAAACAATGGAGTGAAGGGAAGAAAGAGATGAACAATTGGCCATGCATTGAGGTATATCTACACTGTGCTCACACAGAGGAGGCATTCAGTGGCCACAATAGCTTATATAGGCTTGACCTAGTAAGTGGTGTAATTGTCACTCCGACATATTCAACCGGTATTTAATTCATGTCATATCTAAACATGAATTTAGTCATAAAAGTGAGAAATAAAGAATACTGAAGATAGGGAGACAGATGTAGAAGGCAGACAAAGACAGAATGATCATGCTGAGAAGTCATATTGAGAGTGTGCATTATGGATCAGTTAATTCTTTCGTAGACTATTAATTCAGGGTTTATTTCTCCTTGCTGAAGCCTCATTGTCCTAATGCATTTAGACAGAGGAATAAAATGAAAAGATGGGGTGGGCATGATTCACCAGCCAGAGAAAAGAGTTGCTGTGTGTGGCTCACCCTTCCACATGTTCCATACTTCCCGCTATAAAACAATTTCAGATGCTCTTCTAAATCTTGGAAATCACTTATGTTATTGTACTTCAGCTGGTTTATTTGTATTCATTTTCCTCTTAGCCAAATAGGACTGTTTCTTGGGAAGCATTATGGAACATTGCTGTGCATTCAAGTTATTTTAGTTTGTCTGTTTGCTTTCTGCAGGTCTCAGAGGTTGCCAGCTGCTTGTTCTGAGTGTCTGGGCCAGCCAATTATTAGCTTAACACTGATTCCAAAGCCTTCGTGTAGCTTTGTATGGATTTTTATATTGCTGTTCATATCTGTCATATCAGCTCTGGGACATCCTTTGTGGGGAACTCTGGGTGCAAACCACTCAGCAGAGAGAAGAAAAAGGCAGTCATTGCCTTAAAGGCTGTACAAACATTTTCTTGATCTTCAGTTCAGGAGATATAAAAGACAATGCAATGTTATGCTGGCAGTCCTCGTGGTAGCACACTGACATGACTTCTCCCTCTATCTCATCTTCAAGGCTGAGCGCAGACGCTGTTAATTAGCATCAGCACATTAGTAAGCACAGTTCCATAGTGTCATGTCTCAGCAACCCTATTTCTGGTGTCAGATGCAGCACCTGGAGCGTAGCAGTAACTGGGAATGCTGCTGGAGTACAATCCTACAGGGGGGAAAGGGAAATGGCACGATGAGCCTGTAAAGGCACCATGTGCCCAGCAAATATCTTCAGCCCTGGTGGAAATGGCAGACATGAAGGCTGCACAAAGCTGGGAATGCATATTTATGGGGAGAGCTGCTGGATTTGCTAGACCTGATCCGTTCTGATCCAAAGGGCAGAAGGGCTACACTACCTCCATCTAGCAGGATGTGGCCATTGCCATTTGCATTGTTGTAGTACCCTGTGCAACCACACAACTGCAGGTTCTGCTGTGGTTGCCCAAAGCTCTGGGACAAGGACATAAGAAAGGTGGTGTTTAATTTCAGTGTCATGCTTTCTTTGCTTGGCTGGGATGCAGATGGCCATACCAAGTAATCCTGGGGAACCCTGACATGAATGGGACAATTTCTTTGCTTTTCTGCTGATTTAAATGAGAAAAGAATCAATGTAATTACTGCAAAAGATGCTAACAGACCTGCATTGTCTTGTCAGATTTATTTTCTTGTCCCTGTTGTAACATTCCTTCCCCTGCACTTTTGTTCAAGAAGGATTTAATACGGCTAAGCAGGACTTCTAGTAGGCTATGATAAACCAACCTTGGTTGGTTTATGTGATTATATTGTGTGAATTTCCTCAGTCTTTCTAGGAAAAGAAATAAAAATACTGTGTAAGATTATGCAAAGTAATCTTCTGTATGTTTAGGCTAAGCACAGGTATAAAAAAATGGACCCTGGTGTGGGAAGCTGGCCCCTTACTTTTGCTCATTTTCACAGCCATAATTACAGACCTGTGAATTAGATGCTGGGGAAGCAAAGTTTCACAGCTGCATTAATGAACTCAGCCTCATTTCTTACTGCTATCCAAGTACTTTCACGTGTGAGATACTACATAAACCCCCTATACCATTTAAAGAAAAAAGTCAAAACCTCATTGGAAAAGGTGTATGTGCATTGACCAGCTGCTGTGCCAAGAGGAAGCAATCTCTTTCCACTACCAGTTCCCAGTGTGCAAGCTAATCTGGAAGCTGCTGAACTTTCATCCATATAGATTTTGCAAATAGAAGTTGGGGGCAAATGACCCACAAATGGCCTCAGCCTACTATGTGGAAGACAGGAGATGATGGACAATTCTCAGATATCTTTAAGAAAATAAATAAATAAAATAAAAATTCAGCCATAGTCTATTCAAGTATTTGCTATTGTACTGGTATGGCATAAGTGTAGCTTCAGCAGAATTTCTTGTCAGTAAATTAACTGTTTTCTGTATCTTTGGAGAAGGAAATTTAACCTAACTTAGACCAGTATTGAATTTTAGGAAGACTGTTTAAAAGAGAAATAAATTCAACTATTTTTTAGATCCTATAGAGAGAGCAGCGAAAGGAAAAAAAAAAAAAAAAGAGGAGGAAAAAAAAACAACAAACATTAGAGCATTTGAAAGCAGGAATATCACTGAATTTAAATAGAGCATGAACTCCTAGCAGGCAAGAACCAGGAGGCTGTTTTAACCAAACTATCAGAAAGTGAAAATTTTACTGTATTATGCCAATTTAAAAAAAAAGAAAAAGTAGGAAATAGATAGGAAGAGCTAAAATGGAAAGGGCAAATGCTACAGCTGTGCAAGAGGGAGAGCAGAACACCATTCCCCACCAAAAAAACACTGACAAAACAGAACAAAAAGAGTAACAAGAAATTCTTGAAGTATCAGGAGGCCAGAACTTGGAAAATAGTTGGATTATAGATGGCCAGAAGGATCGCTTCAGAAACATGGATATCACCGAGCCATCGAGAAGTCACCCACTCGAGTGATATCTAGGGGTGCTACTCAAAACTATACAGAAGAAAATATATCAAAAGAAAATGTATTGAAAGAACTGGACAATCTGAAGAATATCTCCAGAGCTCTTAGGCTTGGCCAAATCTAAAAATGACAAAAGTGCTGGTTAGTAGTGAAAGCATTTATCTGATGTCAGAACAGGCATTGTATTGGAGCACTGAAAAGGGTCAGGAGTGCTTGATGTTTGAAAGTCTCTTCTGGGGAGTAAGACAATTGCAAATCACAAAGGTTTGTTTGCAAGCGTGGCAAGTTAAATATCAAGTTAAACATCTAGAGCATTTGGAAGATTTGATTATTGGAAAATATGATAAGCAAGTACTGATTGACATGAAAATCATAGTAGTAAAAGGCAAATAGTTTAAATGGTGGAGAATGGTATAATAACCAAGGTTGGAAAAGGCCCCCAAGATCAGCCTGTCCAACCATCCACCTGCCACCAACGTTTCCCCACCAAACCATATCTGTTGGTATAACATCTCACTGTTTCTTGAACACCTTAAGGTCTTCAAGGGATGGTGACTCAACTATCTTCCTGGGCAACCCATTCCAGTGCTTCACCACTCTTTT
This sequence comes from Tragopan temminckii, assembly GCA_028571105.1. Taxonomy (NCBI): domain Eukaryota; kingdom Metazoa; phylum Chordata; class Aves; order Galliformes; family Phasianidae; genus Tragopan; species Tragopan temminckii. The sequence goes on along the minus strand of JAOWBP010002052.1, from coordinate 8,686,577 downwards.
GGAGAAGAAATTTTTCCTAATATCCAACATAAACCTCCCTTGATGCAATTTGAGGCCATTCCCTCTCATCCTGTTGCTAGTCAGAGGCCGACTGTCACCTCACCACAACCTCCCTTCAGGTAGTTGTCTATTAAGATCTCCCCTGAGCGTCCTCTTCTCCAGAAGAGGATCCCACTCCCCTCAGCTGCTCCCCATAAGACTTGTGCTCCAGACCCCTCACAGCTTCATTGCCTTTCTCTGGACACACTCCAGGGCCTCAATGTCTTTCTTGCAGTGAGGGGCCCAAAACTGAACACAGTAGTAAAGGTGTGGCCTCACTCAGAATCATTTGAGTTGGAAGGGACCATTAAAAGTCCTCAGTTGACCTGGGGCAGGAAGGTTAAAAATGAAAGTGGAGTTGAAGTGATGGACTATTTGCAGAAAAGCTGCAGAAAATTAGAACAGAGTTATGGTGTCATTCATAGACAGCAAAACTGTATTGGTGGCTTTCCTCGGGTTTGGCATTGGGTGAAAAAAAGCTCAAGAGGACTTCAAAGGATGGGTGGGAGTGGCTTTTTGTTCTTTTGAGTGTTTTATCAAATCTGTACTTGGAGAAACTACAGATTTTATTTTCTCCATCTTGAATGTTTGTAATAGTGTGCTGTAGTAAGAGAAAAATTTTGAAATTGAAAGTAATTTTAGAGTAATGTGATTGATGGATATGCCTTCATCAGTGTTGCAACATAGAATTTTAGCCACCTCTTGTCTAAAAATATATAGCACATATTTCAAGGAGAGCAGAAGAAAATAATGAAGTTTTGACAAGAATGTAGATTTTCCTCCTTCTCTGGGGGGAGCATCTGACTGCCAGAGCACTAGAAAGGAATTTCTGTAGCAGAAAGCCATCCCTTAATTGTCCTCCATAGAATTTGTCTCTGGTGGACGACACTTGTATCATGATGACACTACTTTCATCATTTCATTTTGATGGAAGTTTTTCACACCTCGTGTTCCCACTGAAGTGCAGTTTATGCTGCAGTGAAAGATGTGTGACAAAATGTAGAGATACAGATTGCACTCTTTTCTTGTTCAGTCTATCGTGCAACTCTTTCCAGGTTAAATTTGCAAATTAAACTCCAAGTTACTCACGCTTTATGATAAATCTGAGGTGAGGGCTGAAGTTCGGGGCTTTCATCCATTTGTTAACATTCATATATTTCAAGGTCTACAGTAATAAGTCAGACTTACCCAAGGTTTCCTGCATTGCTATCTCTGTTTAAGGCAAGTCATTCTTGGGAGTACAGATATAGCTGTATGTGATTTCAGTATGAGTTTTTATTGAAAAGGGCACTGGAATCAGATTATGTTCTTGAAGCATTTTATCTTCTGGTTGAAAACTGGACTTTTGGATTGTAGTTTTGCTTAAACTCACATCACTCTGTACTTGGACTTTTGAACAGTTTTTGTGCAGATTCTGTAACTTACCACTTAGAACAACTAACAAGTTAAATCCATGAGATCCAAAATTATTTCAAGTGTTGAGCTGCAGATGAGGAAGCTCAGATTGATGAAGAAATTAAAGACAATTTGTGTGTTTTAATTCTAGAAAATCATAGCTGGCGACTAAGTCACTGATGTTATAAAGTGCTGGGAATGCAGTATTTCTCCAGGCTGCTGGGGAAGTACATCATCTTGTCTTGACTTGTACAGAGATATTCCAGGCACTAGAGGGAGAAGGGCCAGGTGCTGTGATCAGATTGCACAAAGGGATGTGTAACCACTGCACAACACATTGCTTTCATATAATACAAAGGTCTTCTGAGAGAGTGAAGAACATCTGTGCAGGAAATGTCCTCTCATCTGATTTTGTCTTATGGTACAGCATGATTGGTTTACTTGCAGATTTTTCCAGTGCAATTATGCCAAATTCTGAAACAAGTATGAGGTTTAGTAGTAGTGTTAAGGGAATGCATAGAAGGTGTACCAGCGCTGAAGTGTGTAGGTCATTGAGAAAGAAAGAAAGAAAGAAAGGAAGGAAGGAAGGAAGGAAGGAAGGAAGGAAGGAAGGAAGGAAGGAAGGAAGGAA
>JAOWBP010002052.1:8658548-8684412 GCA_028571105.1 Tragopan temminckii | reverse complement strand
GAAGGAAGGAAGGAAGGAAGGAAGGAAGGAAGGAAGGAAGGAAGGAAGGAAGGAAGGAAGGAAGGAAGGAAGGGAAGGAAGGGAAGGAAGGGAAGGAAGGAAGGAAGGAAGGGAAGGAAGGGAAGGAAGGGAAGGAAGGGAAGGAAGGGAAGGAAGGGAAGGAAGGAAGGAAGAAAAGAGAGAAAGAAAAAGTCCTCATGTTTTTGTAAGAGGTAAAATTCTGTATTTGCTGGAACAGGATTAAGGGAAAACTGCGCATGTAAGAAATGCAGGGCTGGGTTATGTACATGTTACCAAGCTCCCCTCACCTGAAGTGATCGAGTACTTCAGCTCAGCTTGTCTGGTAGCAGAAACTTATGAGTCATTTTTGCATTGCTTGACCCTGACACCAGCAAATAAATCCTCTGAACTGGAAGGGACAGTCAAAAGGAGAAAATAAGATAATACATAGCCAGACTGAGAGATGTGCCTGATTTGCTAGCTGAAGAAATATGCCTTCACATTTTCCCTCTTGCTCTGAGAATGCAACTCTTTATCTTCTTACTGCCAAGGAAAAGCTTGGTCACCCCTCTCAGATAAAGCGATCTACTTATCTCATCAGTTCCCGCTGACCCATTATTTATTTCACAAGTTAGAAAGTTGTCAGCATTGCGTAAGAACCATCAGCATGAATATTTGATGACCACAGCTCCCATAAGCAAAACAAATCTGATATACTGCTAGCAGCCATTAAATATTCTGTTTACTCCATAAATGTACGTTTTTAGAAATCTATTGAGAGACGCTGTCCAAGGAGATTTGATGCTTGGTATTTATTACGAAGCTTAGTTTTGAATATAAATGATGCAGTTCCCTGAGAGTCTAGTCAACATGTACATCCTCAGTACATATTCCAACATTTAATGAATGCTTAGAACGCAGCATTGCTTTTGCTTCTGACTATTGTGCAATGAAATGCAATGACTTTTCGGTTTACACTCTACTGGGATGCATCTGAAAGCTACATGAGCAAGTTCATATTTTAATACGCACCAGTATTTTTAAAAAGTGGAATCATTTTAAACTATGTTTTATGCAATACTTGGTTGTAAACGCACATTCTTGCAATTTTCAATCCTGTTAAAACTTTAACAGCTTTGCCTTTATGCAAGAAAATCTCCCCGGATTTGCAAGTAGACTTCTTTGTGTTTTGCTATCTCTGTTCAGTGCTGCAGAGATTTGATTTATCTGTGCTGAAATGTACGGCTCCAGTGACTTACACTGTGAATAATGCCAACTCTTTCTCCAAACTTTGGAGTTCTAGATAAAATAAATAGATTTACAGCAAGATTTGAATTATAGTTGTTTTTATTACAAACCTCAAAAATTTGTTATAAAGACAGACAGTTAGGAGTGTTCATTAGGGGCCGGTATACCCAGCCTGTTGGGATATTTAAGTGAAGGTGTCAAAATAGGGTACCAGGAGGAAGAAGAGAGTCTTTTGCTCAGCAGTTCACCCATAGAAAAGACGTTGAGCTTTTTTGAAAACTTAGCCATTTATTTTAGGAGAGATGTTTGGTACTAAATCTTCCTGAAAACCTGTCCCCAGAATGGAAATTGTTTGCACAGAAGTGTGGGGAGGCAGGGAATACAAATGGGCACCACGTGGTCAGGAGGCTGGAGCATGGCGGGCTGGTTCTCCATGGGTAACCAAAGAGTGCTCTACACAAATCCCCTGTTTAAAGGAGTCTCAATTCCCATGAGGTCTAGTTGCGTGTCAGGATTGTGAGTTTGTGTGGAAAGAGCGATTGTATTCTATGATGTATCTACATTTTTTCCCCAATGGTACAAAACAAGAAAGGCAAAATCATCTAGTGATACGTAATATGCAAGTTTCACCATAGCAGATGACCAAAGCCTACACTCATTGTTTTTGTATTCACAGACACCACAGATTGCCAGATTTCCAGAAGCTTCTATAAACTTTTTAACCATACTCCCTGCTTCACATACTTTTACAGACTTTTGTATCAGTGTTTGTGGTAGATGTTCTGCAGGTAGCATCAGAATACCTACAACTTTTCCACGAAGCCAAGCCCTGAACAATGAGCAGAATTATCTGCACCTCACTCTTAGCACTCACTGAAAGAAATAGAAAATTTCATGTTTCAAGTATGTGTGACCAAAAGCAGCGCAGTGGTGGTAATCTGAACCCATCGTGCCACACAACGCAAGGCTTTTGCTTCTTGGCTAGCAAAAGACTACGGATCTGATTGAGCTGAACGTTTTAAATCTGTGTCTTTAAAATTTAAAAAAAAAAAAAAGTGTTTACACCATATTAGTAGACAGGAAAAACTATGCAAAACAGTCAAAAAAGAAAATGAAGTATCAGTTGTACTTTTAAAATGTTTTTTCTTCTCTTTGCCAATGGGTATAACATCGCTGTAGGAGTCTGAAATTAAACCATTTCCCTGTTGATTTGGTTTGGCTTTTTCCAGTTGGAAAGAAAGAAAAGAATATGCTTTTCTCTTCTCTTCTTTTTCTAGCATTGCAAAAGCCCCGCAAGGATTCCCTTCAAAGAAATCTGATCGGTGATTTAACACAATATAAAATGTTATGTAAAAGCACTACGAAATATTCTCATAGAAGCCATTTGGGAAGGAAAAAGAGACAAAAACAAATGTTTCAGACAACATTTCCAAAGAAAGATCTATCATTTTCATTATTTTTAGACTCAATTTTTTTCTCACTCAAGCACACGAAGAATTGGCTTTTCATATGTGTTTTGTGCCAGAGCCCAAGCTGGGAACAAGGCGTCTTTCTGCTCTTCAGTATTTGTGGTGGGGGAGTTCAGGATGCTGAGGGGAGAAAACGTAGCTAAAAGCAGGATTATAACCTGGGACTTTAGGAGAGCAGGGTTTGGCCTCTTCAGGCTCTGCTTGGAAGAATCCCATGGGAAATGGCCCTGGAAACAAGAAGGGTCCAGGAGACCTGGTTGACTTTCAGGGATCACCTACTCCTGTCTCAAGAATGGTCCATCCCAATGAGCAGTAAAATAAGAAGAGGTGTCAGGAGGCCTGCACAGATGAACAAGAAAAAGAAAGCGTGTAAGAGGTGTAAGGTGGGCACCACCTGGGCAGGTGACTCAGAAGGCATATATGGGCACTGCTGGAGTGTGTAGGGAGTAGTTATGAAAAGCCAAAAGTCATCTGGAATTGAATCTCATGGGGGACACAAAAGGTGACAGGAGGGCTTTCTCCAGGTACACTGGCACGACCTAATGTGATTGATGACACAGTTTGGTATAATCGATGTGCCCCAGAGGCTGATACATATGCCAATGCTGTTGAGGCTCTTCACTGATGATCTGGATGATGGCATATGGCACATGCTCCACAATGTTGTTGGAAGGAGTGGTTGACAGGACAAGAGGGCTGTGTTGTCATGCAGAGGGACTTCAACAGGCTGGAGAAATGGCTGACAAGAACCTCACCACCGATGGCTTCTGCTATGCTCCTGGGGCTAGCGCTGCTCCACAAGAGCTGTGGGCTGCAATAGTGTCAAAACTCTGATGCAAGCGGCTTCCCCACTTTACAGAAAGCAGAAACGGATGCAGCTCCTTGTCAGGGTCATCCCACTTTAGCACGGGGTAACTATTACCTCATCCAGTGAAATTCCTCTGGATAGTTTTGTGCTGTTGTGAGAAGAGGGGGAAAAAAAAGGTTGCTAATTTTGGATATCGTTGCTGTGAGAGTTAAAACTACAGAGAATTTTATTGGCCTGTTGTGCTAGAAGTTAAATATAGGGGCATCAGGAATTTCCCTCCAGGCCAGATAAGTCCCACATAAAATATTTGAACTTTGCAGGCATGCACACCCCATAAGGCAATGTTGAGCATTTAATCTCAGTAGTAATATAAAGAGAGCTTACTCTTCAGAAGCTCTATGCAAGAAGGCAGCTTATTCCTTTTTCTATATTTTCTTCTTACGCTGCTATGCATGAGGTCTGCTCACCATCCTCCTTACTCCTGCCTGTGCAGTCCTCTTCTCTGATCCTTCCCAGCAACACAGAACTGAATTTACACTGACTCCATCGTGTGGTGTTACTTCATCTGTGTTACTCCAGCATACCTGAAAAAGTTATTTACCTTTTTTTTTTTTTAATGTTCTGGCGTTTGTTCTCTCATTCCTTAGTGTTTTTTCTCTCACTTCTTAGAAGTCCCGTGGGAGATGTTTGTCAATGTAAAGATAGAAAGTAAAACTAAAAATAAAGGTAAAAAATAAAAGATATTTTAAAAAAGAGAGAGGAGAAAATCTACTCGTTTCCAGCAAATCGATCTGTTCTGAAACCAGTTCTCTTTGGATAGATCCCAAACATTCACTCTCTGTGCAGACACCCAGAAATCCCAGGATAAATAACTGATACTGTTCCAGTGTAAACTCCTACTCACATGTAAGCACTCACAGACAGTTCGCTGCCTGGAGAGGGAGGGGACACAAGATGTCTGGTATGAAAGAGCAGGTCAATGGAATTATTCCTAGAAACTTTTGAGATGTTTCTGGAATGAGCTCACTGTGTTAATGATTGCTGCTTTCCTATGACTGCGCGTGCTGGTGGGGTAGAGGAGGTGCTACGGCCATGCACTTGAGTTTTGCATGCTTTACAAAGAAAGTGCTTTGACTGCGAGTGGGCTGGGGGTCTTTGGTCCCCCCATGGGGCTGGGGGAGTGAATGAATAACATAGACAAATAAGGAAAATTACTGCCAGCCAGCAACACCCACACCAAAAAGGACAGCATAGGCATGTAGCTAAACTTAAGATTTCTTCCAGAAGTGAATATAAGGAAAAAAGTCATATAAGTCTATATCCTTGTTATATAAGTTGTATTTTCTGAAACAGATCATTTAAAGTTTATGCTTATTCTCTTTAATCTTCTCCCAATAAAACAACAAGTAAAAATACATCTCTTCAGCTTTTCCTTATGCCTCCAGCATTTGATACTTAATGGAAAGGGAGTTTACACTAATCATTTTGTACAACAAGGGAAAAGTTGTATTGTCTCAATCATGTCTTAGAGCTTTTCTGTTTCAGAAATATTACTTTGCAGCACTCTCCTGTGCCTGTAGATATTAATAAGACTGCGTCATTCAGATCAGAGCACCGGATGAATTCACCGAACTAACTGCAAAGTAGAATTAATGGAACTTGTCTCAGTCCTATCATCTATATGCAGTAGGTAAGCTGGGCAACTGCTGTAAAATTTAGAACCATGCACATGTGTTTAAAGGTACAAGCAGAAGTCACTGTTGTGCAAAAACTTGTGATGCAGTCTTCCTTCAGGTACTCCATCCTCAGATCGTGTTTCTTCTCTGTTTTAAATTGGATATTCTTATTGGGAAAAATAGGGTGATAAAAATGAGCGAGCAAACTGGAAACAAACCTGCCAGCATCTTCCCAGCCTTCTGGCTGATAGCACAAGACAGAATGTTGCAGACTTCCCAAAAAGAACAAAGAGTCAACTGCTCTGAACTCAGCCATAGCGTATGCAAACTGAAATAATTGCAGTATTGCTGGCTGCAGCATGAAAACTTCAGTGCTGAGAGAAGCAGCTCCCAGTGTTTGTGTCAAGGGAGGGTGTGACATAGGCTTCCATCATGGTTCCATCAGACAAGGCACAACAAGAAGGAGAGGTGCAGTCTGTGTGCCCTTTTGCTGATGCTGTGTCTGATTTGTTTAGTCTCTGTGCCTTTCTGCAAAACTGTGAGCATTGGTTTTGCAGCTAATTGTGCTCTTGAAAGTGACAGACCAGGAAATTCTGATTGAAACACTCATTTAGGAGGCTGCTTTTGGTAGGATGCAGTCTGCATCAATCTGTAAAGCTGTGCCGTGAAAAGTCATTTTATTTTGTGGAGGATTTTGATCTTGCAAAATCTGGTTGCTTTCCAGATTGGAATGAAACCTAAATTTCAACATTTTCCATGAAAAGAAAAACCCTTGGGGTCACTGTGTTTCTGGCAGGCTGCTGGAGAAGGGAGGATGCTAAAAACTCAGGACTTTACATGTGAATAGCAGGACCAGGAGCAGTGGGCCTGCAAACCACAGCGTTTCCCACCTTCCTGCAGAGCTGGGAGGTTGTGGGCTGGTGATTCACTTCCTCACCTCAGCAGTTTGTATAGTGAGTCCTGGAGAACTCAACGCTGTATGCCTAGCTCTGCCTTCCCTCCTCTATACGTGAGTTGGTCCAGTCCATAGAGTGTTTTCTTCATGGCTTTAGGTTTCCAGGCATATTCCTGAAGCGAACATCCCCTTCTGAGAACCAAGAACTTGGCACCCAGCTCTGTAAGAGCTTTGGCATCCAGTGCCAAATTCACGTAGCTGACTTGTCTTTGGTGCCAGCTCAAATCTTTGTCAGAGCTGAACGTGACCTCCACGTAGTGATTTGCTGTCACTGATGCAGGCCCTGAGAGTGGTGTCAGGTCTCAGAGACTCCCTGACAGCTTAATCAAACCCTTTCCCAGAGCACAGCTCTGTGGGTATTCTGGCAGATTGCCTCTGTAGGGACACATGATAGCTGCAACATATAGAGCAGTCTTTGCAAAAGGTTTCCAACCACATCCCCACACTCCCTTCCTGCCCCCTCGACACTATTTATTTTAGGCAGCATGAGAGCAGTACAGATCTAGACAAAACAATAAAATGTCTGTGTGCCATAGAGGGCCTCAGTTTTCTCACCATGTCAGGACATTCTTGAGTACTTTCCTGGGCTGTGCTGTTGGGAACGCAGAGCATCTTCTCTCTGGGCCTGACCCTACACCATGGGCCACAGCAGCTATCCTTTCCTTTAGTGAGCTCTACCTATGCTTTCCTCCTTCTTCCAGGATTAACATCACTCAGAATGACAGAACTTGACACTGTTTTCTTTAAGACACCTTTCACACTGTCAAAACCTGTTGGAAATGTCAGCGACCCATCTAGTCCCTTACCAGAGATAGACCTGTACTTTCTTTTCACATATGTACATCCACGCTTCATCCACCCACTGTTCAAGCACCAGCCCCAGGAAAGGTCTCCAAATGTGAGAGGTCATGTAGCAGTCAACAACTGGGCATTTGCTAATCAGTGTATCTTCAGAGCATGTGATGTAGATGAGTCAGCATCTTCAGACAGCTTCTGACCACGGAGGACCATTAAGTGTTGTACTTGTGATTCACTTCGAGACTGAACATGCCAAGTTAAGTGACTGCAAGAGGGAAAATGGTTTCTAAGGATGTGAAATGTTGCCATCATTCCCATTTCAAATGTGCCCAAGGACAGTAGGAGTCATGTTAGAATACTGGACAAACGTAGACACACTTCTACATCTACTTCAGGAGCCAAATTACACTTCTAAAGGCTTAGTCTGGGCATCTTCAGCTTCACCTGAACACAAAGAGGGTTGCTGGTGCTTAACATTTCTGGGAAATAGGCCTAGCATGCACTGGGTTGTGTTGGTGCTCAGCCAAGAGCTTAGGAAGCACAGTCTTTTTTCTCCTTCTGCAGCTTTGGGGCAATCTGTTTTCTTGCAACAATACAGAACTAGTACTAAGAATTTATATATTTTTTTGAATTGTGGCAGACACTTGATGGAAATCTCCATATGTAGGTCTGGATAGAGATCTGAGTTTGTTTTCTTTTTTCCTTTTTTGTTTGACCATCTAGAAACTTTGTACAGGAGGAGACCAGAAGAGCTTAGCTTGTTTAACAAATCAAAATCCGAATTGCAAGAGTGGTGTATAAATACCTGGTAAATAGTGGGAAGATCATTGGTGCTAATGGATAACGTTAGCTAAGACAAGATCTTGCTGGAAACAAGGCACTTATAAATGGAAAGCATACTTTTAAGGGGAATGATAGAATTGCCCGCCCCCTTCCTTTTAAAGATAGAGCTTTATCACTTATAAGTGGTTCAGATATACTATGTCTGCCAGCCACAGCAGGGAGCGAAAATCAGACACCCAGGAAATCTTTCCAGCTCTAAGGTCCTATAAGAAGCCTATGCTATTGAACTGATAGAAAGCTGCCAGAAAAGGAATGCTATTTGAGCCTAAGCCTGCTCATGGTGAATTCATTTGAAAATTCAAGCAGATGATTTCAGGGTAATTATTATTATGTTGCTTGCTTAGCTGCAGCTGTGATTTTCTTTCTGCGTAGTGTAGACAGAGCTTTACAAAATGTTTCCCAGCACCTTCTGTGATAATTAACAGCTATATGTAAACCCTGCCTATTGTTGCAGATAGCACAACATGTTCTTAATTGCATGTTTCAGATTAGAAATGGATCAAAATATGAAAAGACAAAACAATAAAACCTTTAGAATTCGTTTCACTCTTAGAATTTGTTTCAGTGTCTATAATTGCTCTTGGTTATATTCTCCTTCTATTGCATATGCGAGAACCCAACTGGTCTTTCATGGAAGCTTTGTGAAAAAGATGAGAAATGACCACTCTTGTCCAGAATTCAAGAGGTGCTTTGATATCTGGTTGTACAAGAATATATGAGAGATTTTTTTTTTTCTTCAAAAGAATATTTGGTCTTATTTCCTTTTCTCTAGTATCTCTGATGATTGATTATGTTTACTAAGATCATGGTACCAAAAAGCATACGGCTAGATTGTGCTGCAGAATTTTATATGGGAATCGAATGGCTCTTTTTCTCAAGAAATGGTCCCATGTGCTCAGTTTGCCCCCAGATAATCACTGGATGAAGGCTGAAGATGCCCAGGCCCTTTACAGATGTTCTGCTGTAGGAATGAGACAGGCAGGTGGTTACTCAAGATGTTAAGCTGTAGGGCATGGGTGTCCAGCCTTTTAGTATGCCTGGGCTGCATTTAGTGAATAAAAATTGTCTTGGGCTGCATATATGTAGGTCACTCCAAAAGTAATCCTTCTTATTTCCATGGGAACTACAACAGAAAAAAAGAGCACAATAACACTGTTTGATAAAGCAAATCTGTGCTACAAAACACTATTTTTCAACATAGTAACCACCATAAGCTCTGCATTTTCACCAACAATGAACAAGAGCCTGCGTGCTGCGCTCATAGAAATCTGCACCAGCAGAGGTGACCAATTGTCACCACAGCCGAAATGCACCACGCTCCATTCCACTGTGCTCATATCCACTGTTTGGTCTCCATAAATGTTCAGCAAGCATTGGTGAATGTCAATGGGTGCAATCTTTTTCTGCATATGGAGGAATTCAGGAACAAAAACGTAAAACCAGTGGGATATTTGACCTTGCATTTGTGTGGTGGGAGCTCCATACCTAGAGACATTCAAGGTCAGGCTGGATGGAGCTCAGTGAGCTGGGGACGTCCCTGTTCCTTGCAGGGAAGTTGGACTAGATGACCTTTAAAGGTCTCTTCCAACTATAAAGATTCTATGAGACTATGGTTTTATTTTCGAAATTTATCAAAATGAAAAGCATGCTGTGCATTCTTCACTGTTCAGAGCCACGTGTTTAGCCAGTGTGTCAAAATGAATACAATATCTGCCATCACTTGTGCCAACACCGCCCTCCCCGTGCCCTGCTTTCAGTGGACACGGCAAACTGATGGTTTGGCTGTTGCTGAGCAATGGCGTGTGCCCAAAGAGCCACAGCCTTTAAATTGTGGGGAGAGGGTGGGCTGCATTGCGAGCTGTGCTGGGCCTCATCGCAAGCCATGTTGGGCCACATGTGGCCCATGGGCTGGGTGTGCCTGCTGTAGGGAATAATGAAATCATGGCCTCTAGTGCAAGAGAGATAGGTCTACATAACGGAGTTGGTCAAGGCTCTGTGCTTGAGCTGGACTGTCATCAGCAGCTGCACATGCTCACCTTATGACTAATCAACAGCATAGTTAGGCACAGCGGAGGATCTGCTATAAAGCGAGCTTGGGGAGAACAGTATAAATACATGAAAGGAGGAGGAGACACGAGGAAAAGATGGAGATGATAGAAAGAATGTTTGGACGCAGTGTCCCTGCTGCACTAGGAAAGTTATTGTGAAACAGATTTGAGTGGAAGATGGAATTCTTCTTTGAAATTAGAAAGGAAAATAAATATTGAAATATCATCACTAACCCAGTGGACCAGCAATGATCAGAAAGCCAGAGAATATTCTACGGCACTGGGAGGGATTTTATGCAGATGATATCATTCTTTCTTTGAATGAGTGTTATTAATCTGCATCTGAAGCATAAAACCATGAGGTAATGGAATACATTAATTGCTGCAAGCTGCCAGTGTCTCTAGGCCAGCAGTTGCCAGCAGTTTTGGAGCAAGCTTTTGCACTGGCACCTTGACTTTTTTCCTCCCCACCCTTGTACCTAGTAGGTAACTTTCATGTTTGCCACAGGTTCTCATTTTAGCCTCCCATCACCCAGAGATTTTCTGCTGATTACTGCCCCATGTCCCAGCTCCCTGTGTTCCTGCTGCTTTTTTCCTGCTGCCAGCTCTGGGAACAAGAGTGCAGAGACCAGCAGAGCTTATTTGCCTGGACTCCTGCACTCTGCTGAGCCTCACCTGCACTGTGGGCACACCTCACTGGTTGAGAAACCCTGCATTACCTGAACCATTCCCCTAGCTCAACTGCAGTGGTGAAAGGGAAGGTGAAAGCAGGGAATATGAGTGGTGTTTTTCCATCACTAATTAAGCACCTTTAAGAACCTTTGGTTCAGGTGGGACCTCATTACTACTTTCTCCCAGCTACTCAGCTTCTGCTCACAAAGGCACCTCAGAGAATTTTCAGAGCACTGTGTAAATGACCTTGCAGAGCAAGCTATTAGCATTCACTGAGTATGTCCAAGAGCAGAAACTTATGTTAAAGCAATATTCTGAGATGTAGCACTTCCATTAATGGCTTAACATCTAATTAGATTGTACATCCTCTAGGCCAGATTCTTCTATGTCTAATATAATATGAGTAGATAGCAGATACGCAATAAATGTTTTATAGTAGTGTTTAAGGATTAGAAGGACAAAGATTGATCTGGCTATTTTTAATCTCTAGGTCTCTAACCCCAAAGTCTGGCCTGCCATTCCCAGAGCACCAGAGTTCAAACCCCGTTGTATCTAAGTTGTATGTAAGCTTTTTATTTGTGCAGCTGACAAGCTGAGGTACTCATGGTGTCTGAGAGCAGTTTCAGATATCTGCATGGACACAGTCCCACTCTGCATGGAGTGAGCTCCCACTCAGCCTTGGGTGAAAGGGACAAAAGCAGTCTATGTCTGTAGTTCCTGCTGCAGTTTTTTGGACAGAGCAAATTACTGAAGTCTTCAGAGCGTTCATCTCTTCATCACTGATAATCCATCCATATGCCAGTAGACAAGCAGTTTGGAGAGGAGAAGTTGAGGAAAACTGGGAGATGGGTTTTAAGAGAAAACATAAAGCTAAGAGGAAGTAAGATATCAGGCTTGTTAAGGAGATGGAGCCCATAGAAAGAAGGATTAGAATGAGGACTGGAGAGAGGAGTCAGCCTTGGTCCAACAACGTGGTTGGAATATCAGTCTAGCAATGGGACAGGGGAAGGAATTAGGATGAGACAAGACAGAAGGCTAAGGTTGGGTAAAGCATGTGTTGGGGAATCCCAGTGGGCTCAGACAGTTTTTAGGAGAACTTGGTGCCTTAGGAGAGCTAGGACTGCCTGGGCAAGGAGAGAGAAGGCAGAGAATGCATTTGGAGCTGCGAGACTACAAAGTAAGGGGAGGTTGGCAAAGAAGAAGGACTGAAGGTAGGGAGGGACTTAGCAAGAGGAGAATGGTTGGGCAGGGAGGCAGAGATGGTGACATGCAGCCCATAGGAGTGAGGAAGAGAGGAAGGAAGGGGTGCATCCATGGAGAATAATCAAAACAGGAATGGCGTAGTGGGGTGGGGCAGAGTTAATCAAGATTGGGAAAGAAAAGCAGAAGAGTATGTGCCTCTTGTAACACGTATTTCTTTGGTACGTGCTTAATAGCTCTGAAACAGTCACACATGCAGACATCCTGGCTGATAGACAGGGCAATGGTCAAACACTGGTGGAAGATGTCCTTTAGTTCAAGTGGTAGACATCTTCCAACCATTGTGCAGGTTCCTGTGTGCTAATGACTGAAGTGTTCAGAAACAACAGCAGCACATTTGGCTTTCAGTGTGCTTTTATAAAACAAGGAAATAATGATTATGTCATTTTCTGTTTTCTTTATATTAACATTTAAAAGTCAAGTACTTAGTCTATGGGCAATATTATTAATAATAATGATTATTTTTAATAATATAAAAATTAAGGTTGTCCATGGAGCAAAATACTCTCACACATGAGATTTTCACCTTTAATTTGATGACCATACACTTTTTTTTCCTGGGGGACGTGGCTGAAAGTGCAAGACGGATCTCCTTTGGGATGGATTCAGGCTTTTTTTCCTCTCCTTTTTTTTTTTTTTTTTTTTTTTTTTTTTTTGGACATAGAAATCAGCAGACATATATTACATGAAATGAAGTATTAAGGAAGGAGACTAGAGCTCGACAGAGCTGTGTCTTGCCCTGGAAAATAAAAGTCTCTCCATGGTTCTGCTCTAATTCCTGTATGATGCTAGTAGGGTCTTGACAGCTTATTTTAAAAAGTGTACTTCTTATATTCCGTGTTCCAAACTTCAGATGCTGATACTTATGCTTGTAGCAAAAGTCAACATCTGTTGTTCTGGGATCAATTAAAGTGCTGTATAAAGTTGAAGCTTCTACAAATAATAATTTTTAAAAAGAGAATCAAATTGAGCATTTAAAATTAACGAACAAATGGATATTTGTGATACTACAGTGGTGGGTGTTGCAGGTAGTAGTGATTCTGTCTTCACCACAAAGTTTGACAGATACCATTACTTCAGCTTCGGTACCATGCTCTGAGCAATATGGTGAAAAAGAAATATTGAACAGGAGCTCATTAATGGTGCAGTCAGACACAATGTTCTCGCTGCAGCAGATCCTGGCTCATAGGTTGCTGACCCCTCAGATCTGCTAGTAGAACAGCACTTCTGGCTGCTCCTCAGTTTTGTGAAAATGGTCTGGCTCGGTAGGGGCACTGTTTTGCCTGCCCTTTAAAAATACATACACTCCCCACAAAAGAAACAACAAACCACAGATCATTTGACAGAATTTGTGTTAGGAAGTGACTACAGATGGATCTGTGCTGGCAGATCAGGAAGTGTGATTGCATGCCTGGCAGAGAAGGGGTGATGAGCAGCTGGCGGGAGGGCCAGGGCAGTAGGACTCTAACTTGGGATGAGCTGTGATCAAAACACATCTGACCCTGCTCCTCTGGAGGGCCATCCTCAGCCACGCTGTGCACGGTGGGGTTTCAACCTGGAGATAAGTATCACAGAGTTGGTCTTTAATGTCCACTGCTGAGGACCACGCTATTGCTGCGTGGGCAGCCTTCCTTGTTGGGCTTCTTATCTACTGAATGATGAACTTTATAGTCTGAATAATGCTTTCTGAGCAGGTTTTTGTGCCTAAGTATACATGTTATGTAAAGTATATGCTATTGTGCATATGTTTGACTTTTCATAACAAGCTGTATCTTTCTGCTGTCCATTCTTTACCATCTACCTGGAAGTACTCAAGGCACAAAT
This sequence comes from Tragopan temminckii, assembly GCA_028571105.1. Taxonomy (NCBI): domain Eukaryota; kingdom Metazoa; phylum Chordata; class Aves; order Galliformes; family Phasianidae; genus Tragopan; species Tragopan temminckii. Next base: position 8,670,811 of record JAOWBP010002052.1, on the reverse strand, counting down.
GAATCAGTCTTATACCATGGCCAGAATCACAATAAGTCTATCAAATGGACCTCACAGGGAACGTTTAAATCCCACAGGTATTTGAGAGACACTTAGTAACTTCTGGTACTCCTTAAATATTAACAGCTGCTCTGGACTGTTGGGTGAATGATAGTTTGGAAAGCGTTCTGTGCAGATCCATGACATAACTGTGTCTCAGCTGAATAGGAATGCTTCCTTTAATCGAATCATTGTGTAACATGTCTGATTCACGTGGAGTTGCTAAGAGTTGTGTCCCAAGTCTCACTGCAGCAGATCAGCACGTGGCATAATTTGGGGGTGGAAGTGGAAAAGAGAAATTTTTTAAGCCGTGCTTGAACTCTGAATCTTTGTCTGCAGGCTGGCTGGATGCAAAACTGTTTTCCCAACCTAAACCGGAGTCTGAAGACTTATTTGATTTGTGACCCAAGAACAGTTTGAAAAGAGAAAGCAAATGGGCTCAGTGCAGCAACCAAGCACTGCCTGGCAGTGGGGATGTCCTAGTCATACTCCATACGTCATCCTCAGCAAAGACATGCAGATCTAGAAATGGTTCTGTTAGCTTTATGGTACCAAGCCAGGCAATGACCCCAGCATGAAGCTGGATGGCTTTTAGGCCACTTCATGTTGTGTCTGTTATTTCCAAAGTCTGCAGTGCAAGTACACAAGCTGAATCAGCAAGCCTGCTCCTCTGCTGTGGTGTTCTTTGAGTGATTTTCATGTGCAAAACTTTTGATTTGATTAAGAAGATTTTACCAGTGCAAAAGAGATTGAAAGGTGGTTACAACTTGAGATCCATTTTGTCTAAGTTTAAAAGACAGCAAAATGTGCAACACGATGATGACATAGGTTTACTAGACCAAGAGGGTCTGGGACACATTACCAGCACATAAACCTTCTTTGAGGGAACTAATTTTATCTGTTGGAAGAAAAATAATCAATTGTCCTTTGAAAAAGAAAATTGAGTTTAAAAATGGAAAATTGTCTTCTGCTGAACAGCGCCATAAAGCTGGAGAGCGCTCGATGAGACATGCTGCATGTGATAACCTGGAGTAAGTGTCAGTCAGTTGGAGAGGCTATCCACATTGTAACCATTTATGATATGTACAAGTATGCAATTGATTTTTGTAATCCCAGACAAAAGTAGACACTTCTGAAGCATTATCAGCCTGTGAAAAGCTTCCAAAGACCAAAACTACTGCTGAAAAGCCAGTGGGGTGGCTAGCTTCCAGCTTGGCATCTGCCCTGAATGTTCCATCTACCTAAAATTGCCATTATAACATAGTCAGAAAAGGCATTTTTCATTTCCTGCTCCACATTGATGTGCAGAGTTAATCTGCACTATTAGCAACTAAACAGCGGTTTTCAGTTCAGAAACAAATGCCTTTTATTGAGGGCTGGATCCTGGCAGCTTCTCCTTAACAGTGGAGAGGGATGAGGGTGCAAGAAGCTGCCTGAACGCAAATGTACCAGAACAGTGCACTTTCCATCAAGTTAGGTTTTGTTTTTTCCACTCTTCGTAGCTTTAGTTTCTTATACATGAAACCTCTCCCCTGATGCAGCCATGTTCATGTAATGTGAAGAAGAGCCCTTGCTGCCTCTCTCCAGTAGGCTGCTCTGTAGTTTCTAAAGCATTTCAGACTTCTGGTTAAATATGCTGTGCAACTGCTATCCTACAATTCAGAACATGGTAGCTCTCCTGGTGGCTGAGTTCACTGTGAGTCTAGTTCATTTTCTCTGAAATTGCTTCAGAAAGTGAAACTGCCCTTCTCCTCTCCCTGGTAATCCCCTTCTGCCAATGGTCACGAATCACCCTGGGTGAATTCTTATGCAGAGATGGTTCTGAAGTTCTGTTGAGTCATCTGTGCAGTCTGGGAGGGTTTGCTTTGCACTGGCTCCAAAACAACCGAGAGGGAATTGCCCTGTGTAATCGCTCACTGTATTCTGTAGTGCTCATGTGTAATACCCTGTGCAGTTCTTCTTTGCCACCCCCACCACTCTTTCCAAAGCTTAACCCCGCTCTTGTAGTATTCTTGCTTTCCTGGTTTTAACTGAGTTAGCTTGTGAACGTGTCTTTACTTTGCAGTTATCTCTTCTGGTTGAAGATATTGCCGCTCCAGGTATTCATTATTGTTCCTGTGCCAGAGGTCACCATTCCCACTGATATGCCAGCAGCTGGAAATATGCTTACGTATCCCATTTGCTGCTTTACAAAATTAACTTGTTTAACTTGAACCACTAAAGAAGGCATTCAGAACCACCCTACAAGTAGTGAGGCAGCTTAGGGAAGCATCCACATAACCCCTTCTGCTGCCTGAATCATAGAATCATAGAATCATAGGCTGGCCTGGGTTGAAAAGGACCACAATGATCATCTAGTTTCAACCCCCCTGCTATGTGCAGGATCGCCAATCACCAGACCAGGCTGCCCAGAGCCACATCCAGCCTGGCCTTGAATGCCTCCAGGGACGGGGCATCCACAGCCTCCTTGGGCAACCTGTTCCAGTGCGTCACCACCCTCTGTGTGAAATACAAGTTGTAATCTTCACATGGGACAATAAAACTGCATCTGAAAAGGAAGAGTGAGTAGCAACATTTAGACACAGCCTTGACAACCAGTTGAATTCCACCTGCACCACTGGTACAGGTGATGCTAGGGCACAGATGGGATTCTAAATATTAGCAAATTCCATCACAAACTAAATTAAAATCTAATTACACAAATCTGCAGTGAAGAGGGAAGAATAAATGCAACATCTGAACTCTGTTAAAGGATTTACATCTGTATGGAAACATTTGTAAAATTAAATGTTTAAAAAAATAATTTGTCCAGGAATAATTATGGCTTTAAACAGACTGTAAATGCAGAGAAAACCAAATTAAGCTGGGACATGGGGTAGAGGAAGTTAGTCATAAGAAGAATTGCTTTAATTTAATATACTTTTCCAGCAGTCCTGGAAGGTCTTGCTGTAGGATCATTAGGATCTAATCCTAATGATTTCCTTGTCCCAGGAAATGCAGCTGTTGCAAGCCTGATGCTGTGTGTGTGCATGCACATCTCTGTGTGCACTGCTTGTAACAACCTGGACAACAACTCTGAATACTGCAAGTATAATGAGCAGCTTGGAAAGGTTACCCGTGTGGACTGAGAACATCAAATGGAAAATCAGCTTGGGGAAAATAGTTGAAAAGTAAACATAAAGTGCAGTAGCAGGAGTAGAAAGCAATAATGCAAATAAAAATATAGGCAGAATGCAGGAAGTGCAGAAAGAGTCTCTGTGGAATTGTAATAATTTGTAGCAAGGCAAAATAAAAAGTCCTTTAAGAGATTTTAATGTAGCCTTGATATAAGTCCAAGTGCAGGCCAAGATTATTTGCAGCTTGGAATTTAAATTTAAACTTGCAATCTTTTTATTGCAGCTGTGTGTTTCTTTAACTTTTCAGTCTTTTCTTTCACTGTGGTATTAGATACATTTTTAGAAATTGAGACTGCTCCAAGCCATAGAGAATCTAAAATCGTAAGCCAGATGTTTGGAAATGAAGAGAAGGTGTTTAAGAAACACAGCTTGAACATGATGACATTATGTGTTTTATATATATATATATATATATATATACACACACACAGAAAGATATACGGTACGTATACAAGTACAGTTTGCCAATTCTTTTGCTTGTTTTCTGGGTCACACCCTGAGGGGCACTAACAGGTCTTAATGTCCAGACCAGATTCACTTGAAGCCTCTACCAGTCTTAAAAGCTCTCAGAAAATATTTAAAGCTTAACATGAGCTATTTGGAGGAGTGCTGGTCTTCAGCTCAGCTCTGCCTGACTATGGACTCCTTTTTCTTTTGAGTTTACGATGTGGTTTGGCCTGACAGCTTGAACTTGTCTTTGCCTCACCACCACATTCCCTCCTGGAGTTCATTGGGCACAACCTATGGACTGGCTTGACCTCAGCCCTGCTCTATCACTATGCTTTGGGCTTGTTGGACCATCATCTCTGGGTCTGTGCAGCTCGATGCTGTGAGCAGCCCATGGGATCACCTCAGCTCCTGGCCTCCTCTTCTCTAAAGGAGAAAAACTGCTCTTGGTGCTCTCTGACACTCTCTTGAAGTACACATGTGAGTGCGTAGGGATGAGCTAGTGTGGACATTGGTACCGAAATAACAGCAGGTGGTAACTCCTGTCCCTTGTGCAGAAGCTTGCTAACTGAAGTCACCTTTACGTCTAATGAAGGAGTTGCCTCTAACTGATCTCTTTTCCCCTACACAGGAGGCAAAGGAGTGAACGATGGCATAGGTAAGGAACTGAAATGTTCAGTAACACTGCTGTTCCAACACACAGAAAATCCAGATAATACTTTTATTTTCAGATGTGAAGATCTGTGGCTCAGTTTTGGCTAGAGGACTTTGACCACAATTAAAGATAATCCTATATTCAGTGTTATACCTCACGGGCTTGAGCCTGCAAAGCATTGCTTGTCTAGGTAAGAAGCATTTATCAATGTAGTTCATGTGAGTGTTTCAAGAGCTTAGCATTTAAATTGTGCTCCTGTAGGGAGCTGCTTAAGAGGCATGCACCAGATGGTCAGCCAACAGGGTAGGAAGATAGAAAAGTGGGTGAAGGAAGCTTCCTTCTTCCTCCTAACCTACAACTTCTCAAAAGATGCATCCAGACTGGGAGGAAATAAAGTATAACATACAACGTCTTCTCATTTGACCTGGGTAAGGAAAAGGTGTTTGGGAGAAGAGTAATATGGTGAGGAACAGATAAAGAGACAAAACAGTAGCAAGATGAGCCCTGGGAATGCGAGTGGGGAATGAGGAAGTAATTAAAATGCATGAGAAAAGGATGCTTAAAATAACAAAATCTTATTGGCAGCTTGTGGGAAGAAAGAAGAAATGAAAAGGTGGGTACCAGGAGTTTGGCCTCCATAAACCTAACTGAAACTATCTCATTTACTTCGTTCTACAGTCCATAGCAATGCAGGGAAGCGATTCCGCATCTCTTGACTTGTGTGATTAAAATGTTCTTGGCATCAGCTTTGGTTTTAATGCGATTGGTTTGTAACATAATTAGAAGGGATTTTACAGCTTTGTGTATTTTTATTTAAGAGACAACAAAAGTAGTGCACAGTTGTGTTTTTTTACTTGGAAAGGATTGCTAAAGCATTATACCAGAATGGCAGTACGGTCTTGATAATAAGATCATGCATAGCAAGCATTGCAGAACAAGCTCTTAATTTTTTCACACAATGCTTCTGACTCAAAAAAAAAAAAGAAAAAAAAAAGAAAAAAAAATGACACAACCTCTGGTTTGTTAGCTGTGATCTCAGTCACATTGTGCAAGCTGTTTGCAGGATTGGATCACTAAATAGACCCTGAAATGGTGGCGGGGGTGTCAGTTATGTTTCAGTTCTCTGAGCTTTCTGGATTTGGTAATATTCCCTATGGGTTTTTTTTTGTTTCCATACGAAGTTTACTGCTGAGGCCGCAGTAAGACTGTCAGGGATGTTATGCATGAGTGGTCCCACTAAGCCAATGGGATAACTCATGTGTTCAAATAATGCCTGTAAAATTTGATACAAGGAGCACTTAAGCATATGCTCTCTCTTCCTCAAAGCACACTTGCTGGCATTAGTGAGACTTAACAGGCACACAACCTCCTTCCTGATGATACACACAGAAAGAATTACTCCACAAGGCATGTATCTCCCCAAGAAGGGTTCACAGCTGTGCTACCCTCCCCACCTCTCATACCCCTGTGCCCAGAGCCCTGTGGAAGTGAGTTTGCTCTTTGCAAGCTCCTCTCTTATCCATGCCTAGCATCTGCCTCGTGGCTGAGTCTTCTTATCTCTGTAGGCCTGGCCTCCATGCTGAGCTCCTACTGGAGAAGTACCGACCCAGGCGTTTGGCACCCCTGCCAACCTCCATGCTGTTACAAGGTGCCTGCAGGCCACGTTTGGGATTTCACAGACTAGCCAGGTGCTCTACCACCTCCAATAGGATCTTGATAGCAATGATACAATTTACATATCTCAGTGGAGCTGTGCCAATTAAAACCCATGGAGGATCAGATGTCTTAATTTCTCCTTGATTGGCTGTGAGCGTATCTGCAAGGCTAATTGTGCTCCAGTGTCAGGTTCTCCTCTCCACAAACACACACACGTTCAATTCATCGGTATGGCTATTCCACTGTTCGGTCAAAATACAATATATGCTATATTTTTGTGACATAGGAGAGGCCTCTGCACTGGCTGCAAAGAGGGACCTGGGGAACAATTCACCTCTGAAGGCAACGAAGTGTTGCCTTTTCTGTTGTACCACTTAAGCCAATAGATGAGCACTTTTGAGGCTTCCTATTGTGCCCTGGAGTATGTTTTGATATTGCGTTTTAAGACATTGCACTGTTTAAATAGAAGATATAGTCAGTTCTGAAATGTTTTGTCCCTTCTCAGAGAAAAGGAGCTTTGCCACCAGGATGCGACAAGCCCATGGCACAACCTCCTGGAGGGGGTGTAACCAGACTTGAAGAAGCCCAGACAAAAGTGGCCTAGTCAGCAGGGCTGTTCTGTGCCAGACAAAAACAAAGTATGTCTCTTACTGCTGCTTACTGGAGTGACGAGCCAGCCTTGAGCCAGGTACCCTATTTGTATCACTCTTGCTCTCTCCGCCTAATTTCCCCCTGTCTTTTATGCTACATAGATAATTGTTCATCCATGTGTGAAAATTGGTATATGATGCAGTCATGCTGCTCTGATAGGATTTTAGAGAATGAGACCCATGGCTCTTACTCCCTCGGCCTTGTGAAATTTTGGGACAGCTGCAGGACTGCAAGTGCCACGTTTTTAACTTGGATTTGTTTGCTAAAGCACGTTTTGAAACTGTGCTCCTCAGCATTGGAGCCTGACACTTTTTAGCCTTACTTTAAAAAATGTGTATATATAAAGACTTAACAAACTCACTGAACGCAGCTGGAGGAACTGATGTCTCGGGAGACCCCATAAAGAGAGAAATTACAGAGCAAGGTTATTAACAGAAAGGCATCAAGGTCATTTAGTTATTGCTGTAGTCCTTTGGATTTAAAAGAGACTGCAAGACTTGAAATGATTGGAAATACCATAGCTTATAAAACATGCTACATGGCCAGCTTGTGATGCACCACTGCAAATACTTTGTGTATTACTTGAATGCCATTTCAGTCAGGGAAACAAGGCTAAAGGAACTTGAAGCTTCATTGTTGATCTGCAGCTAGTATGTCTGGCAAAGTAAACATCCCAGTAATCAGAAATTTTAGCTTGAGTTTTTCAATGGAAGAGGGATTTTTTCATCTTTGTGGATTTCCTCTACTCATATATGTACTGGAAGGGGTATGAAGGGAAAATAAATACAGAGAAAAAAGTCAGGAAATAACTAAAACATCACTAATCCTGCAAACTTTGAGCTGCTAAACTATTTTTATGTTTTCAGAATGCGATATTTAAAGAGACCTCTGCCATACACATCTGTGGCAAACATAATGCTAGAGTGACATTGAATAGCCAAATATTAAAATTTTAATAGATAAATGTAAAGAAAAAGTATACTACTGTAAAGACCTTGGCAAGGTGAATATGCGTTAAGTGCATATATGCCTTCTGTTTCTTTAATAGATAAAATAAAAGGCTTTGAAAAAAAAAAAAAAAAGCTGGCAAACTACGCTGTATTTAAACGAACTGTTCAGAACTTAAAGATGCTGAAAAAGAAAGATCAGAGCAAACCTCCGAGCTGAGGCAGAGGGAGATATAGTGGAAAATGTGAGCAACTTTACAAAAAAGTTCAGAGGTAGCAAGAAACCTGTCTAGCCCAGTTGAAAGTAAAACTACATGGCTGCAAGGAAGTAAAATGGTGCAAAATACAGAATCTGTCAAGCTACAGATATAAAATTCTTTCTGAAAAGACAAAAGCAGTGGAAAGCCTAAAGCTCTGGGACTTGCTTTTTTGGATGCATCTACACTAGTTTCAGAGCACGAGCCCAGGCTCAAACTTGCCTCATGTTTGGACACAAGACTGTGCTCAGGGCCTTGGGTGAGCTCCATCTTGGGGAAGAGGAAGGGAGTCAGAGCTGGCTCAGCCCTTTAATATAACCCCAACAGTATCGTGCCCTGCATGGCGCATGAGCCCTTGCCTTCTCCCAGATCCTCCTCTGACCTCCTCATAATTCTGCTTGGAAACAACTCCCACCCAGCCAGGCTTAACGTCACATCTCATAAAACTCTGCTAGATGTGTGGTGTGCTGAGTCTGAGGTGGTCCAGCCTGCTCAGCAGCACCATGGGTGTAGCCTACCCCAGGCACTGGGGCTGCCTTTTGGAGAAAAGAGTGCTACTGGTTTAACTTGGCTGCTATTTCTGTTTCTTTCTTTTCTTTCCCCTTAGATTTTGTCACACTGTCATGGAGGCTTTGGCCAGGCAGGGCATGCAGCCAGCCTGCAGGGTGCTGAGGAGCTCTTGGGCCTCACCACCCTCCTCTGCAGTGAGGACTGGTCTCATGTACCCTATGCATGTGGCTTGGGCACTCAACAGAGCTGTGGTGCCAAAGGAGACCGCACAGGGACTCTACTAGAAGGTATCTTCCTCAGCAACTTCTTTGCTCTGTGGCTGTGACTGGACACACAAGGCCTGGTATGCTGACAGGAAAGAGGGCTGATGCCAGGCCATGGTGACACTTTGGGTAGGAGGGCATTGCTTCCCATGCTCACGGGAGCTACGGCTGGGAGTCACAGAATCGTTAAGGTTGGAAAGTCCACTAAGCTCATCTAGTCCAACTGCCAACCCATCCCCACAGCGCCAAGAAACCATGACCATCAGTGCCACATCCACGTGGTTCTTGAGCACCTCCAGCAACGGTGACTCCACCACCTCTATGGCCAGCCCTTTCCAGTGCCTTACCACTCTTCATGGAAAGAAATTTTTCCTAATATCCACCAGGAAGCTCTCCAGTGAACACATGTAAGGAAGTGGCCCAGCTGTCAGGGCTCTTCCGAGGACAGAGGACAAATGCTGACCCAAACAGATGTTAGCATGGCATCATAAACTTGTACTTGTACTTGTTTGAGGCACTCCCAGACTAATGATGAACATGGTACAATTAACTAGATGCGGCATCAGCGACTGTGAAGCTCACTGTTGAATTTCTGGTTAATAATACCCGATAGAGTTTGAAGATCTGTCGGTAAATTGTACCCCATATCACTTTGTTAACCTGGAGCTGGACAGACTCACACTTTCCTTGGTGGCCACCACACACAGCTGCAGTACCTGGGAGAAGCAGAAAATAAGGTTGGACCAGAATTCCTCAGTGGAGCATTTTTCCAGCACACAGTGCCGGTTTGTCCGAATCAGAAGTGAATCAGTTTGCAGGACGCCCCGGGAGGGCAGACAGAAGGCAGTGCCATGCAGAAGGTTCCCAAGCAGCTGGTGCTCAGGGCCGCAGGCGCTGCCAGGTCCCTGCCTGCCTCCAGCAGAGCACCTGGCTACTGCTGACAAGGGAGAGGTGTGAGGATATGGGGTGACAGCTACTGCTGGAGGAAAGTGGGAGCAGATGCTGCCCTAACTCTCTGGCCCGGCTGCAAGTGCGGTGAGCCCTGGAAGTGCTCTGAGCAGCAGCTGGCACCAGGTAAGCCAAGATCCTTCCAGCTGAATGGCACTGAATGAGGAGCCTCAGAGCACAAGCTATTAGATAGCAATTTCCTTGACAAAGCCTCTGTGTTAATTCAGTGCAGACTACTTGCAGAATTTCCCTTCACTGAGAAAATTTCAACTTTTACAGAGAAGTGGTGCTCGGTCTTTTTTTTTTCCCTCCTTCCTTTTCAGAACTTCAGAAGTTACCTCAAAAAAATTCCCCGAAGCCTTAATAATAAAGATTCTCTGTTGTGTGCAGGATGTAATGTACAATATAACATTTTTACATTTGATGCTCAGCGCAGTTAAATTTACCACAGTGCTTCACATTCAATATATACTGAGAATTCCAGCGAAATCACACGCTGTTCAATGAGAGATTTATCATGGGGTGCTTAACAATGAATTATTTAAGAGTACCTAATGTATCATGGTTTCCTGAGAGCCTAATGCGTGCGTGTGTATATACTTATACATAAAATACCTATGAGCCATTATAGAATACCGGTTTCTGAGCGTAGGGGTTTCAAGTGTAAATCTAGAGGATGTTTAAAAATAGGTGTCCTCCTGAAAATGCAGCAGAGTTTTAGCAGGAAAAAAAGCCTTAATCTCCCCCATTCGGATACATACAGAGTCATTTAAAAGGAATCCGTATCTTGTAGGTGAAACTCTTAAAAGTGTCTAAATTCTGCTACAGAAGATATTTTCAATGTGCACATCAACGTGGCATTTCAGATGTTGCTGAAAACTTTTTAAAAAACGTCCCTCGTTTGCAGGTTGGAGGATATTACTCTGTGGCTCCCACAAGCAAGCATACATAGCACTTTCCCCAAGGTTCTGTACTGAGTGGGTATGCACTTCCTTTCTTCGATGGAAAAACAGGCAGAAAAGGATAAAGCGGTCTGGTGTCCAGCGGACACGGGCAGGGAACACACAGCTTGTCTGGCTGCCTTCTCGGAGCTTTCCCAGGGCTGTCCTCAGGACTGTAATTTCTGCCACCCTGGAGATGAGCCAGACCCACTCTTTGGCCCCTACCCCTGCCCATGTGAGGTGTGCAGGCTGAGGAGCCTCTCCGGCTGCTTCTTCAGCTCATGGTGGGAACAACCTCATGGGGCCAGACTCTTGGCTTTGCATTGTGTTCTTTAACTCAAACTGCCTTCCAGATGGCTGTCTGCATGTTGAAGTGTGTATCAGCTGGTACTATCTGATACAGAATCACAGAACAGCCCAAGTTGGAAGGGACTCATAAATAAGGATTGTGGACTTCAACTCCTGGTCCCACGCAGGACTATCACTCCATTGTCACTCTTTGTCTCCTCTCCCCTGTCAAGGACCTGTCTCCTCTTTGCCACCTCCCTAAGTTGTTATTGTAAGACAGTAGTGCTTGTTTGCAGAGGAAGGGCACCTATCACTCTCCTGTACATAATGGTGTGCTGAGAGGACTGTGTTTTCACATTGCTGGGTGACTTCTTTCAGTAGAACACTTTCCTGCTGGCTCCAGCGGGGTTGCTATTGTCCACCATTCCATCTTGCAGATGGGAGCACTGCTTTGAACTTGCTCGGGACCTCACAAAGAGAACGTGGCTGGGGGACTTCGGGACTTCCTTCACCACCAGCAGTGGCTGCACTATGTCCCTGTTCTCAGGCACTGTATGAGGAAGGGCAGCATCTGGTGCTTCCTCCCTTATTAAGGCAAGGCGACGACAACCTAAAGCTTTCAGGGAGTGGGTAGGAAGGGAAGAATGCAGCGTGCTGCAAAGGCCAGTGGGACAGATTCAATAGGACAGCTGACAACAGGACAAGTCAAGGTCTGGAGATAATTTCAGAGGTCACTTGATCTCAGGTTAGCAACCGGTCAGATCTGGAGGACTAGTTTAAGCTAACAGCACCTGCTGGATCATATTCACGTTAATATGATCAGCCTGGTGGCAACTCTGTTCTTTAGCAGCAGCCCTAAATCCGAAAGCCAGAGGGAGACGAACAAAGCCCCTACCCGGGAGTTCATCTCGTCTGACAAGAAGCAGGGGAACGTTCCTCCTAGGAGCGCTCCCTGAGGGTCTGATCCTCCCATAAATCTCCCATTAGCAATGGTGATGCACACCACCTCCAGGTGGTTTGAAGGCGCTCCGTCCCCCTGGGCTTTTGTCTTCTGCGGAAGGAACGCTGCTCCTGGGCAGGAGGCAGGGAGCCCACCGACGAGCCTCGTCAGCCCTGAGCGTTTTCAAGGTACGGATTAAGCGAGCTCAAGAGGGAAGATGGCCGAGGCTGTGGCCGAAGGCCGGTCTCACGCCCGCACGCAGCTCTGCAGCCCGCTGCTCCGCACCTTCCCACCTCGCTTCCTCCCGTCTCGCTCACGAAAGCCTCGTGCGATTAAATGCCGTTAGCTAAAGGGACCTCTGCAAAACTCAACACCTCTGCAAACGGTGGTCCCCGGCTCCCAACCCAAGCAAAGCACAAATCGCAGGGCAGACCCCGAGGATCTCCCCCCCCCCCACCCACCACGCCGCCCGGAGCCCCTCCCAGCCCGAGCTGCCCGCCCCGCGCAGCTGATGGGCGCAGCGCAGCCCCCGGCCCCCTCCCACC
>JAOWBP010002052.1:8623111-8657973 GCA_028571105.1 Tragopan temminckii | reverse complement strand
CTTGTTGCTCCCTTTGTGTCCGTGCCTGCCCCTCGTTGGGTCCGTGCTGCAGCCGCGGACAAAAGCAGCGTTAAACATTAATGCTTCTCTAAGCTGGGGGGTGCGAGTGGAGTGCTTGAAGGGGTTCTGAATTCGGTTTTTAACGAAACGTCGTTGTCCGGCTTGAAAATGCTCAAAACCCTACACGCTCTCTCCTATCAGCAGTCATTGTGCCTGTATTAAGAGCTGTGTTGAAGTTTATATGAATCCAAGTAAATTCTTCCTGCCGCTAACTAAGAAAATGTCTCAACTCGAGGTAGTATGACTATAAAAATAAGTGGCATTTCGTTCTGTTGAGCTGGAACAGTGCAACAGCTCCGCTTATACTCTCTATAAGTTCTGTAAGTACTTTGCCATAGGTCTGTAAGGGATTTCAGGTAATGAAGCACGCTGGAAGTATAGCAGCAGATCACTGGAAAAGGGAGAAAGTGCTGTGAGCGTTCTGTTCCCTGCTGCATGCACAGTTGCTCCCCAGGAGTTCCTCGAGACCTGCACTCCAGAACTGTGGGCTTCCCTGTGTGTGCCGGTTCTGCTTTCTCCCCTGCAGATGAACATCCCTTATCTTGAAGCCCGATGTCAAGTTCAGTTTAGTTTTCTGGATTTATTCGTGTGGGACACAAGTTGTTGGAAGTCATTTTCAGGCTAGGAAACAGCTGATGAACGTGGAAAATAAAAAAGGATCTTGGTTTTCTTGTGTGTCCTGAGAAATCCCAAAAGCAGTGTCCCCCTTTTTTTAATTTTCTTATTGCATTTGAACACTCTGTTCCATAAAAGGATAGGTACAGAAATATTTTGTGCTCCTCACTCTTTTCCATAGCTGATTTAGGCAGGTGGATATATATATATATATATATGTATATATTTTCCTTATTAATTCACACATCTCTTAACTTTTTTTTTTTTTTTTCCTATTAGCATATGGATTAACTGACCCCTCTCACAAGTTTATGGAGCTGCCACCTCTCTGCTTGCTGTACTTTTCATTTCCGGGAGGAGAAAGCAGTGTATGAGATTAGAGGAAAATGCCTCGGACGAAGCAGATACATCCCAGAAATCTCAGAGGTATGTTGCTGTCAGCTGAGAAAAAAGGGCTTTTTGGGGAACTTGGGTGTGCTTCCAGCTATGGGAGGTTGAAGGAATATGTGCTTAAGGAGGTTGTTTTGATCCAAACACTGTTTGCCAGCAATTCTAGGAGTAACCCAGGAGGCTTCTCAAATTTTGAGAGAAATGAGCAGAATCTGTTCTTATTCTTGCAGTGTGCATGACAGCGCTCTCGTTATGCTTAAAGCAGTAGCCAGCTTGAGCTTGGAGAACGCGTTGCTTCCTTACTAAAGAATTTACAGTTGAAATATACCAGGAGGTGGGAAGTGAGTGTGTAATGTAGGGGCAGTGTGAGAGCTGTCAGCCAGGGGTTGTTTTTCTTAATAGTAATCAGTGCCCCTTGCTGCTGGGGGGATCGGGCTCTTCTCCCAGGCGTGCCCCCGCACTATTTATCATCTCTGTCACCATGCTGCCTCAGGAATCTCTGGGTTTGACCTTGGTCTCCTTGCTTCACTCCCTTACACACAGCTGAGCTCAGAGAGGAGCAGGCATGTGAGTGACCTCCCCATAAACTGGGCAAACTTGAGTAGTATCCCAGCACACTGCGCAGAGTCAGGGGTGGCAGATGAACACCACCAATCTGATCCTGCGATTGTTTGTTGCTGTCTTGGTCGAAGTGGCCCTGGAGGAATTAAATAAGGGGAAAAGTACAGATTAGTTGAAGAGCAGATGCGTGTGCAGAAGGTAAGCACTCTTCCACTGCTGCTCTGATCAGTAACAGTCAGGAGACATGCTTCCACCTGCACCCTCACGTGTGGCTGTCATCAGCCCTTTTAAGGTGAGTTTCACAGCTGCGGTAGGGAAACATCCCTTTAGAAAATAAAAGCAGTGACAAACCACAAAAATCAACATAAAGTTTTAGGGGCAGGACAAGCATTTGTTTCTGTGCTACATTTTGTTTTGATGAGTGGTTGTTTTTTTTTTTTTTGTTTTTTTTTAAAACAGCAACACCCAACAAATGTAGACATATGTTTTACTTAGTGCACAGTTGAGAGGCTTTTAAGCACCGTGTATGCAGCTGTACCAAAGGCATTGCATTTGTGACCTGTATCACTGCTACCACATGGCAGCTCTGCTGTAGAAGACATTTTAGCAGTGTCTTCATTCAGGAAGTGCCTAGTAGTGTTGTTCAGCATGATGGATCAACTTCCATCACAGATCCTGTGAGGAGAAAAGCAACAGCGGGCACTCAGCAATGCCTGATGTTTGGTGATGCTGCTTCTCCTTCTGAGCAACAAATTGGGTCCCAGTTTTTAATATTGCTGCTTACCAGCTTGCTGATACAGCTGACGTTATGTTTTCCAATCAAATAGAAAGGTGATCTGATTTTAGTGTTCTGTTACCTACTCTTGTATTGCTTCAAACTGAAAAGGAGTTGAATTTGATGTGAAGCTTTTTCTAGCTTTTTGTTCACTTCAGTAAATGCTAAAAATAAATAATCTATTTAAATTCTTAATTGTATAAGAAAATAATTACTTTTTTTTTCCTTGTGTAATTTCCCCAGTCACTTAGCTTTTATTGCCCATATTATAGAAGTTTTCATCAATTTATATTTCTCCACAACAAACGGAGGCTTCAAATAAATCAAGATGAGTTAAATGTTGGGAAAAGAAATAGAGGTAGAGAATGAGCCTGTAATTTGAAAGGACAACAAAACCTTTTATTAACAGTTAGAAATGGTTGTTGAAACTACCCAGATTCTGCAAACATCACCATGTTGTGAGCATATATTGCTACTAAATGGGTTATTAGAGGTGAAGTGATTTGAAAAATCAGTTTACTTCTCATTAGTTATGCCCTATTTCCATTTTTAGTCTAGATAATGAGGAAAGCTGGATTTCAGTTTCTTTATTTTACTTGTTTCTGAGAATGTGTCAGAAGATGCTTGCTGAAAACATCAGGTTTTGATGGAATTGGAAGAGGCTGAAAGATTTTGTATTTCTGTTCTCCCGCAGCTTATTTTTGTGTATGGGAGGTTGGACCAGCCTCAAATTGAGAGTTTTAACCATTAAAAGTAAAAAACAAACAAACAAAAAAACCAAACAAACGTGTTCTAAGTCTGTGGTGTTTAATTTATGGCTCTTGGTACAGATAATAACAAGATCTGTAAAAAGAATGCGTGGCTGTGATCTAAGATGAAATAAAGATGCAATATTAAGTGGCTTTTGTTCTGAGGATAAAAGGCATGTTTACATTGTCTAAACTTAATTATTAGCTCCTGCACTATGTGCTAAGAATGCCCCATGCCCCCACCTGGCTTCTTTCTTCCTTGTCTCAACCCCTCTGGTTGCCCCATAGTGATTGAATGGCCTGTGGCTTTACCTGGGCTTGTCTGGGATCCATCAATGTTTAACTTTTCCGAGAGAGCGCTGTCTAACAGCCCTTGGCTGCTCTGTTGTGCATTGGATGAGTTGCTGGGTTTGCACTTGCTTTCCAAGTCAGCTTGAAGAATAAACAACCAAGTCCAAGAACCTAAAATATGTATACAAATTCTGAAGCAAAAGAAAACCAAAGCAACCAAACCCATAACTTCTCCTCCTCCTTCTCCCCCCCCCCTTCAAAAAAAAAAAAAAAGTTAATTTGTGGGTTTCTGCAGCATAGAAATAAGTTCTGAAGGTTTTAATGTTGCCTTTGTTTACTGTAAGTAATGTTTTTGTCTGGGGAAAATGAAAAAGCATTGTTTAATATATAGAGTTAAGTTTAAGGTTTTGGCAAGAAACCTGAAGGCTCTTTTTTTTTTTTTTTTACATGACTTTATTTTACTTATTTTGTATGCTTTTGATAGCATGGACAGCCTCTGTAAAGATCAAATTTGTTTACTTATTTATTGAGTGTGTTTGATTTTTGTTTTGGAGTGTGATGAGGTCCTGTACCCTCTTGCTCTGTCTTGGTTTCCATCTTCTGTTTATAGATGAGTCAATATATAGTGCCATACTAACCTGATTTTTACAGCAGGAAAGAACCTGTGTCAAGAGGGCAGGATATGGAAAGCATTATTTTGCAAATAAAATTTATTTATCTGTGTATACGTGTATAAAGTCAACAGAATAAGTCAGCCGTTTGTTTTCATGATTATGTGCTAGTGACATGGTTTTAATGCTTGACTGCAGCTGAACGAGCATGTTGTATCTGATGCTTTATGTCACTGAGACATCAGCTATGCTATGCTTGTTTCGTTATTTTGTTTTGTCACGTCAGTCTTTCCTGCTTCTCAATGCAAATAGGTCCTTAGGTTTAAAAGCATTAGCATCAGCAGGGGAGTGCTTTGGTGAGGAATCATGCGTGGTATCAGACTTAGGATGAAGAAAGGGGGGGGGAAAAAAAAAAAAAAAAAAAAAAAAAAAAAAAAGCTAACCAGATATCTGAGTTACCTGTCAGCCACGCAACCAGAATGGATTTCATAAGCAGACATTCCTGATGTTGTCTTAGCCCCTTGGATGTTTCAGCCATATATCGCGTTGCTAACGAAAGTGTTGTCATCCTCCAGAAAATGAGTGTGCTGTCAAAGAGGAAAACATCCGTCTTGCTCAGGAGGTGGGCTGGAAACAGTGGGATCATTTCAGTCTTCACTGCTTACAAGACATCCAGAGCGTTGTCTTTCTTAGAATTAACCTTTTTTGTTGTGTCATGTTTTAGGCGCTGGCAGAAAACTGCTTTGCGTGCAGTCACACTATATGTTTACATGACCAGTGGATACATGGATGTTGCAAACATTTCACAGAAGCAGAAATGTATTCCCAGAGGTGCAGCTACATTAGAGAATCATGCTTTTAACAGTACAGAGTGAGCTTGGTTTGTTGTCAGATGGCTGTGAGGATATAGGAGGAAAAACAGCTCATGTTTTTGTTTGCTTTGGTGTACCCAATTGCAGAGATTAAACTGAGAAGTTATTTGTCTTTGTACACTGTTTAGCAGAACTGTGATGCACCGATATAAAATTGTTGCAAATATTTTGAACTCGTTCTTTTTCCCAGATAAGCTTTTTTTTTTGAAAATACAAATTCTGCTGTTTCTGTTTTTCCTTCTCAGTCAAATATTTCCATTTGAAACTAATGGTAGATGGGCCCATAAACTTCAAGAACTGTGTCTAAATCTTTTTAATACTTTGTGTTTGCTAAGGAAGTGCAAGTATAATACAGGTTGTTTTGTTCAATAGCTTGATTGCTTTGTGGTCATCTGAAAAGCATGCCTAAAGTTGCTGGGAAGCTGGTTACATTCTGTGTCTCATTTCCAGGAGAGTGAGGTCTGCAATGTCTTAAGAGTAATTTAGTAAAGGCTCTTAGAGTTGGTTGAAAATTATAATGTGCTTTCAATATTGAAATAAGCCTGTTGACATTGGAAGCTGGTGGGTTAATATTTTGTGTTAGTGCTTAGTCATGTAGTCTGTGAGACTTGGGAATCGATCATTGTGCTGTGCTGTAACTTGTAATTTGCATTTAAAAAAAAAAAAAGGAAAACAGATTTGATGGGATTCACATCTGTAACTTGTGCCTGGTCTGTGTAAAAGAAATCTGCAGGTGTAACACTTGACTTTCAGCTCATAGTACTGTTTCTGATATAAAAATAATGCACCATGTTAGGGCAGCTCAAATATGTATCTTGCTGAAATTTCTGGAGCATGTGTGACACAGGTGGAACAAGAGGTCAGAGCTTCGTCTTGGTGATTCTGCTAGAAATATGCATTGATTTGGCAGCAAGTGTTGCTTTTGTGTATCAGATTGTTTCTAATAATTTCACTTCCAACTAAAATCTCCCTCATAAAGATAGAAGAATCACCTGGTTCTGTAGGTATCAGCTGGCTGGCCTGGCCTGCCTGCAATGCAATGCGTAGTCTGTATCTCCTATAGACCATGGAAGCAGTCTCTCTGTGCCTTGTGTTTCTCGGCCTGGATGTGGAATGATAGAATTTCTCTCTCTGTTGTTTTTGGTTTTCTTCTACATACTTGAAGTGTAAGTGTGAGCTTGCGTGTTAATAAGAGAACTTTTTGGCTGCTGCCATTAAAGTACATTGTAATGTGAATAATATATATATTTTTATATTTGAAAAACTAAGATATTCTGCAGTGTAAGAAGGTCTGAATTTAAAGCTATAGTTTGCCATCCTTTACCTGGTATACATCCCCAAGCTTGATGGTGTAAGCATTTTTGACAGGGTCTGATCCTGTTCACTGCTCAGGACGGCTGGGCCCCTTCTGTCACTGGCCACAGGCGATGGTCAAATGTCTGCTGAGAGTGGATTGCAACAGAGGAAAGGCTGGCAGGATGGATAAGACTGCACTGCCTTAAGAGAGCTGCATTTTGTTCTTGCCTCTGCCTCCAAGCTTCTTGTGTGAGGTTGAGTGATTCTGTTAAATTAAGCTTCTGCAGCCAGCTGCTAGTTGTGTTCTGTGTTTTGCCAAAGCTGAGGTGCCATGGCACAAATTCGCAGTCTTCATAACTGCGGTTTGTGTTTTATGTTCAAATTGTAGCCATCATCATGCTGAATACCCTAAAAAATAAATTAATTCAGTTGGGACCTAGGTGACTCAAGTTGAAGACCCAAGATTAGCCAACGCTTTTGGTACATCTTTTAATCTCTGTTTCCTCCCTGTAGATTGGAGATACCACATCGGTTCCTAAGAGCCTAGAGGATAAGGTTGTTAATATTGTAAGGCAGACGCTCAGTGCCTAAATAGTGGAAAAAAATGGAGAAACTGCTAGTCTAGTCTTGTTTGGGGTGTGCTGCAAGCAAGGCCCAGAGCCAAGCTGGTTTCCTTTGGGTAAGCAACCTTACTTTTGTCACTGTCTGACTTCAGTGCTTCGCTTCACCATCTTAACATTTCAAATATATTCTTAAATGTTACTTCCTATCTGTCAAAACAGTGAACTTGAAAAAGAAAAAAGAACAACAACAAAAAAATAGAAAACCCCCCAGAAATTACATCGTATCTAACCACAGCGCTTCCCATATGAGTCAGTGCTGTGCTGGGACCCTGTGAGGCAGGGCAGGCCTTCAGCACGTAGGCTGTGCCCTCGTGGAACAGCATGAGGGATGGAGGAGGAAACCTGTCCTCTGAGCGAGCTTTTTGACGATTGGTGCTGGTGTTAAGAGCTGCTAGGGCCTTTGGAGAGAATAAGGCTTATGGGTTTTAAATGTTTGTACCATTTTCTGTAATGGCCCACTTCATGTGCTTGGCATAATGTCCCTGAGAAAGCCCCTGGGTGCAGGGAGAGCCTTTAGAGAGGAACATCATTAAGGTCGTAGCTTCCCAAGCTGTACTGAGGTTGCTTTAGTTCTGCTAAGACTGAGGGCAGGGAGTGATTTTTTTTTTTTTTAGGCTGGATCAGCCCCCCTCAGTCCCACACACCCCACTGCCTGCAGGATTGTGTCTAGGGAGAGACAGCACAAAGGCAGGCATAGCTAAAACCCTTCTTGTTCCACGTTGCTTGGGCTTACAAGTGTTTGTGCTGGTCTAAGAGTGGGGAAAGGAGAAAAAAAAAGTGCCAAAGCAGAGCAGGTAGAATTACTGAATTGTTTTTTTTTTTTTTTTTAAAACCTTATTCCTTTCAGTGCATTGAATTGTGACTTGAACTCATTGTGAAACTATGCTGGAAACATATATTTGCCATGTATAAGCAGGCTTTTTGAGAGTCTTAAATTGCCCAAAGATGAGTATATATTTTTATCAGGATAACATTAGATCTGTTCCTTACGTCTGGGCTGTTTGCTTTTTCTTGCAAAGCCTCCTTCTTTCGGCAAATCTCAAAACTGAGAAGCAATGGAAGTTCCTAATGGAGTGACTAAGAATTTTAGTATACTGGTAAACCAAGAGGAAACTGAACTTTTCCTAGTTAACACACTAATTAAAAACACAAGAAAATACAACAAAAAATACCTGCTCCTAAAACTTGACATTCAACTTTCATGCAGAATAGACAAAGTATGACTAAAGTTGAAGTAAAAAAAAAACAGTCAAAACACAAGCACACTTAAATGTAGCTGTAACTGTCAACACTGATTATTTCTGTATATAGATTGTCGTGTAGCACATGCTAAATATTAGGAAAAAGGAATAATGCAGAGCGAGCCTGCTGGATGCAGACAGTAGCAAAAATAGGTGCTTTCAGAGGGAGCTAAAATAACATTAGAAAGGAGGATAAAGAAATGTTGTTCCAGGTAAAAGGATTGCAGAGGCACATCTGCAAGGATGACTGTTGATTTAAAAAAAAAAAAAAAATGTGGAGGAAGCAGCTTAATTCTGTTCTCTTGATGGTAGAAAAGAATAAATTGTTTGTATGGACTGGAAATCTTATCGTTGCAATTAGAATCAGGATAAAGCTTGAAGAAATTAATGAAGAATAAAATGAAGGTTAAAAAAATAATTCATGCGAACTAAAAAGCAGTCACAGAATGGAGCTTGAATATACCTTAGCAGCAAGTTAGATTTGAGGGGGGGGAAAAAAGAGAAGCGGAAAAAATGCAGATAGATAATTCTGTCTTGAGTTTGCGTCCTATATCTTGCTGATTGTTAATTGAGCAAAGCATATGAAATGCTACAGGACTGGGCATTTGCTGAAGCACGAGCTTCAGTGCGTTTAGAGGGTTTGGGGAAAAAAAAGATGTAATTATAGCTGTGAAAAGAAAAACAAAAAGTAAGATTTCCACAGTTATTCTTTCTAACATTTCTATTAGAGCAGGCATTTGGCTTTGGGGTGTAACTGAGTCAATCTTTTTGGACTCTGAAACAACTACATTTTGTGAGAGGTGTTTTCTTGTGAGCATTTAGAAGAATAGAACTTAAAAAAGAAAAAAAAAATCTTTGCCAACCTATATCATCCTCGCAGCTTAGACTAGGTGTTGGTTTGCAGTGGATGTGTATGTAGCATAGCTGTTTTAATGTCCTGTGTAGGCAGTGAACTTGCCCACACAAACAACAATGTAATAGCTACTTTCAGGATGTCACCTTTAGAAAATAGCAGGTAGGTAACAAAATCTGGGTAGGCTAGAAGAGCTTATTTATCAGAGGCTCCTCACAGTTTTATGGTCACTGACACCCTGAATTATCTGTTACAAAAGAGAACAGACAGGCTTATGGTGTCACATTTTCTCAATTTTTTTTCTTGCTCTAAAACTTTACAAGTTTTCACTTGCATCTATATTTTCAAAATTTCTATACATCAGTCTCCCAGACTTTGTAGTTGTGTGCTGTTTTATTGCACATCTCCTTTTATATCTAGCAAAATAATCTTTCCAAGTGCACTGTAAGCATTTAAAAATACTCAGTTGCGATGAATTGTCTGTAAGTAAAGAAGTAACAGGAATATGCAGCAGTTTCCTTCCACCTGTACCTTGATCCTACTTCATGGTGCTTGAAAAGAATGGTATGGGAAGTGCTTGCTGTTCCAGGCAAGCACCCTTGGGCTCTGGGATGCATTCCCTCTCCTTGGCAGGGAGGAGAGGTGTGCTGGGCCTCCCTCTGCTACCTGCACGCAGGGCTGGTGGAGGGGAGCAGCATTTGTCTGACAGAAAACTTTGCTCAATTGCTGAAGAGGTGAAAAACTCTTGTTCTAGCCACTGTCATTTGTTATCATCAGAACAGTCTCTCTGTAGTCTGACTTGAAAAGAGTAGTCCTCTGGTTTTGGGCTTCCACTGTGTTTGTGTTTGACTCCTGAAATTGTTCCCTTTTGGTGCAGAAGGCATGTCGCTTGAATTTCTTGTGATCAGACAATTTGATTTCAAATTGCAAACTGCTCTAAATATTTATGCCAGGAAACATAAATGAAACTTTCCAGAGCCGTGCATTTTCGAGGAGCTAGTTATACAAGTATGTGCTTCCTAGACTTGTTCGTTCTTTGGTATGTCGGCCTTCTGCAGCAAGAATTCTAGCTCAGTAATGGCTTTTGAGATTATGAGGAGGGAAATTGAGGCTCTCTGCTCATTTGGAAAAGTAAGACTTTCCTTTCTGTATTAAAGGAGATGAATCAGCTGGACTTTACATTTCCGAATTGCGCAAGGTGCAGTCTTTCCCTTCACTTGTTAAATGTACCATAACTCAGAATATTTACATTAAGAAGGAGGAGGGGGGAAAAAAACTACGGCAGATGCTCGGAGCCTTCAGTGACGCATTTGTGGAGGGAGTGGGGAAGCTCTCATTTCGTAGGGCTGGGCAGGACTGTTTGTTTTTTGTACAATAACTTATAAAATGTCTGTAAAGTTTCTCTCAGAATGAGAGGGCTCAGAGAATGTGCTGATGTAGCATTTCCCTTATGACCTCTGGTGACTGAAAAAGAAATGGCTTTGTAATGACCCGCAGGTGTGAACAGTGGAAGACTAAAGCTGAGAAAGTGTGTGTGTGTGTGGTTTTAATCTTTGTCTTCAGATTTTGTCTATATTCATAATTGCATCTGGTTAGTGTAATAAACTGCACTTAACATCTTTGGTTGACAGCTGAAGCAGTGAGCAGAGAATGTGTGATAAAGAGGACCGTGAACCCATACGTTAAAACGCCCTGTGAACAGTTTTCCCCCAAATTCCTATGTGTTTAAAAGATAAGTTTGTGCTCAGTCCCCTTTGTAAATCCTTCTCTTGGGCTAAAACTGCACAAAGTTTGGAAAGAGGTGCAGAGAGGAAAAAGTGGTAGTTGAGCAGGATCCTGTGGTCTAACGTAGCTACAAAACAACTGTGTATGTGTTCCTAGTTACCTATGAAATATGTGGCTCGAGCCCTGCCAAGCAGTGGTAGTCATGGAATATCCAGAGCATGCCACATGATTTCCTCTGATTTTTTTTTGACCTAATTTTGGGGGCTAGGAAGTAGAAGTTAATGCTGAGCTGTATTGTTTTTAACTACTGAGCGCTGCTAAATCAGACGGAAGATCAAACACTTGCTCTTACCCTAAAGATTGTGATGCAGTTGTGATACCGAGCCAGGAAAAAGAAAGGAATGTTTAGAAATGGCACGTAAAATATAGTTTCTCTGGTGGTTTTGCTAGTCCATTACCTCTGTGGAATCTCTAGCAGTTGTGTCTTTTGAAGAGGAGCACGTTTCAGATAGCAGATGTACAGTTTTTACTCCCTGCTTCAGGATTTCATACAGCAAGAAGTGTTTGTATTTCTGTCCCGGTTCTATCAAGGAAACACAGTGGTGTGTATGTCGTAATTGTGTTTAAAATATTTTACTCTATAATTTTTATTAGTAAAATACATCCTATGTCAAAATGCTCCTGTAATTCTCAGTTGTCAAGCGGCAGAGCTAAGTATGCATGTTGTGATAGTTTAATGCATTGAATCTTAAAAGAGAATTGCCTCCTTCGGTATAAGGACAATGCTTTTGTGAGGCAGATTAGGAATGGTGAAAATATAGAACTTTATTACAGGGCTGATTTAATAGTTTTCCAATAAATCTTTGTGCAGTGTACACAGTGAATTTGTCTTGCACACATTTGTCGGTGTATTCTTTTTCCTTGCACTGATTTACGGAACATTTCAGTAAGTTTTCTTATGTTGTTTTCCCTTTAAAAAAAAAAAATAATAAAAGACATACTATTTCTGTGTACGTGAAATCATCCACTTACTTTAAAATGGTTTCTAATGTTTAATAAGTCCAGATAATTGTTCATCAGTAGTTTGAAAATAGTGTTTCTTTATGGATTTTTTCATTTTTTTTCTGATAATTTTGGAATATAATGTGCCAACAGTGATGTAACTTCTGGAGAGACTGTCCTAAGAGCTTCTTCAACAAAGTTCTGTACCAAGATGACAGCATCTTTAAAGATCCTCCTGCACAGGCAAGAAACCCATCACTCCAAGGACGGCAAGAGCAAGCCTGTGTTTGTTGTTGGCTGCTGAATACACACCTGCTTCCTGCCCAAATAGTCCGTCTTCTCTCTTTCAAGCTCTTTAAGCAGGCTTCTCCTTTTCTGAAGCATTCGGTTGCCTCAGTACGCTATTAACATGCAGGAAAGCTCCCCAGGCGAACTCTGAAGTTGTGGGCTGGAGGAGGAATCTCCCTCTGGGGGCCTTTGCCTGAGGGATGCTGTCTGCCCAAGTGAGTGGGTGGGCACCTCAGGCAGAGCCAGGCATGTCCCAGTGCTTCTGAGAGACTTTCACAGGCAGGATATGGCCATGACACAAAACAGGTTTTAACTTTTAATGTTCTTTCACTATCTTATGGCTGCCTTCTACCATGCTTTTTCAAAAATAAGTGAATAGAAAATTCTTTTTTAAGACTATCAGTTCAGCTTTTTTTTACTTAACAACTCTTAAGTGAGTTGCTTTTTTCCTTCTCTTATTCTGTTTCTTCGTAACAAATTCTCACTGTCTACAGATATTGTTTTGTTGCCGTTTGGCCTCCTAGCAATCAAGTGAATGCTTTAAAAACAGGAAAATGGTACTGTCTTTTTATTCCTCCCTTACTTTCCTTCCTATTCTTAAATTTCACAGACCTTTTGATATTGCTGACATCTTATGCATTCTGGTTTTCTCACTGATCAGAGTTGTAGATAGAAAGATGCTTCAGAGGAAATGACCCTAAGTTTACACGAGGACGCTTTAGAATTACTGAGTTCTTTCAGTTAACCAGGTGTGTTCCTCAGGAACCAACATCTCATAGTGCAGTGAGAAAGCAGAAGAAGGAGTTCTCTATAGAGAAACATGGTGTATTATGAGCCAAGGCTCAGAGGTTTGAAGAATGTGATATCTGTCTGTAATACGCTCAAAAAGCGTTGCCAAGTAATGAATTTTCAGTATATCTGAAAATGGACCCTATTATTTTAAGTGCATTCTCCTCAAAATAACAGTGAGCGTGTGGATGGTTATATTTCTGGTATGTCTGTATCAAAACACTCAGAACTGCTAGGAGGGCAAAAGGTGCATGAATATTGAAACGCCTTCCCAACCCGCACACTAATTTTTTTGTGCTTTTCTTCCATCTTGTGTAAAAGTTCTTGATTCTCCATTCAGTTGAAGGTCCACACTTGAGCAGCTTTCCTTCTGAATGAGCAGCCTCTGTGCTTCAGTAAAACGCTGCCCAGATCTGCACGCTAGATAGCTCCTATTTGCTGCCTTGAACTGTCAGAAGAACTTCAGTAAAAGGGAATTGTGTGGTGAGCAGGCTGCTGTGCCCCTCACAGCTTCTTTTTCCATGTATATTTGTAACGTCAAGGGCAAGAGAGGTATTGAACCTGTTTGGGTATTTTCTAGAGAACCTTAGTATGCTGTGTATAGCCAGATGTTAAAAGCTTATGCATGCAGCTTGCAAACTTCCTGTTTTCAGTTGGGCTGGGATAGTCTGAGCTCAGTGATGTTGGGCTTCTGTAGCTGGATATGGTAATTATAAAAGCTATTTAAAAATCCTTAGGAGCAGGGAGGAGTCTGAAAGTTAAAGTCTTTTTGGCAGGAGAAAATGGCACTACAATCATGTAGTGGTCAGTGTTTTCCTGAGCTTGAAAGTTTCTGGTTAACCACTTAATTCTGTGAGGGCATGCAGAACTTTGAAATGCTTTAAAATTTACCAATGCATGGAAAAAGGGCAGAGAAGTCTGCTTTGGAACTACCAGAAGGAGTTAATGTTTGTGCACAGTTGCCTAATTACTACCTGCAAATTAATGTGAATGTTGCTTTTCTAGCAAATGCTGACACACAACTCTTCTCTTAAGCCAGTAAGATAACTGATCACCTTTTTCTCCATGAAGCTCTGAAGATACACTTTTGGCAACAGTAGCTATGATGATGTCTTACAGAAGAACTCTCAGTAAATGGAAGGAAAGCTAGCAATCAGTTTTGATTAACAGATCTGCATTCAGTGGCTTAAATGTCTCGATTAGCCTGTATGCCGCATTTAAATATGCAGTTCTGTATAAACAGAATGTGGTGCTTGGGGAACAGAAGGAGCCTTTTGAATGCTGAAGACTGAGGATGTGAGGTAGAAGGAGATGCACCTGCCCTCCACACCAGTCCTTAGGCACGACATCTGTGGGACTGATAGTTTCAGTTAGCTATGGGGTTTCCTAATCAGATAAGGGAAAAGAAAGTGTGTGTGTGTGTGTGTGTGGAGGTAGGTTGTTGCTGTTAGTGTTTGGTTTCCTTTTAATGCCAAAGAAAGTCAAGCGTGTACAAAACCTAGAGATGTTCTGGATTATTTAGCATCTGCTCATTTAAGTCTGCATTTTCATTGTGATATTTGCTTCATATTTGTATGCAGAATAGTTGCTCGTATGTTGTTGATAATGTTTTATTCTTTCTTGTGAAAGCACAGTTCTTTGGTACCAGAATATTGTGGCTTGCTTTACTGACTTGCATTTGTTGCTCCTTTGGCCAGAAGGCCAAAAGCCTCAACTTTGCATGTATATCTTTCTGGGTTGCAGATCCTGGCTTTGGGGGAGACTGACTGATTGAGCAGAGGTTGACCTGCCACGTAAGCACGCAGTAAAAAATGAGCTTTGGGCAGCTCTGTGGCTTTAAGTAGCGGATCTGACAGAAGCATATGGAAAATTCATGCAACAGGGATACTGTATCAAAACAAATCCTGTAGAGAGGCAAACCCAGGGCTTTTCCCTCGCTTCTTCCCTCCCTTGCTTTCTGTATTGTTTGCTTCTTATCTTTTGCATCTTAAATGATTCATTTTTAAAAAATCAACATCGTTTGCAAATACTGAACAGTTCCTCAAAGAGTCTGAGGCAAAATGATTGAACTTGAAAGGGGAATGTTCACATGGAGATAGCATCAGGGAGGTGAGGCACACTGGAAAAAAACACTGTTTCCTTTCTGCTCACTAACTACCCAAAAAGAGAGAGCATGCTGTACTAACACATCAGGAAAGAGAAGTCCTGTTAGAATAATCTTTTTATTATTTTTATTTTTGCAAATGTTGTAGCTTATATGTATAGTCTTACAAAGGATGCTTGGTTCTATTTCTGTGTCTTCTGACTACTCAGACTCTCACCTGTCCCAAGGTTTTTGTTAGGTTACTTTTGAAGCTCTGTGGAAGATTTGGAATCCACCTTCTTCCTGGGCTTAGGGAGCAGAGGCTTCCTCTGTTTGCACAGAAGGGCTTCTGTTGTTTGTGGTGAACTGGCAGAGGTTTTGAGAACTGAGAAGGAGTGGAAAGAAAACACATGCAAGCAACAAATAAAACAATCGCCTTTCATAGCAAGCAAGTCTGTAACTGATCTTGCCAACTTTTTTTTGTAGGCATTTTCTTTTCTTTTCCCCTCCCCTTCTGCCTCAAATGTTTTAAAAACTGTTAGACATAAGCAGTACCAAAAATAAGTAATTTGCAATTGTCAATCTTTCTGCATATGCAATATCCAAACTTCTCAGTGCTCTGTGTTTGACTGTTACACTGTTGTTGGTACAGAACCATTCATACAGCCTGCTCTCTTGTCTCTGCCAGAGAGCAATGAAGAAAATCACTAGAACTGACTTATGCATTTATCCTGTCATTTTTCTCCTTATTGTCCTCGAAGTGGTCCAAAATCAGCAACAATTGAACAGTAACATTTTTCACCATCTGTCATTTGGGCTCCGCTGTTCTTCTGTTGTGCTTCTTTTAGCTGGCCCTGCGAAATAAGGTGATTCTGCTACATCCACTGCAGGGCAAGAAGATGAGATGTGGAAGAGTTGAATGGGTTTCTGACCAAGCTGTGTGGACACCTCCTAGCCACTAAAGCCTGAGGAGCTGCTGTGGCCAAGGGCTTTGCCGGATCAGGCCCTGCGATGGTCATTTGGGGTCATGCTGGAGATTGTAGCCAGGTCTTTCTTGGCTATCCCATGCAGCAGCATTCCCGCTTGACCTGTTGTTTTCCAGCAGAATCCTTTCCTAAAGTCTTTGAGCTGCATGGCTCTCCTTATAAATTTTATTTTTTATTTGCCTTGTGAACGTAGGGCATGAACAGGCAGAAAGTGCTGTGCATTCTAAGACCTATTTCACATGCTCTTCATTCTGACCGTGGCAGGGTTATATTGCCTTTCGTTTGAGGGAGGCTCTTCACGGTGAATGAATTATTGAAATGAAGTGCCTGAAGGTACAGTTAGGCTTCAGCTCATGCTGAAAAGTAATTAACAGCTGGATGTCTCCCCGCTGAGAATTAATTCCTTTCAGTAGTGCCCAGGTTCTCCTCTGTGTCCCTGCAACTACATCTTCAGCTGAGTGGGTCTATGGCAAGAAACATGGCAAGTATCTCTATAAGTGTACTGGACCTTGCATACAGCAGGTTCATGCTCTTCATTCAATTTCTGAAGCAAATGCTGGGAGTGCGGGCTGTGGGTTTCCCATCTGGCTGCAGCCTCCGCTTCGTGCCTGGGGACCTGTGCTCTCCTAGCCTAGGAACCACAGAACATGAATCATGGGGATTAGATTCTCAGAAGGAGATAAAGGGAACAGGCTTCTGGCTGTGTGAAGGTGGGAAAGGCTTTTCTTCATCGCTGTTGCCATCTTTGTGCCCAGGTGTGTGAAGGAACTTAGCGTGGCTATGCGGTGAAGGTTGTGGTGATTTGATTTTTTTATGTGCCTGTGTGAGAAAAGGGTGCATTTGTAAATGAATTCTAAAATATATTCCTGTTTCATATGTAAATCCAAACGTGGGAACTACATATCGGCTAGCTTTGCACTTGGAAGCTGTACAGGGCTAACGGTGATGCAGCATGGGTTGAGCGAAACCATGCTCTGGCTTCTTGTGTCCTTGTGTTGCACAGCTGTTAGCAAACCAATCAGGAGTCCTCTAGTCGGGAGGATACGGGGGCTGAACCTCTCCTGGTGCATTATTCCTTTGCTCCCCTGATAAATCTCTGATAGATAACAACTGGCTTTGCTTTTTTTGGAGCTGTTGTAAGTCATATCGAACAATCACCACAGACTTTCACATGAAAAGCTCATTGGAAAAAAGCTGAGTATTTTTCCAGAGATACATCCAATCTTTCCACCTCTTTTCTGTCTGTTCAGAAATTACATCTCAGAGATCATGAATACAGTAGTACCTTTCCAAGTTAGTGTTCATTTCACCCCCTTCATGCTAACCCTGCTGCTGTGCTGGTGAGGAAGTGAAGAAATGCTCTGGAACTCACCCCATCACCCTTGATACAGTAACAAAACAAGCATTAGTTTGAGGTTAGGTAGATAAACATACTCCGGAAGCACAGCTTTGTCCATACCTGTCTGTAGCTGCTGATGTTGGAGCATGCTGCTTAGGGAGGAGGTAAGAATTCCAACTGATTTGTTCTTGCTTCTTCCTAGTTATCCCTTTCCATTTCTGCTTAAGGCAATTAAGGTAATTCCTTAGATGGAAATCTGGAAATTAGGAAAGTGAATCTGTTGCTTTTTATTTGATATTGATTTGTTTTTATGTGTACTGCTGTCCTGTATTGAGGTTTTTCCCTTTTCCTCGTACTTTCACAGAAAAAAGAAGCGTGTACTCATGTCAAGAGCATAATTCCTGCTTGTTTTCAGCAGGTCCTTAAGCACTTTTGTAAGTTCCAGCTTATCACAGAACAATTCACCTTCTATTCCCTGTATGTAAATTCAGAGCGGAGGACACAAGGACCGGTTTGAGTGTATAAATTATACCTTTCATAAGTGTGGAATTCCCATTGAGAGACCAGGCCTAAAAATACCGAATGTTTCCACGAACAATTCCTGCGCACAGCATGTTGAGTAATACGGCTACAGTAAGGAGAGAGCTTCTACTGACAATTTCCCAAATGAATGCAGGAGTCCAAGCTGAGCTTGTTTATATATAGTTTTTATTATTGGTCATATGCTTTTTACCAGAAATCCGGATGCATTTGACTCATGCAGCTTAGTGACACGAAATGACTGTTTGCTGCAGGATGGCAGATTTTTGTGTGGCATAGATGTGATATGGTATCTTCCAGCTAATGGCTTCAAAATATTTTACAGAATGCAAATGAGCAAGTTAAGGCACGTAAACAAAAGTTGTCAGACTTCTTTTCAATGTAGGCATGCGAATTATGTATTTCTGTAATGTGACTGGAGTTAAAAAGGAAATTCAAAAGATAGAGCTAAAACATGGGTGTCCAACCTTTTGGCTTACCTGGGTCACAGTGAGTAAAGAGGAATGGTCTAGGGCTCCAAAAGTAATGCTTCCTATTTATTTCCATGGGAACTGCAACAGAAACATAAAACAAAATAACACAGGACAGGCAAAATTTATTCTGAACTAGCACAAAATCTTGTGGAAGGAAACCTGAATTGGTTCATTTTCGGGTTTTGACATGGCAAAAATTTGGGTGCCTGCTAATCTGGAACACAAAGTTCAGTGTGAAAATTGTTGGGATTATGAATTCAGATACTTGTTGGTGTTTATGTCAAGTAATAGCATAAGCGTATTTGTGCTGCATTAAGAACCCTAACTTATTTATTTGTTTTGCCCTACTGTGTTGCCTTTGGAAACATCCTAGTCAAGTGACCATAGATGAAGGTAATGTAGAAAAGCTGTTTGTAGTGATAAAAATGATGGTATAGATGCTTCTACCACCTATAAATTTTCTCCTTGCTTGTTGGGAAAGAGAGCTTCTTTCACTCTTCTAAATCTCATAGTTGATCTAATTTGTATTTCTGTTTGTAATAGTCTTCATGAGATGTGAATGACATCTTTTGGGGGGTGTTGGTTGTTTTTTTTTTTTTTTTTTTTTTTTTTTTTGTTCATTCTTCCATCAATGCCCTGTCTGGAAACCTAGGCTAAGGGCAGTGCAGCTGTTGGGTCAAAGGTGCTGATGGCTACTCTGGGGATGGTCAGGTGCCTTCCAGCCTTTGATCATTGTAGTGGCTAATGCTATTCTGTTTAGTCCTGGTAAAACTCATTGAAAATAGTCAGAGGTTTGTGCATGCTAACATCATCATCTTTCCAAATATGATAATGATGTTGGTAGGAACACAGAAATTCCTAAGGCAAACACAGTATTGACACAAGTGTTTTCTCATGGGACATCAGCATTGAGTTCACTCTGAGTTATTCCTTATACGTACCTATACTTCTAGGCTTGTAGTATTCTCTGAAAAGCAGCTTTATTAGATGTATGCTTTCTGAACTCTCCAGCTAGGTTATCTTTGATATTGCAGTCATAATTGAGGTCATATCTAGAAGCAAGATAGCCCAGGTCATATATACATGTGGGAATGATAGAAGGGAGCATGACAGGGGTCTGTGGAGGAATCAGCCCTGTGCAGTTTACTTCCCAGAATGAGAAATGTCCACATCTATGTATAAATGAAACCTCCAAAGGCCTTTTGCAAACCTGAATTTTGTATTTGCTTGAAATAAAGGTAGTGGAGAGAGATATGATGTTACCAGAGAATAAGGAGTGCATTCTTATAGGACTACAGATTGTCCTGATCTGAAGAAGAAAATTTTTTTAAATTATTGGTGTGACTGAACAGCAGATCTGAAAATACGTACTAAAAAAAAGCTAAGAACCAAGGACAGACAGCTAATGATAAATAAAAAAAAGCCAGCAAATCCCCCCCAAAACAAAGACAAACAACAAAAAACAAACACAGCCCAACACAACTGGATCCAGATGGAGGAAGTGGGATCTATATTGTTTAGCTGCAGAAAGACTGTCCAATGTTTATCCCTGTTTCCCATTATTTTCAGCACAATGTGAGGAATTCTCCTACATTCATGCATTGGAACCGAGAGTAAGAAAGTAGTAATGAGTCTGTTGTCAGCGTGTTGTGCTTTCTTTAATTTATAGCATCATCGCTGTGTTGTGCTGCCTTGAAGGACAGAATATATCCTTTGTCCTTATTCAACATTAGCAGAACCAACAATGATGCATGCAGTTGGCAAAGACCTAAATAACAAAGTCCCCATTCATTGTTGCGGAGTAGTTTGTTTTAGCTGTGTGCATGGTGCCTCTGTTGCATAAGCCATTTGTGGTATAATTTGGGACATCACAGAGAATAATATTGGGCATGAATATCTAGCTGTTGTGCTGTTGAGTTGGGGAAAAAAGTACCTTGTTGCATTCTGGGATAGGCTTTCAAACGTTTGCTGAATTGAAATACTTTGACCCATTCCCTTGGCAGCATCGTACGGCAAGCGCTAACAACAATAATGTGTGAGTGCAATTGATGTCCTACTTGCAGTAATATATACAGTTCTACCCTTCATGAACCTACTGCCAGCGCAGGTGGTTTGTCAGGTGGAATAGATGGAATAGACAGGTAGGAAAAAGTTTATCCTGAAAATACATACTATGAGTTACCAGTCTCATGGTGTAACAGCAGTGTTTTAGTGGAGCTGTAGGAACTACAAAGCAAATAAGAATTTTGTCATTGAGCTCTGGAAAGTTGCTGCCATTAGACATCGTTTGTCCTGAAGGTAAATCCACCTGCCTTTTGCAATTAGCGTTCTGAGCATGCAGAACAGTACGAAGTAGAATATTTTTGACTGCAAGGGAAGGCAATGCTAAGAAGTTAAAAAGAGCCCCTAAAATACATCAGATGATGATGATGCTGGAAAAACTGCTTTGTTATCCTGAATGCTGTTTAACAAAGAAGTAAAATGCTGCGTACCACTCTTCAGTTAAAGTGAGGAGTCTGTGCACTGTGTTTTGAAGGGAAATAAAGAAATAAAAGCAGGCGTTTCCCAGACTCATTGATTGCCTTTGTTTTGTCTGAACTTTGCTAGGAAGGCACTGGATGTGTTCTGCTTGGCAAAAAAAGTTTATTTTTCTTGGCATTTGTTACCACAAGTCCTCAATGTGATCTTGCAAAGTGACTGGAGATGCTGGAGACACTTCAAGTAAAAACAGGTTTTTATCAGCCAAGGGATGGGTTAATTTGTTCACTGCTGAGTAAGCACAAACAAAAAACACTCAGCATTGACAACGAAGCATAGACTGGGCGATTAATGTCATACACTGTGTTTTGGTTGTTTCTTTAGGATTTTGTCTGAGGTACTTACAGAAACGTGAGGGTTCATCTCGGTGTGGGTGTTCTTTATAGTTCTCACTTTCAAAGGTGGAATTAAAGGAAGAAAATTTTGGATCACATTTCTGTTGGTATTTTTGAGCTTTCTTTTTTTTGTTTTTTTGTCTTTAGTTACATGGCAACCATGATAGCAGCGGTGTGTTATTCCTTAAGCTTATCTGGGAACAAGTCTTGATGATGAGTAGGAGGACGCTCACAATTCCTGTGCTTTACCTCTTAGGCACTAAGTTCATGTACCGCTGTTTTCTAGAGCTATCACACTTCATAGTGATTATATATGACATTAACATGCACTGTTAGTTTTACTTCAAGACCAAACCTGACACGTTAAATCGATGACAGACTTGGCCTTAGAGGGTCATATTTGTACGCTGTCTTCAACTGTAGCCTGTTCTATGTTTTGCCACTTTTGGGGGCTGGCCACCGCAGTGGTGAATTATAAATACCATTTGAGAACCTAGTTCTATTGTCGCTTCAGTTTTTTACATTCATAAACAGAGGTGGATAGGAATGCTGATTAACAAAGTTCAGGTCACCTTGATGTTTTTTGGGGCCTTCTTCATTTGACTGTAAAATTGAAAATACCCAGCTGAATCAAGTCTTCTGTACGTAGCGAATGCGTAAATAAATGAATGAGGAGTTCTTGTATTTGGAGACTAATCAGAATGTAAAGGAGGCATGACTGTAAAACGCAGGGAGTGCTCCACCTTCATGGATGTGCTTATTCTGGGACAAAATAGTCCTCTGTGTATGTTGAGCATTACCCATTTTTAAAGTATTTAATCAAGAATAGCTTCTAGCTGTGAGTAGCTAGGCTTTGCGTATGGAATTTGTGTGTCTTGCTTGGCTTCCTAAAGAGGCAATATCCAAGTATTATTTCACTATCAGATTTCAGGCTGAATATTTTGAGTTTGCTTGTTTTGCAAGCCCCTGCAATTGCTGCAACTGAGAGAAAGGAAGCAAAAAGTGTAGTTTATGCTTTTGATAACAGTATGTATGTAATCAGCACCTCCTGTTTAATGAATTAGTTGACTGTTTCTTTCATACATCAATAGGAGGGAAGACTGCTGGGATAATCAGCAAGCATTGGCAGAGGGATTCAGCAATGTATATCAGCTAATATTTCTTCTAAATCGTTTTTGTGCAGACTAGATCAAAATTTTGATCGTGTCCCTCTATGTGTCTAATTATTTTCCAGAAATGGAGTCAAGTTAAATATCGTGGTCTGTACAGTACTTACGTTCTTAAACCTGAAGGGAGCATATTGAGCAATTTTATTTCCCTTCTACAATGCAATCACAGCCTACGGAATAAACTCTTAATTTTGATTTAATGTTTTTAGCATATTTGAAGGCTTTTCTTTCAAAAAATTTTTCTGTAATGTCAGTATCAATAGCTTTTTTTTTTTCCTGAATGGTAATAAGAACGTTCTTTCTACAGATACCAGTTGTGCTTGCAACATAGTAAGTACTTGGGTTCACCAGCACAGAAGCAAGAGCACACAAACTACTTGAAATTGTTGAGCCTGAATGTGTGTGTACTCATCCCATGTCTGAAAGCTGCCAAATTCTAGATGCCATCTTTCCTGGGAACTAACCAATGCTCTCTGGCATGATTTTAACTTCCCCTTATGTCTATATTTGTAAAAAAACATATGTATAGTCCTTAAATGAATATAGTGGTTAACAAGCTATGGATTACAACCCACAAAACATATTTTCTTAAGTTTCAAAATGCCTAATGGAAAACAAATATGAGAGCTACTAAAACAAGAATATTGCTGTACATACATATTTTTCATGCATAAGAAAAGCTGCAGGAGAAATCCCCTTCTGAGTTTTTCTTGACTCTGCTTCCTTCTCTTGGCTTTACTTTGCTAAAAATCTGGGGAAATAACCTGTTTGTTGCTGCATGTATATTTCCTTGATAGGGCAGGATGCTTGTATGGTGGGAACTGCAAGCTACTATCATTACGTCCCCTGCCCTCCCTATACTACCTGCTGGATGCTCTTGGAAAAGATGAGGAGCAGACCCAGGCTGGGAAGGAGTGTGCTGGGATAGAGCAAATTTTCCTTCCGTCGACAAATTGCCAAGCTTGCTCCTGGGTAGCACTGAGTTAGGGAGCTAATTCAGCTAGCAACTGTTAGCTTGAACACAACACAAAATTAAGGGTTTTGATTACTACAGAGGGCTTGTGTTTAGTAGCGTTCTTAACCTCAGGGGCTCAGTCTTGAGCTAGGGCTTTCTGAACTTGGCTTAAACTATATGATTGTTGAAATTTCAGAAGGGAGGAACCTGAGATGTGTTCATTTGCCTTCTTCTATCTGTTACTTGCGCATTTGCTTCTTCCATATGATTGTACTGTTGTGAAAGTTAAGAACTTAAGAAGCAAATGCGAGATTTCTGTAACCTTTTGATTCTTCTGTCAAACCTCTTGAGAAATTATCAAACACTGCCAAGGTTTATGACATAACTAAAGAACTGAATACGCTTTATAATTACCTAATGCTCGAAGTAGAAGAAAAAAATTGGTTGTAGAATAATGTGTAATCACGTATACATATTAACTTTTAGGTGCAGATGTAAGCACTCTTAGTTCTGGTAAGTGGAAATTGTAAGATGAGATGGTCAGCACTTCTGATCTGAACCACACCTTCCCACCCCCCCTTGCCATTAGTTTCTCAATAGTTTGTTGATACTAGTGCACTTTCCATTTAGGAAATAGAAGATACCCTCCATATTAGCTGCCTCTTTTGATTACAGTAGCTACTGTGAAACATCTAGCCATCTTTCAGAGTTCAATTTTTTTTCCATTTTGTGTGTAATAAAACAGCTCTGTATATGCATGCATACCCTAATATATATATTTTATTCAGCTAAGAAAACTGTAGTTACTAATGTGGGAAGTTTCTGTGGTTTTCTGATATATAACTTTATACAACCAGAAAGAGCTTGCCTTTCTTGTTTCAAAATGAGTTGAAGCATGGCTCCTAGGTACTTTCCAAATGAGTACATCATGACATCTCATGTAGCTAGCCAATACAAATCTCACTCAGTACCAGCTGTTGTTACCCTGTCAAGTACATCTTGTGAAGCTAGAGGCCATATCTGCCATGGACTTGTATAAGGTTTTGGATATTTCAAGAAAAAATGAGGATTGATGTGACAGTTATAAATAAAAGTATTACCACAGCTTAACACTGTTTATTTTTCTTGGGCTTTGGAGCATATGTGCATGTGTGGGATATAGAAACTTTCCATCAAGCAAAGCCCAGTATTACAACAATCCTAATCTACTTCCATGGAACAACAAAAGGAAATAACCCTTTCAGTTAAGGCTGTCTGTACTACAAAACAAGAAGTGCGTGTCCAACAATGATTCTAATAAATTGGCAAAAGCTGTTGTATCTAAACTCAACAGATGCTTTGCGTGAGATGTGAGTCCAGAATGATAGTGATGCATGTGCTGGGGACAAGGCTTTGGTAAATGAAGAGTATGGTAATACTGTAAGTGCTGGGGTGTTCTGTGCTGTCTGAATTATTTCCTTGGAAGGCTACAGTTCTTAAAACCCTTCCGCTCACTGTGTTGCCAGCAAGAGCCAAAAGAATGTGTCAGTACTATGGCTGAATCTTCACCAAGGCTGTAGCCCTACAAATTTCTCATAAAGCTATAGTAGTTTTAACAGGGTCTTTGTAATCTACCAGGCTTGGAGAATGTATTTCATCTCTGGACTCATGTTGGAGGCCATACTGTGAAAGACAGCACGTATGTGACAGTACTCTTGCCTTTAAGACCTGATGGTTAGTAAACAAAATTCTCCATAAAATGGAGTTCCAGGCATTCAGGTGATGGCAGGGCCTCTCCAAGCCTTGGAGCAGTCCAGAGACAGGAGAACACAAAATGGTTTTTGAAGCCACCTGCATTGTTCTGTGATCTGTGCTTTGTCCCTTAGAGGCACAGTAGTTTATATCCCAAATTTTTAAGACGTTACTGCAATGTCTGTCTTCTTACCTAGTCTTACTAAGTATTCTGCATCTTCCATCACTCCTTCAGTCGTACTTCCTTTTTCCACCCTCTCTCTGTACGTGAAATATTTCTTAATTTACTCAACCTTGATAGAAGAGCAAAATTTAATGTTGTCTTTATGGATCACTGAAGCTTGTAGGCATTTGTTTGGAGCAGGAAGGCACTGGGAGTGTCCCTGTTTTATTGGAGTTCAATACGCTTGACCCTTCACATTTTTCTTTTCTCCCCTACTGTGTGGCATGGGGAAATTAGGAGCAGCGATTGAGAAGAGTAGCTGGTGAAAACCAGAAAAGGTTGGAACGAGAAGAGAGAGCAGAGAGAAATAAAGGGAAAATAGAATTAAAATAATAACAATTAAATACAAAAAGAAAGCTTATTTGTGAAATGAGAAAAAAAGAATACTTTTTATAGGATAAACCCAAACTAAATCCCAGGGAGATGAGAGAGAGGACTCATTTGTTTGGACATCTGATGGGTGATGGATCTCTACATTCCAACAGAGAGAGATCTCTGTTTTGCTAGGTATGATATAAAGAAGCAAGCTAGTTTTTAGCCCCAACTGCTAATAGTTTGTGTAGACGAAATACACCTGTGAGAGGGGAAAGCAGTATTGTTAACTTAGAGGTGCAGAGAAGCTAATTTCAGCAAACAATATGCATTCTTTGCTGTTACAGTGTAGAGAAGTCAGAGGTGATGTTCCAGTAAATTTCTGCAGCTATCTATATGTAGACTTTGTGGTATCTAACTATGAACTACTCTGTTCTGTTTTCTCTGTACCGTGTTACATGGACTTTGGTTTTTTCCTTGGTTCAGGTGACTCGCAGCACTTACATCGCTACGTCACTGTTTACTGTTCAGCTGTAGGCTTACTGCTGGGCCAGGGTGTACCTGACCTTCGCCCAGGATTACCGGGGACATCAAGACCGAAGCCTCTCCTCTTTCTGTATTTTGAAATTAAAGGGACTGCTCCTCTCTTGGTGGGCACTTGGTGCTGGGAAAAGAGCGAAGAGGTCTGCATAAATGCAGAGTCACAGGAACTGAACTAGAGCCCCAAGAAATGATCTAAACAGCTTGCCCTGCAACAAACCTGGCTAGGGCTTGATCGCTTCTGACAGGACCTAGCATCTTGATACATACATGTATATTCTTCATCATACATACGTACATACATACATATATATATATACAAGATGAAGGTAACTTATGAAATGAGCAACATGGATGCTCTCTCTCTCCCTCCTCCCCGACCCCATACGATATATAATATCACACACATATGTTCTGTTGAAGTGCATTTCTTTGTCAGAAACATTTTCCTACTGTTTTGGTACAGTCTTTGGTATTGTAATTTGTTATTCTGCTGGCCATGGATGAGGAAGAGTTTCTTTCCTATTGGCATTATCCTTCTGCACAATTGAAGACTCTTTACCTTGGCTCCCTTTGGTTTTCTTTTGTTTAAATTAGATAAGTAATTTATCCTTTCTCTGCTCTTTTTGAAGTATCTTGTGATATGTCTATGCCTTTCTGACTGCAGCAACAAAAGTTGACCAAAATGCTCCTGCTTACACACAGTTATAGAATCATAGAATCATCAAGGTTGGAAAAGCCCTCTAAGAACATTTGGTCCAGCTGTTCATCTATCACCAACATTTCCCAGTGAACCACGTCCCTCAGTACAGGAGTTATGGTGGGTACAGCAGAAGGCTTCCTCTCAGATCTCTGTTGCTGTCTGTGCATTCCAACACAGTATTAGCTTTTTTGCAAGGATTTCTTATTGTGCACTGCTGCTCCTAGCTCTCTTTCTCAGAGCTTCTCTCTAGCTGTGAGAGTAGAGATGGAGTGGTTGGTAAAAGGTGGAAAATTTGGTTGTGAGGCTAGAAATGGGATCATGGAATGGGAGGAAGGGTAACAATTACTCGGTTAGTTGGAGGAAAACTATTGGACTAAAGAGTGCAAAAATATTTCAATGGACAAAGCCTAGAAGACTTCATGCATATGTTTTCCATGGTCACTGAATTTGATGCCAAAAGGATTTCAGCAATAAATGTGCTGCAGTCTAGCTTGGGTGTAAATGATATGACCTGACTTAGACTAGGAGATAGCCAACAGAATCTGTTTTTGTTGTATGTACAAGACAGTACTATTATTGGTATTAGTGTTAAAAGTATGAATGTTAACATTTCCTTGGTTGTGTGCCTGAATGCTGTCACTTCATAGCCCAAGTAGTTTGACCTTTTCATACCCTTTGTTCAAAAAAAATTTCCGCTGAAGTAATTTTTATATAAAGTGCTAGAGAAACTCGCTTTGTTTTATTTGCGCGTGTCTTCTTTTGAATAGTAATAGTAATTTTGTACGTTTGAAGAAACGGTACTTTACAATTTTCCTGAATTTTTTTTTGTCTCACATTTCGAATGCCAAAGTGTTGCTGCTGCGTTATGGTCTGGGGTGGATACATGTGGGTACATGTGCAGAATGGGATGTTGTTGGCCGTTGGCTATGTTACACATGCGTAGTGAGTTTCTGCATTCTGAAAAGAGGGGAAATCCTCACTCACTGAAACAATTTGTCTCTCAGATTAGGCAAAAAACTATGGGTCTTTGTAGTGGGCTAAAAGCCTGCAAAATCTCACCACTGTATTTTTTCCAGTAATCTGAAGATTGTTTGCTCAGCTGCTTCCATTCAGTGTAGCACTTAATGTGAGTACTTCAAAAAAGAGAGGTGGCTAAAGCAAGGAATATATATATTTTTTGAAGTTGACACATACTACTTGTTTCAAACCTCCTTCCATGGTTATGTTATTTATTTTGTGTGTGCGTGTGTGTGTGAGGAGTTTGGTGCATAAGCACTCTGGGGAGGGATGTCAGCAATTTTTGCAACTGAATCAGCAGAAGTTGTTGGAAAATGGACAGAAGTGTAGCAACTGCTGTGGTGAGCACTGCGGTTCACGTCGTAGTGTCTGATTCTGATTATGGGCCTTAAGCTCATACTGACAGGCACACTCCCATTGTTTATGAATCAGCCTCTAAATGCTTTCTTTTGGAGATGCACGCAACCATGAGCACATTGTAGTTTGTTTTGATATTTCCTCATTAGCCTTGAAGGAGCTCTCCTGAAACCTGCTGCCCACTTGTTGTCTTCCATCACAGTGAAAGTTCCCAGCTGAGTAGAGCTGGGTAGGGACTGGTGCTGGTCCTAGGTCAGGGGGCGACAGGAAGAACACAAGGGAAAGCTCCCCAACAGACCCACCTCCATGGAGGAAGGTGTGGGTTGAGACTTGCTGCTTCATTGACTCCTGCCTTTCAGATGGGGAGAAAACCCAACTGGTAATGCAAGAATCTGGGAGCTTTAATTTCTCTACTGATACTTCACTTCGGGCCATTTTGAGCCAAAACTTCTGCTTTTATGCTCTGCATGCTTGCACAAGGTGTCATTGGCTGCGTAGCTAAGGGGTGGTGGTTGTAGCGTTGACCTGTTACTATGCCTTGCAACGCCTGCATATTGTTCAAGTACATTATTTGTTCTTTAGCACGTTTTGTGATCAGTGCTGAACTTCAAGAGTTACACATTTCTCAGAGATGCTGAGTAACTACTGATTCTCTTTTATTTTGTTGTAAATAATTCAAAAAGATGCTTATACAAAGCTGTGGGTGCCCTAGTGCATAATTAATGCTACAACAAAACCACAGCAGCATTAAAATAAATTAGTTGAAGAGAAGCTCTGCCTGCTTGCTACCTACAGAGAAAACTCTGCCCTACCTTTTTAATGTACTGGATATGTATCTCTAGGTCTCCATAGGAGCAGTTTAGAATGGACAGCATGGCTGAAGTCCTTGCATCGATGTTTAAGACGGGATAGAAAGAATAGGAACAAAGATGGCATTGTCACAGAGAGTTCAGAGGTCATTTGGAAAGGACCAGTGGATGTGAGGTGAGATCAAGGCTTTGATCTAAGTAAGAGAGATCTGCATCCATCAGGTTCAATAAAGGCACCACATGTGCAAGTAGGAGGTGGGATGCAAAAAATTGAGGTGGGCACTGGGTGTCAACTTGGTGAGTTACACAACCATGTTTTCCACATTGTTTGCAAAAGAACCTAATATGAACTGCAGACTGTACCTTCATTGTGAACTTTTTTGGATTTGTGTACTAAGTACTTTCAGTACAGATCTTGAAAGTTAACAGTGATTACTTTGCATAGCGATCCTTTTTGAAGTAAAGAGCCCTGTATCTAAAAGAAAACATTAAACAGAAGCAAGCATTCTGCTTTTAAGTCTGTATTTTGTATATAGATGTCATCTGAATCTTTTTAGCACAATATAAGTTAACATGAATATTTACATATTTTTACATACAAAAATAGAATTTTGAACTATTTATTTGAATATGCAAGTATTCTGCCCTGTTTTGTTTTTGTTTTCTAAATAGTCAGCAGACAACTTTAAGGCTTTGGTATTTCATGCCCTTCTCACAGTAATTTCAGCTCTTGAGTGCTGATCCTTGGTTCTATCTTAGCTGTCAGGTACTGAAGTTTCTCAGAAAGCTTTTACACCCATATTCACTGTCAGAAACTGCTCAGCTCATTTCCTTCTTCTTTTTTGCTGTTCATTTGTTTTTTAAATCTCATTCTTAGCATTTATCACAGCATTGCCTAAATCAATTCACATCTCATGGTTTCAGCTAGAAAACTGGTGATGTTGCCATCTTTGGCTGAACATCCCAGTGCTGTAGCCTGCAGCACTGTGGTGGTGCTGGGACCTGGTGAGCTGCTGGTCTAACATCAGGAGTGTTAAGTCAGCTCTCCTGAACCTTGCTGAGCACAAAGCTCAGTGAAACTGCCCAGGTCATGCATCTATGTCTAGCCCTTCGAAGGCTGTGTTGTCCCATGTCAGTGAATACTGTTATTGGTCACTTCAAGCATTTTCTCATACTAGCAGCCTACTGGCCTATCTTCCAGCTGAACTTGAACGCTTATTCTTCTAGAGCTCTAAAGATATGTGCTCACCATAGCTGTGCGCTTGGTGAATCTGTTTCCTTTACCTATGTGCTCCGGGAGAGCTCAAACACAGCTCTTCCCTTCCTCATCTTCATGGAAGAGGAAGGCACCTCACGGTAGTTAGTTTGTGCAGCAGGACACTGTTGTGGTATAAAAGAACCTTTTGTGCACCTTCATACAAGACCCTGAAAGATCTTTGGCCGCCTCAGGGATGAGCACCACAGAAGTCCTTCTTGGAGAACCAGCATCAGCATGGGGTGAGCAGCCGTTCTGTTGTCATCTCCCATGAAGTTGCTGAAAAGATGTGTAATAAATACACGTGACTTTGATCAGCTCTGCAGAACGCCTTCTGACAGACAGCCTTGCTTAGGGGGCTGTATCTTCGGGATTCTGTTGAGTCATGCTGCTGATTATTTAAATGTAAATAATAATTGACACACTTGAAAATCTGAATTTCATTAGGTGAGGGTATTAGACGCAGACACATGAATTCTTTTTTGCATAGCACACTGTAGCATGCATACTAGTTTTGACAAAGATTTCCCCCCCACACCCCGACAGATATGGCAGATAATAATAAGCAACCAGACAGGGTTATACAGCAGGGGAATATTTTAATCATCTTTGTCTGGGAGGAGACAGGCCAATGTGAGTTAGCTCTTAGACAGTCTACTTTACTGATACTTAGCTTCAACAGATTGACAGCATCTCAGAAAAGAAAATAAGTGTTTGCTATATTCCTGTCATAGACTTCTTTCAATCACTGCGACAGATGTTCCAAGCATGTTGTTCCTCTGTTAGATTTCTCTAGTAGTAAAAATACTGCAGTTTAAATATAGTTTAAACTTGTTGAGATACTTTGAGCATGGTTCAAAATTGCACTATACCCAGTTTAAATCACAGCGTAATGGGACAAAACCACTGGATAGACTGTGCAAGATTTTTTTCAAAACCAGGTAAAACTTTTTATTCAGTCATTTTTACAGCAGTTCCAACAAAGTGCCATGTTTTTCTACCATGCCTTGCTATCTGAGTTAGGATGAAGACTGCATATCATACTGAGTTTTTATTTCTGGAATTTGTTATTTAGAAATGGAAAAAAAGAGTTAATTAGCTCTCTCTTCCTGTATCTGCAGTGTTGTCATTTGTGACAGCTGTATGTTACACATCAGAAATGCACACATTTTGTTTCAGTTTTTAATGAAAATAGAATTTAGAATTCGGCAATAGACGAAGTAACTGAGCTGAGACTGATAACCAAAATGTATATGAAAGATAGCCATGTTTAATATAGGGAAACTCAGAAGGTAAATGGACTGTGGCTCTCCCCACCCCTGTTCTCCCTGTCAGTGAGTTGCAGTTCAAAGCTCCTCTCTGTATCTCCCCTGCTCATACACCACAGGAAACCACTGGGACAGCCAACAAGATGGTGCAGGCAGAATTATGCTGGACAAGTAGATGGTAAACAGCTCGTCCTCTTTATTACTCTGCTCACTTGCTATCTGGACGACTGCTTGATATTCATGAGACCCACTCTGGGAG
This sequence comes from Tragopan temminckii, assembly GCA_028571105.1. NCBI lineage: Eukaryota > Metazoa > Chordata > Aves > Galliformes > Phasianidae > Tragopan > Tragopan temminckii. The sequence goes on along the minus strand of JAOWBP010002052.1, from coordinate 8,626,340 downwards.
AATACCACCTCCCTGTATTTGCTGCTGCTGGTTCTTCCTGGAATTGCATTGCAGGGCTCTTCCAGTAAGCTCCGGCTTCCCCTGTGATTTCAACTGCAATTCTAGTCAGTGACATCGATCAGGGAAACTCTTGTTTGGCTGCTGGCTCTCTGCTGGCTTTCTGCTCTCTCTTCATGACATCTGTCATCAGGACACGTGTACAGATTAAATTGCTTAAATTGCAGTGTCTGGGATGAGGCACTCATTTGTTTCGAAAAGCAACGAGTAGATCAGCAGTGGGACACAGTTCAAGGTTTATTTCATCACCTGGACTTTCACTCTGGTGGAATAGGTTGGGTTTTCAACTTCAGAAAATGGAGACTGTCACTTTGCAATCTGTTTCATTACTGGTTCATTTTGTAATACGCCATAACATTACTCCAAGAAGGAAGCAGAGAAACAGTAGTGCTGTGGTCCCTAGAGCCTAATGACTAAGAACAGCTGATATCCTTGGTGTTCTTGGAGGAGGGGAGAGAAGCTCCCTTCTTGGAAGAGGGGAGAGAAGCTTGTGTGGTAATCCCCATTTCGTGAATCTGGTGGCATTAGAAGCAGTGTCTTGATGGTTCTGCTTCTGAGTGAAAAGTCACTTAGTTGAGCAATGTTCTGCCTTCACAGGAAAGAGTAGCCATTTGGGTCCCCGCTGTCATCTCATGTAAGTGGTCTTTTTTTTAATCTCTTTTTTGTTAATCTTGAGGGGTTTTTGCACAGCAGTGACCACAGAATTGTAGAGTTTGGAAAGGACCTCTGGAGACCATCAAGTCCAACTTCCCTGCTAAAGCACGTTCCCCACAGCAGGTCGCACAGGAAAGTGTCCAGGTGGGTTTTGAATATCTCAAGAGAAAGAGACTCCATAAGCTCCCTGGGCAGCCTGTTCCAGTGCTCTGTCACCCTCGAAGGAAAGAAGTTCTTGGATTGTATGGAACTTCCTGTGTTCTAGTTTTTGCCTCAGAGCAATGGCTGTAGCTATTTACTCATTTATTTCTTCATGCTACTTGTGTTGATTTAGTGCCTGTATGTATTTAAACTGTGAGAACAGTGGGAAAAACCTTGAACATTTAACTTCTGTCCCTTTTTGCATTACTCTTCTGATTTAGCAGCAGCCTTGTCACATTTGCCCCAGGAGGTTCTTTTTGAAATTCTTGGGGCAGTTTTACTACCCACAGGCTGCTGAACAAGCTGTCTCTTTTTTTTTTTTTTTTTTTTTTTTTTTTTTTTTTTTTTTTTCCGGGGTGATGGCGGCCTTCTCTTAAATGTTTTTATGAAAGAAAATTATTTGTGCAAGGTCATTAACCTTCTTCTTTGGGCTTTAGTCCCTTTTTTAAGAGCCTAGAGACGTATGCTGGGACAGTAACATCATTAGGGTTTCAGATTAATTTCTTTTGTCCAGCTCACGTGCGTAATAATAGTAAAACCATTATTTCCTGAAAGGTAAATCACAGAATCATACAATTGCTCAGGTTGGAAAAGACCTTAAAGATTATCAACTCCAACTGCAAACTAAACGTACTACCCTAACAAACAACTCTCTGCTAACTCATGTCCTTGAGCACCACATTCAAATGGTTTTTAAACACATTCAGGGATGGTGACTCAAATAGGGACAGATGCCTGAGATTCTTCCTCATTTGTTTGTCCCTACCCATTTATGACAGCGGGGTTTGCTGGAAGGTAATGGAGCCTTTAGCTTGGGATTGAACAGTGCTAATTACTGCAGGTGAGGAGAAGAGGTAAAGAGGGTAATAAAGATGCTCCTGCGTGCCATGGCACTTGGATATAGCTAACGAGAATGGGAGATACCTTGATCCTAACGTAACCTTCTGGCAGGGTGCTTTGCCATCTGTCTCAAGGCCTGCAGTAGACCAGTCTGCCTCCCACAAGCTCTCCTCCCAAGGCTATCTCCTCCAAAGGCAAAAAGGAACAGAAGAGTTGCATAAAAATGTTTGCCTTCAAAACTCTCCATCATAAAACTCATCCAAAACTCTGACGAGCTGAGTCTAAAACTGGTGCAGACTGTTTCCCAAAGTCCCTTTTTCTGCATGGATAAAGAACATAAATAAAGCAATAACTTAGTATGTGGGGCACAGTATTACTAAATGACAGCAAGGAGAGCCACAGGCATAGATTCACTACTTAGGAAGGTCTCTTCCTCCAACAGAGGATACAATTTCTTTGTAGGAAATCAGCAGCTGAGAGCGCTGGTGGTGTGTTGTGAAAGAGAAACTGACACATTTGCAGCCGTTTTGCCTCACTGCCGAACGTTAATGAGCTGTGATGTTTGTATGTAAGGTATGGAACTTTTTCCCTATCTGTCAGAAGTTTTGGGGGCATCAAGAGCAGGTGGGTGTCACTTGTGCAACAGGCAAAGACCTCAGCCTGCGCCTGTAACCTCACTTGAACTGAGAAGCAGCCGTCTTATCTGCGGCCGTTAGTGGCAGAAATACGTTCCGGCTGCAGCGTTTTAAAGTTGGCTTTGGAAGGGATCATCAGTGGATAAAGAAGATGCATGCACCGCTCTGTGTGATCCCTCCTGGCTTGCAGCTGCGCGCTGAGGGAACCTTGTGTGGGCTTGTCGTGGGCACCGGTGGTTCTGCCGGCTTCAAGCTTCTTCCTTGTGAAAGGTACTCATTGGTAGAGACGCAGGGCAGCGTGCAGCCTGTTGGACCTACAGAGGAAGAAAAAAAAAGAAAGAAGGACAAAATATGAAGTTGGGTTTGTCCTCTTAACGGAAAGCGAAACTTATTTTCTGTTTTCGTTCTCTGGTTGGATTCGAAAGAAGGCAGAGAGGGTGTTAAAATTACGCGAGGGCAGTTCGTTCGGTTGGTTCACAGGGGCTCGGGTGGAGTTAGGAAAGAACTGTACGTCCTTAGTCAACACGGTGCTTAAGGACTGCCGGTTGAGAACCTTCAGCACACGCTGACGGGCTGCCCTGAGTAGCAGCGGGCTTAAGAACACGCTGCAGTGTTTTCCTGAAGGAAGACCTAAGCCTCCCGAGCTACGGCTGGGCACATCGATTTCTCCACGCCTTGGCCGGCTCCCGAGGGCTCTAGCGGCAACCTGAGCGGCCCGTAGCCTCTCGGCGGCGGCGCTTCCTGCGCCCTCCTCTTGCGTAAGAGGCGGGCCGCGCCGCACCGCGGTTGCCATGGCGCAGTGGCGGGGGAGGGCCCGGGGATCGCGGCCGGCCCGCGGCCTC
>JAOWBP010002052.1:8557323-8623011 GCA_028571105.1 Tragopan temminckii | reverse complement strand
GGCCGCCCTCGGGGAAGCGCGCGTCGGGCCGGGCAGGGCGCGTTGAGGAGCGTGCCCGGTTCTAGGAGCCGTGCGCTGCGTGCGTAGGTGCTGCGCCGGCATCGCGTGCCGAGGTCCCGCCGGGACGCCGCACCATGCGTGGCGGGCATGGCGGAGGGGGACGGCAGCGCCTGCTCCGGTGAGTCCGCTCGCTGCCGCCGCCGGCTGCGTTTCCTCCCGCAGCTGGGGACGGGCGGCGGCTCGGCGTGCTCCCGGCCGGGCTGTAAGTTGGGAAAAGGCGATGTCTCGTCTGGAAGCGGAGCGTTCTGCTGTGAGAGCGTGTGTGAGGAGAGCGAACCCTGCCCTGCTTCGTAGCGCTGTTGTGTCGAGCTGCGCTGCCGGGAAACAAACGCGTGTAGGGGGGAAAACCGAAGTGGATTTAACTTGCTGAAGCTGTTTTCCAGCGGAGGGGTGAGAAAGGCGTTAGGATGTGAGAGCATGCTACTGGGAAATAGGCTCGCATTACACCCACGGAGCATTTACTGTACGTTAGTTGTAACCCTGTTGTTTTTGTTGTCTGCAATTAATTGAGTAATTTCTTCCGTGACTGAAACTGCGGGCTGAGCGTGTTTGCTCTGAGACAGCCCTCCAGAGCGGGCGGCCTTGGGCTTACGGCATTAATGAGCTCTTGTGCAGAGCTCTGGGGATGGATTCCTGAAAGGTGTCGGTGGGGGTTAATTCCCTGTTACATAAACAGCCAATAACAGCATCTGGCTGCGCTGGAACAGCTCAAAAATAGTTATTAGCTCCTAGGCTATTACTGGGGGAAAAGGCTCCGTTGGTGTGCGTGAGCAAAGGCACTTTGTTGCAAACGTTATTTGTAGGAAAACGACAAAAAATGGATCAGAAGAATTTTTAGGAATTAAAGCGAAAATGCAGCTGTATAAATAGGGAAAGCCTCGGGCTGTAAAACGGCTTCAGCGCTCGATTTTACAGCTGGGACGGTTTCTGTTTCCCTGGTTGAAGTGGGAGGGTGAAGCAAAGTCCCCGCAAACTGATTTTCAGGAAGCTCGAGCGTTGCACAAAGACATTTCGAAACCGTGTTGTCGTTTCCATCAGCAAAGCGCTGCTGTGTGCTACAGGTGTGTGCATGGGCATCTGACAGTGATGTCAGAGCTTGCCAGTGCACCCAGCAGAGTAACATCACTCCAAGATATAAGCACGCGAGCAGCAGGGTGAAGCCCAGCCTTGCATTTATTGCTGCGGTATGATGCAAGAGTTCAGCAGGCTCAGGGCCGTGCAAGGAGAGAAGTGCGCTGGGAGCTGAAGTGCTGTGGCAGGTAAGCTGGGTGCTTCAGCCCCAGGGGTGTGCTGGGGAGCGTGCATTACTCCCAATCAGAGCTGTTTGAAGTTTCAAAGCAGGAACCAGCTAGCTGATGCGGTCTGGTGGGTGAGACAGGCCCGCTACCTGTTGAAGAAGCTTGCAGAACCGATGCTGGCATTTACATGCTTTTGGCTGACTGTAGAATAGCATACAGCTGTTCTTTTGGGGTACTGAAGATACTCCTTAGGATGCTTCTCTATGAGAAAGCAGCTTTGCGTTTAATTCAGCTTTTTCATTTCTCTGATACTCATTAGTATTGGCAACTACTTTTCAAGTGATGAAGTAACTCATGTTTTAGTTGTTTCAGCTCTAGGGATTTAACACATTATTTTAAAAGACAGCATTGCTCCACATCACAGCAGCTATTTATTTAGGCTTGTAAGGCAAACATATGCGTTTGCATTAACCTTTCTTTCCCTCACCTCCCCTGACCCCAAAGCAGTTCAGGCTGAAACTTAGTTAATTACAGTTACCTCGGCAAAACTAAAAACAAATGAAGATGGATGAAGCTTTGATATTATTTTGGATAGGCTGGGCACACACAGCTGAGGGAACGAGTCGCTGCTGTTTTGGCAGCTGCTTTTGACAGTATAGCGTTTCACCATGTACTTTCTCCATGGAGGAAGTGACACCTGCCCTGTCATCTGCTTTAGTCCTGGAGCCTCTCCGAAGCTACAAGGATTGACAACGAGCCTTCAGCACAGTTGTATAGATGTGCAAATGTCTGAACAGCATGGCCGTGACACATAGCTAGCGTCAGGGATCTTCGTCTTGGTATAGGTATGCTTGTCACAGGGATTACTCCGAGTGTCTGTGCATTACTTACAAACAGCAGATGTTTAGTGCTGTCAATATAATTATACAGGAGTTCATGACATTTTAAATTAGGAAGAGTTTTTTCTCCTTTGTCTGTTATGTATTATGATTTGATTATTAATCCCAGCCGTGCTGGAGATGACAGATGACAGGACACAGTATGATGTAGAGAGTCAGCTATTAATATCAGCTCATCCGTTCCTGGCTTAGATTGTGAAAAGACATTGAGAAGGCGCCTACAGTACAACAGTGGGATTTATTTTAAGGGAGAAGCCACAAGAAAACCCAAGCTCAAATCTTCCATTAATGTATTTGGAGATCTTTTTGTAATATTAAATCTGATGGGTGAGTTCATGAGGCATGTTTTACCAAATATGAACTACAAGCTTGCTTTCATCTAGGAAGTGGGTTACTACAGGGAGACTGAGAAACAGAAAGAAGTCTTTTGGACTTTCTCTTTGCCAGCATCATTCTGCTGACTGGGCTGGTGGAGGTTGGGCTTTAAAGCAGTGCACCCATTTCTTTTGGTGTGGTCCAGGTGTCCAGTTGAGACTCTTTCTGGGCGTACCACGCTGTTTAGATCTTGACTCTCTGGATCACAAACTAGCTCATGTTGAGCATCGTGAGATTTGATTCTGGTTGAACATGCCTTTATGTATGAGGTCTTTATTGCTACAGTGAGTTAAAATGGCACTTTTTTATTACTTCATAATTAAGTTTTATCTTTAAAGATCACTCTCAAAGAAATTGAAATAGGCTATAACCACGCCTGCAAGTTACGAGTGTAGTCATCAGGAGCTCCTTGAAGTTGAGATGGATGATTGCTGTTTTAATTGGTGTTTTACTGTTACAAAAACTTGGGAAGATTAGTTAAAACCCATCACTAGGATTTTGAAGATCCTCAAGAGTTTTGATTGTAGAAGTAATTGCTGCAGGTCAGAAGAAGAGAATGTTTTCTAACTACGCTAATTTTGTGCTGTGCATGCAATAATTAGCTTACACTGTATTTAGAAGGCACACACAGAAGCCAAGTGTTTTTGCAAAAGAGGTTTTGACAGTTTACTTTGCATGGGTCCCACTGAAAACAATTTAATAGGGTCTGATTTTTAGAACGCGCCTTGCTGAAAATCAAGCTGTTTTAGGAGAACTGTGCTTGCTTACCTTCACTCACCAGCTGCTTTGGAAGCCTTTGGCCCAACTATTTAGCAAGCTCTGCCAAATTTTTTGAGGGCAGGAGGAGTTCATGCCCCCACTTTAGATACAACGGCCACATGTGATGAAATAGTAACTACTCAGACTTCCTTTAAATCGTCGTGCACTAAATGAGAAGATGCTAAGGAGGGCATTTAATGGGTTAACTTGAGAGAATGTTTTATGTGAGCTCTTGGCAATAAGCTGTCTAAATATCTCTATGAGACTTCATCTCTGCAGCAAATGCGTTCCTTAGAAACATCCAATAACTCATCATTACAATAAATCATGGCAGCATGGAAATGCTGTTGTGAGCCGAGACGCACGGGAAGGCTTGGGGTTGGCGCCAGCGCTGAACCCGCCTGATCCAAGGCAAGTTCCTTAACTCTGAGACTAGGATTTTCCCTCCATAAATATTCCCTTACGCACCTCTCCAGCCTCATCCTGCATGTTCTCTTCATTTCTCTCACTGAACTGCACAAAAGCAAGCGTCCTCTTCCCTGTTCTCCATCTGACAGGGAACACTGTGCTGCTGATAGGCATATTGCTACCTGTTTTCATTGCTCCATTCCTGGATGCTTTCCAGTGCAGCCAAGTCCTTGCTTTCATCTATGCCCTGGGATTCCAGAGGAGCTGTGAAGAAGCAAACCTTTGTGTGAGATTTGGCTGCTTTACAGAGTCGCTTGCCACAGGGGAATGGAAGTAATAACAAGGGAGTTCCCACAGATGGATGGATATTGTGGGGCTGTGCCAGGAAGTTTGGTTTCCTAATAAAACTGTGAGATGAAGTCTTCATTCTGTTAAAATTGTTCAGTGTTGCAGCTGGCCAGAGCACGGTCTGAATTTCAGTGAAGGAACACAGTTAACAATTTTCTGATACTTAGGATTCCCTCTGCTTTGGAGATGCTCCAGTTCCAAGCATGGGATTACTGTTCTCGGTCCTCTGTAACATCTTGGTGGAGGAGCAGTGTCTAGAAGTGAGTTAGTGGTGGGATATCAGCTTCACCTCGTTTATTCCATGCAGCATAGAGTTACCTGCATACAAGCGTACGGAACGTGTATATACAACAAAGAAAAAGCTCAGAATTTCAGCATCTTTCATCAAGTTTGTAGGTTTGCAATGCATATGGTGCTGTTTGTGCAAAAAGCAAAACATAGCCCTATTAAACCACTAAAAAGCCAAGTATTTTCAGAATGAATCCTCTGAACATCAGTATAGCTGTTAATCGAATCGAATGAAGAATAGATGTTAAATCCACACTTGGTAAGCATGTGCCAAACTGTTCCTTGTGGGTATATCAGATGATTGAAGTAGTAGATTTGGAGTCTATTTCTGTATCTGCACTTAAAATACATTGGAATTATGTTCACAGTCCACTGGTTGCGTTTCTTTTAGAAATGTGTTCTTGTTATTCTTTACAATTTTTGAGACTTCAATTTTCACATTTAAAAGAAAACAACATTCCGTGCTTCTGCAGTTTGTGATGAAAATAAGTATTAATGCAGAGTATTTAACTGTTACAAACTTTAAACACTTGGACTTGAATTTCACTTGAAGTCCGCTTGGCTGTTCTTCACATAAGTTAATCAAACAAATGAAACAAAGCTTTGAATGACACATTTTTTTTTCTTCTTCAGTTGGGAAACGATGAAACTGTTCTGGAAAAACACTTCATAATGCAGGACTTGCAGAAGCCTGTACTTTCCACAAGCAGTTTAGATTTTGGTAATGTGTTTTCTGACAGAAAATGTTTCTTTATAGATTTCCTCAAAACAGCATCTTCCTATCAGCACAACAGCCTACAGTGCTCCTGGGGAAGCAGGGCATCAGCCTAGCCTACGCCATTTCCCAAGCTATAGAAAATTGGCCAGCTACTACGACTCTACAGCGCTAGCAGTGCTCTCTGGTAATAGTATAGGAGAAATAGCCAGTAGATCACTAAATAAAATTTAAATTCATTTAGGGTTTTGAAACACCACAATCCTGAAATGAGTATTGACTCCTGTGTTCATAATGCTCAGTTGCAGGATGTGCATGTACCTTAACAGTGTGCTTACCAGCCATAACGTGTTTCAATTTATTTTGCTATCATTTTATGGACATGCGTTCCTTGATTTGGGGATAATTCTGGGGATAATGTGCCATATAATGCATTTTACTCTCCGGTACTAAGATATCAATCTGATCTTTTTGAAAATGAGTTCTTATAAAAGAATCTTAAAGGACAGTGTGTGGTTTGATGTGCTTCATCTATTTCTTGTTACACGGGATTTGTGGTACAATACTTAAAGCTCCTGTGGTAATACAGCGCAGAAATTCTTATTGGCATCTACAGGGTATTCCCAAAATGTGTTTATTAGTGCATTTTACTGCAGCCTTCTGGGTTTTTCTGGCATTAAGCTTTACTGTTAGACTGTTTGGTTTCAAGTTTTACTTTTAAAATGTAAATCAGACATGATATATTTATAAAGCAAAATTTTGTAAATGTAATGTGGCCAGGCATCTCAAATCTGAACAGGAAATAATATATTGCCAATAAAATTTGTGTTTGCTTTGCCTGAGTCTTGTTAAATGGTGCAATAAAGAGTTACAGTTTCCCATTGTTTATATTCAGCCATCAGTTTTATAGCAGGAATCTAATTAGTTATTTACTTTTTTTTTTTTTTTTTTTTTTTTTTTCTGTAGATCTTAAGTTCAACAGCATTGAAGAGAAACACAGCATGTTCATTTTTAGAGTGTATTTCTTGGTCACGTAGATCAAAACATGAACAGCTTTTTGGAGGTTGCATTTTTAAATCCTGACAACTTCATATTTACTCTCCTTCCTATAAAATTGTCTGATTTCCCTCAGACAGCTGAATGTTTTTCTCCCACTTGAAGCAATGCCAAAGACAATAAATATTTGTCAATGTCTCTTCAACCTGCTGGTCCCATGGTGTCTCGGAGGCCAGGAGGAACCCTGCAGCAGCCCTGGCTGTAGCTGGTGATGGACAGCATGCCACAGGGCTAGAAAGAAGGAAAGAGCTAGACATAATTAAAATATCAGGATGTGCTTTGCTTCTAATCCCTGAACAGTCACTTATGCTCGTTTTTAGCTTGTGTAGAAACCTCTTACTCTCAGTTTCTCCTCTACTGGTCTGTAAGCTCTCATAAAGTCTGATGGCTGTTCTTGAGTCTTTGTGGAAATGAAGTCCATGTTCTGCTGCAGAACAGGGAATAGGTGAGGAGTACTGCAAGGAGCAGGCTGTGAAAACTTAGAGATGAAGTCAGGAAGCCTTACAATGCTTTCAAAGATAGGATGTTTATAAAATTTGCGTTTGGGTAAGATGACTAAAATAGTGTTTTGGATGAAAGAATGAATGGTACCTCAGCCATGACAATTTTGTCATGGTTTGTAGGACCTTGAGCACAGGTATGGATTTCAGGATTCTGGAACGTTTATGAAATACAGTAACTATTTTTGATAGTATATTTGATTTAACTTTCTTGGGAGAAGAAGGGCTAATTTGTTTCCCCCTCCGCCTTCTGTAGTGTCTGGTACCATGCTCAATAAACGAGGTCTTGATGCTTAGCAGGCTGTGTTACTAATAGTAATTTCCATTTGTGGTCTCCAGGCCTGTTCCATTATAATCGTGCATCAGCATTGGGGTGACTTGGGTTCCTTCATACTTTTAAATACTTAGGTTACCACCTCCCATTCCTACTTCAAAGTGATCAGAGATCTGTTGGATGCTACATGGCGTAGATCTATTGATGTTGGATGTGATATGTGTCTTCACAGAGTGTGTTGTGTTTTTCCGGGACATCTATCCAAATTGAAGGCTTCCATAGTTTTTGCATGAAAACCTGTTCAGAAGGGAGAATGTATTTTAAGGAAGCTGTGGAGAGCTACACATTCTTGTAAGGCTCTTGTGACCTGTGTATAGGTGCCTCACCGATTTGACTTCGTTGATGGCTATTTCAGTGCAGGGTGCAATTTTCTACATCTTGCTACAGCTCAATATTCTGCATTGTCTTGGCTGATCCTGCCTCCCAAACGCAGTGTCCCATTGACTTTTCATGGGCAAATACTCCTTTAATTGTTGGTATCCTGCCCTTTGTCACTTTCTTTCTCTTGTAAAATGAGTTAAAGGCTTTCATTTAAAATGGGATAGGTCAGAAAGCTGTTGTGGTTTTCTTCTCTGAAATGGCCGACAGGGCATTTGTTTTGGGTGGTGAGGCTTGCTGGCATAGCTTGCTGTTTTACATGGCTTCCAAAAGAATGTTCCATCGAAACTTAATGACCTGCTGTAGGAGGAAGAAGTGCATGGGTGAAAATGGAGGAGGTTCCTGTGAGTGTCGAGGCACTGCCAATAAGCTAATTTACACATTTTAGGGGTACTGAGGGTCTCGGTTACACCATGTTCAGAGCACTCCTGTAACGTTGCTTTCAGACCTATGCTTGAAAAGAAGTTCCAACTGGAATCAAACAGTATTTTTTAAAAATTTAAAAAATAAAAAAAAGTGCCTTGGAGTGCTTTGGATGTGTTGGGTAATTGTGTACACAAGAAATGAAGTTACATAAGTGAAGACACTCCTGTAACCCTAGCCTGGCAGGAAGACACAGCAGAAAACTCACTCATTGCCAAAGAACTCTGGTAGGTTGGAAAATGGGGAAGTTCCAGCACTCATGTTGCATTTCGTCAGAGAGAGCTGTTGTCTTTGGCATCTCTGCTTGGTTTTGGAGGAGTCCCGGTTTTTAGCCTGGGGAGCTGCTCCTTCTTGCTGGAGTTGTGAGTCTCTGTCTCCTTCTCCATCACGGAAGGGGAGAGGTGGGCATTTTCTGCCGCTCAGCACCAGTCTCCTGCTAGCAGGAACCCAGGTAAGGTCCTTCCGGAGGCAGGGTGGTACTTGGAAATTCTGGGAATTCTGGGCAGCAGCTCTGGCTGCCTTCCCGGTGCTGCCTGAGGAGGAGAGGGGAAGGATGAGGTTTAGGGGCAGTGCTTGGGACAGCACCGTGCATCAGTTCCCAGGGCAGAAAGGATGAGCCACGCGAATTCTAAGTAGAGAACAGTAACATCCAGCTCTGAATTACGCTCTTAGCAGTGTAGTTTAGAGGAGTTTTAAAAGAAGGAAGGATTTGGGGCAAAAAAGGTATATATATTTTCCAGGCTATGCTACATTAAGAAGTATGAATATTTTCAGTTATCGTGGTTTATGAAACATATGAGCAGAGCCTAACTGTTTGCTTATGTTGCTTGTGGTACATATGGCAGATTTAAATGAATATGGAACTGTTTCATGTGTTTCTTATATTTATTTCAAATGTAATTTGCTTTGACTGTGAAAACACTTCGTGAGTTAAGTTTGGGATGTGCAGCGGAACAGCAAAGATATTTAATACTTTGCTTAATTTAGAAAAATGACCTTTCAGAGAAAAACACTGTGCTTGTCAGAAATATACTGATGAATTATTTTCTTATGATGCCAGTGTGTTAGCTGACTTTTGAGAACAACCTCGTAGATAATGAGTCTTATTTTTATCTTAGATCTGTCTGATTGTAGTGCCTCTCACAAATTCAGTCACTTTAGGGCTATAAATACATAGCAAGATTCGGAAGAAAAAAAAAAACCACCAACAAAAAAGCCAAAGAAAACCCAACAAAAGACCATCTAGAGCCCTCTGGTCAGCATGGAGGGAATTTGAAACAGTAAGACCAGCTCATCTAAGCACTCCTCCGTTCCAGTTCCTCCAAATCACCCTTGCAATGCTGTCTGGAAATTGCATACTCTTCTTCTGCTTTTAAATGGCCTTAATAAAAACTCTTGTATGTGTATTGCCTGTTTCCACAGACGAAGGCAATGACAAAATGACAAAGGCAATCTGTAAAGACCTGTAAGAAATTTTAAAGGAACTTGAAAACTTCTAGGTTTCTGACTGCTTTAATTGATTTACATTTGGTAGCTGGTCTTGCTCAGTAAGAAGTCAGCAACTTCATTGTCTTTATTTGCGCAAATGGAGTGAGATTCAGCTTTTGATTAAAACAAACTTGCAGCTTTCTGGTCCATGAGAACTATTTTCTTACCATTAATTCAGCATCATGAAAAATGTGTGCATTCCTACACGTATACAGAGGGAGAGATGGCAGTTTTGTTTGCAAGCTGTTGAGCTTTGTTTCGCTTTTAGTTTTAGTTTGAGTCAGGACAGTCTCCAGGATGTTCAGATAACTCGTAAGTCAGGGGACAAGCTAACATATGTTGTATCATTTACTGTATATTGGTGTTAGGAAGCACCGTTGTACCAAATTATTTCAGTATATTGCTTTGCCAGTTACTCTTGTTTTGCCTGGTGTGGTCCCTTGAGCGCTGCTTACGTGGGCAGGGCTGAGTGGCAGCATATAAGTTTGCTTTCCCTCCAAGCCATCTGCTGTCCATGGGGCTCCTGGAAGATTGCAGGAGCTGGCTCAGCATGGACAGTCTCATGAATGGACAGACTAAAATACTGCAGATCTCTGATAAGCCCACCGCTGGAGACAGAAAAGTTGCTGCTGAAAATAGGAAAGCCTGCATTGCTATTTTGATTGGTGGTTTTTTTGTTTGACTCAGTGGGCTCTGAGTTATATTTTGATGGTTACAGTCAGGTCCACTCCAAAGCAGATGCAGCTGAGCATTTTTGGTAATATTGAGAGAGCGTACTCTTAACTTTGCTACAGCAAACTTACCGTAAATCTGCAGTGACCTCTTTTTGGGTGGTAGCTTCTCAGAATAGCTTTAGTTGTTGTTGGAATAGTGGCAAGTCTAAACTGTATTGCACGCATGTAATGTTATTTCATCTGAAGCAAAACAAAGGATTTCAGTGTCTAAGGCAGCCAGAATAATTTTTAACCCTTTCCTTGTTTCTTCAAAGCAAAACTGGTCTGATTTATCCCTGTCCTAACAATGACTTAAAGTGTTTCTGAGGGAGAACGCCAAGTGTTTCAGTGGGCAGCTTTGCGAGAAACAGCCATGAGTGTTTTGTTTTCTGTTCTGCTGTTGCTGTTTTTTAGCTTTCCACGCCATGCAATTAGTAGCTGGTTGGTGTAATGAAAATCACACTTGATCTCTGTCAAGAACACTGTTTGCCTTTACCAGGCTCCGTTTTTATTAATAGGAGCATCAAGATTCTCCTGTACGTACCTTCAGTATTGTGTGACAGAAACCCAAGAGCCTATACCTTGTTGTGCTTAAAAGGATTTCTTTTCAACGTCAGCAGACAGAATTGATCAGTGAATTCATTTGTGGTGGGAAAGCTACATCTAAAACACATATATTATAAATATCTGCCTGATAGCAGGGAGGAAATTGAGAGTTGAGATAAATTGGTTAAACAAAGCCTGTGGGAAGTTCAGCTGCTAAGGCTTACATCTTGATATTACAAATAAGATTTATGGGTTTTCGATTTGGTCTTTTTTTCCAGTAGTGCTCAGCTTGACCTTCCCTAAGACATTTATTATTTTAGATACTTGTATTAAGTCAAATATTTTCCACCTCTCTGTAAATTAAACTGCTGTGCTCTTTTGGACTTTTCTCATACAGACTCTTCAGCCGTCTCCTAAGTAATTTTATTGCCCTTTGAACTTTTTCTGTTTCTGGTACTTTCCTTTCAAGATGAGGCAATCAGCATAGAACACGGTCCTTGCTCACAGCACTGCAGTAGTTGGATTATTGTTATTATTGCCAGTATTTTTTTCCTAATACACCCCCAAAATTAATAAAAACAAGCAAAAGCAACAACAAAACAAGTGAACCTTGCTCATTAAATGACTGTTTTCAGAGAGCTGGCAAGAACTGTGGGTCAGTTTTTCAGTGCCATACACCAACAGGTTATAAATTAATTATGTGAGTAGTTGAAACAGGTTAGGGATTTGTTATCTTCATTTCCTTCTCTATTTCAGTGCTTTCATCATTTTTTTTTTTTTTTAATCCCTTAGCATAATTTTAAGACAGCATTCCAGATAAAAGCATTTTTCTATAATTCACAATTTAGGCTTCTAATGTACTGGTTGGGTTGCATTGCTCATGCTGTCTTATAAGGAGGTGACTCCTGTGGTGTCATGTAATAGACTGTATTTAAATTGTGGATTAAGTTAGGTACTTAAATTATTTGCATACTGAGAACTATATTCTGTTAATAATTTGAAAATCGTATCTATTTTTCCATATTTCAGCCTTGCTTTTAAAGGTTTTTTAATGAGTGCAGTTGGGTTTGCCTTTGCTTTTGTGCTGCATTGGAAGTAACAATATCCAATTGTTTACCATAACATGTAAGCTAATGAAATTGCAGTTACCAAAATCTTCAAAATTATCTGCTTAGGAGTGTGAAGGTGTAAATTTTATCCAGCTGGTAATTAGCAGTTAAGGTCAGATTCTGTTACTGAATTCTGGCTTGAGTTCTTAATGAATATCTGCTAAGTATTTAATTTGAATAAAACTTAATTTCTGGAAGTTCTTAAGAAGAAAACAGAGTTTAGTGTAGTTGGAAGCAATCACTAAATGGAATAACCCAGATGAGAACTATTATTTAACAATAATAATATTTAAACAATCAAATCATAAACTGATCTGATTTGGAGGTACTGTTACTGTTTGGTTTGGTTATTTTTGGAGGAAAGGTATTAGATGCTTAAAATTCATTCTGTAGTGTGAGGCCAGAAGCAAAATACCTGTCTACATATGAAACTGCTTAATCTTGAGTCATATAATAAGCAATTCAGTTTGACTTGTGATTATGAGTTGTAATTACAGAAATTGAGAAGCTGGACAGAATAACTGCCAAAGTGTGAAATCATCAGGGCATCCATTGTGAGAATGTATCTTCAGGTTAACTACTGCTTGCCAGTAAAATAGCGTCTAATGGTTATTTTCAAGGGAAATCATGTGGTTATTTTCTGTATCTTTTCCTAAGCAGAGACCTAAAAGTGTATGCTAATCTATGATCTTCTTAAGAGGAGGCAAAAATTGTAATTTCTGCTGTGTAGACTACACTTACCAGCTTTGTACTTCTGTCTCTTTTCCTGCTTTTGTTTTCTCTTCTTTTCCCTCACCTATTTCAATACAGAGCAGAGTGTTTGCCGTGCTGTTTTAAGAAAACACAAAAAGGAACCGAGGTCCTCCTCCAGGTATCATGTTAGAGACAGCAGGAGCCCCTGGCCTACTGCAGAGTGTGGTGGACTTACAGGAACAAATCTGGGGAAGATACAAGTATTAGGGAGAAGATTATTTGGAGACAACTAATTATTAGAGAAACAGGACTTGGTCCTTAGCAGGTGATTATTAATGGTTTGTTGAGAAAATCCAGGAGAATAACACCCATACTGTAGGGCCAGAAGGCATCTCCAGTGAGATCTCCCACCAGGCCAGCTGCACGCTTCAGTGAAAAGTGATGCATCTCTGCCTTTTATCACCGCATGTCATTTGGAGAAATGGCGAACTGACAACTATGGACTGTTTTTTCCTCTCACCTAACACCTTTTCGCTTTCTCCAAGTGTAATGCTTCTTAGGTTTGGCTAAAAAAGCATGTTCTGACAGCCCAAGGGGACAACCGTACCCTGGGGTGCATTGGGCCCAGCCCTGCCACTGGGTGAGGGAAGGGGTTGCCTGAGCCATTCTGATCAACAGGCAGCTCCAGGTCAGGGAGCCTTGGGTGAGCCAGTTGCTTATTGGCAGGTGTGATTCTCCTTGGAGAAATTAAAAAGCACAGTGTTGTCCGGTTGGCCTCCCTCTCTCACCCTTCTGTTCTTCATGTATGTAAAGTTCACGATGTTATTTTTCTTCCTATTTACAGTGCAAAATTTTTGTTTCAACTGCCCTTCCTCTGATTGGGAATGTGAAATGTTTGAGCAGACATTTATTTTATCTGAGCTGTTTTAAAAAAAAAAAAAGAAAAGAAAAAAATGGTTCTGTAAATAGGTAAGATGTCTCGTATCTAAACCTGAAATTAACAGATTGGGATATATATGGGAAGAAGGCTATTTAAAAGCTTAATAGTATTATGCGTTTGAGGCTGTTTCTTAAGGGATTAATTTTAGTGCTACCGTGGAAATGTCTGAACAGAAATATTAAAAACAAACACAAAAAGTAGTTCCAGGCCATTATACTGGTTTTGAATTTTCATTCTTTTAGTCAAGCGGCGCATTCTAATTCCTCTTCCCACTCACCGTATTTTTTAGAAGCCATCATTCCAAAAACAATAATTCTTACCATACGTGAGTTAATAAAGTTGGGTGCGAATCTTTCTACTTTGTTGTGGCACAGGGTTTACATGGGTAAAATCTTCTTGCTGGAGGACAAAGTTCTCGAGGGCTTGCATCCCTGGCCACACACTTGGGCATGGGGCTCATGGAGCGAGCTCCCTGCAGGCTTTGTTGTTCGCATCCCCATGAGACTTGGAGTTGGGTGTGTGGCAGCTTGCTATGGCTTTCTGCCACGCGTTCCTCACCACCCCCTCATCTTCAACCAGACAACGCAAAACGGAGCGTGAATTCTAAATAAGAAAGGAAAAAACACATGGGGTGGTGTTCAGATTGCAGAGTGCCATCAGTTTGTAGGCGTCTGAGAAGCAGCGAGTTAATTACCTTTCCAAACTTGCAAGTAGATAAAGAAAATTTCAGCAGCGTGCTCGGGAAAGGAGTAAGCTTTTGTTTCAGTTCACGTTTTTCTTGTTTTGTAAGAAATCATAGTAGTTTGTTGTTCCATGGGAGCAGGAAGCGTGCTTTGTATGGGATGATTTATAAAATGGTGAAGGAGGTAAATAATGCAAGTAGTTTTGTAGAATTTTAGCTTTATTTTTCAAAAGAGATCTCTATTTGAAATAGCGCGTTAATAATGTATGCAAATAACTATAATGTATATTACTACATTTTTTCCTCTCTTTACTAGGTAAAACCCAGTTTCTTGTAATAAGTAGCTTTTTGTACTTAAAAAAAAAAAAAAAAAAGATTAATGAACTAAATTTGCAGTGTCAGTGTTCCAGGATGTTTTTCCCTGAGTGCTTGTTTGTTGTTCAGGGGTATCTTTGAGATCATCAAAGAAGGAATGCTGAGAAGATTCTTCAGCCTACTTCCTTTTCTTCTTGGGGAAAGAACCAGAGGAAGCAGTTCTTGTTTTGTTTTTTGGCTTTTTTTTTGGAAGTTTTGGGTTTTTTTTTTCCTTCAGATTTAGTGCTGATTAGAATTGAGGATATACAGGATTTTCTTTTATACACACATATATATATGTATTACCAACAATGCCCTCTAAAGCCCCACAGACGAAGGCACCTCCAGGTCGTGGTGAAGGACCTGTTGCTATCTGTTTTGGGCACTCTGCAACACCAGCGTACAGTTTCTGCTTTCATTGGTGATTAGTGGCTTTGTAACTTTAGAACTCATTCCTAAAAGCTCTAGAAGGTAGTGAAACAAAAAGCTGCAGCATTGCTTGTAATTTCAGATCATCCTGGTTTGCTGGGAGCGTATTGGTGAATGTACAATCTAATCCTTTCTTAATTCCTTTCTGCTTTGAATCAGGCCGCACCGAACTCCTCCCTGATACGTCTCATTTCATGTATGCCTGTCTGCTAAATTGCCCCCTTCTTCTCAGAGTAGCAGCTTGGGAAGTGTCTGGTAGAGTTGCACAATTTAAGCCAATCTGCCCACGACTTTCCTGCTGATTTTAATTTTCTCCAATTAATTCCCTCATCTTTCTCCTACCTGTGTTGTACTTTTCCCCTGGGAGCCATTTTGCCCCTAGAAATGCATTGCCAGAGAGCACTGGAGGACACCGTGGGCTGTGCTGCTGCTCCTCACATCCTTCTTGCAGGTCTGCAGGAATTCCCATGCTCAGACTTCCATATTGCCCCTGGCTCTTTCTTGTCTGTGTTCCTAAACCCAGGCTGCTCACACAGTATTCCTCAACAGACTGTCACTTTTTCGTGCTCAGAATTCCCATCTCCATTTTAACTGTTTACCCAGAGAAGCAAATGTGTACTCCTTATGTCAGAGGTGTTAGCAGGCCCCTTTGAATGGCTGATCCCATGTTCATGGTTCGAGCACCCAGCTGACAAGAACATCACTCTGTTGTGCCTCTGCTTAAGTTTCGTGTTTCAGGTGCTCCTGCTCCTATATCACCTTGTAGCCTCAACAGGTTTTCAAAGTATTTTGCTTTCTGTTCGCTGTTTTTCTAGAAAGTGGCAACCCATAACATTTAATTCAGCATATTCAAGAAAAGGTAGGTGGGGAAAAAAAAAGATTACTTTAGAAAGATAAACTTGAAAAGTCCACAGAAGAAGATCTAGTGTAAGACCTGGAGTGTGAGATTTTTCCAGTTTGGTTTTCTTTAGCAGTAAGACTAACTGATGCCATTCTGAGTGTCGTATGATAGAGTTTATTTGCACACTTCAGCAGGATAAATTTTTTTTTTTAAAATCCTTGGAAAAAGAAGCAAGCAAAAAATGAGATGCATTAGTTTGAATAATGGAAAGCTTTAAATTTGCATTTAGTATATAGTTTAGTAAAGAGGGATTGAATTTGAAGATAAATGTGATAAACGTGATCGTGTAGCAATGTTCCAAGTGGATTTACTGAACAGCATAGAATTTAAAAATGAGATACTTTTTGGAGAAGCAAGTATTGACATGTTGTGTTCTAATCAGTATAAAGATCAGGCAAGAAAAAAAAAAAGAAGGTGAAGCAGAAACAACTGAACATTCTTCTAGGAAAGACCTCAGTCTGTGTTAGAGTGGGCCCAGCTATAAGGCCAATTAATGCAGATGCTGTGGTTTTAGTAAGAGCTGGTGAGAAGAATTCTGTGTGTGGCTGGGGATGAGGGGACGAAGGACAATGGTAAGAGTCATAGAATCTTTTGACTTGGATAAGACACTTAAAGGTCATCTAGTCCCACTCCCCTGCGATGAATGGGGTTCACCGACAGCTACATTAGGTTGCTTAAGCCCTGTTCAGCCTGACATTGAATGTCTTCAAAAATGGGGCTTCCACCACCTCTCTGGGCAACCTGTTCCAGTGCCTCACCACCCTTATTGTAAAAAGTTTTTTTCTTATGTCCAATTGTCCTATCGTATCCTGCTCAGGAGTCTGCCCCTTCCTTTCTTACAGCCCCGCTTTAGATACTGACAGGCCGCTCTCAGATTTCCCCAGACCCTTCTCTTTTCCAGGCTGAACAGCCCCAGCTCTCTCAGCCTGTTCTCATAAGGGAGATGTTCCATGCCCTGGATCATTTTTGTGGTCCTCCTGTACTGAGGACTCCACATCTGGATGCAATACTCCAGGTGAGGTCTCACCAGTGCAGAGTGGAGGGGCCAGATCACCTACCTCGACCTACTGGCCACTCTTCTCTTGATGCAGAATGATTTTGAAAGAAGATGGAGTATTGAGTGAGCTCTCCCTATGCTCATACCCCTAAAACAAAATTTATCACGTGGCTGATATTTACACATTTTGCAGGTAATACCTGTTCCTTAGCAGGCAAACACTGCCTGTGATTTTGCAGTTAATAAAAATGTGCATCTGTCAATTCCAGTTCTTCCGAGTGATTCGGGGCAAAGCAGCAGTAGGGAGGTGACAGTGTTGCTGATTCAATGCACTTAGCCATGGTAGTAAAGATGAAGATGCAAAATGAAATGCAAAGGATTTCAAAATGCAATTAGGTTGCTGTGCAATCGTGTTATAAAATGACAAATGAAATTCAGTGCAGATAAATGCAAAGTGATGTCCATGGGGAAAAAAAATATTCCAACTTTTCATTTAAATTGAGTTGCTAGTTAACAATCAGGCTTGAGATCTCTAGGTCATATATTTGTGTGGAGATGTCAACTGTATACTCGGTAGCTGTCAAAAAGCAAATAAAACATTAGCAATGTTTATGGCAACTGTAGAGGAAAAATAGAGGAAAAATGTATCTGTCACAGTACGCATCTGTGATGCGCCTTCATCTTGGGATTGATTCTGACATCTTTCTCCTAATTCTCTTCTCCTTCCTCACTTCCACCTACAAAGAGCATAAAATAGTATTGCAAAAGCTGTCGGTCACGCAAAAGGCTATTGAATGGCCTTTGCATAAGGGATGATGAAGCAGATGCAGCTCTGCAGTCTGGAGAAGAGATGATGGGCAGGAGAAGGGTAGGAGGTTCAGCGCATGGCAGAGCTGTGCGAAGGCCCTGGAGGTAAAGATGTTCTGGAGTGGGAGGTGGCAGGATGAGGCCAACCCAGAAAGGCAGTCCTTTGTGGCAGGAACCTAGCTGTGGAGCTCCTTGTCACAGAACAAGTGACAAGTGACAAGTGGGGAGAATTAACTTAAGAATTATCTGTGGGACCTGTTGCATGCAAATACAGCTTCTGGGGCTTGCACCGCAGCTACATTTCTACAGTCCAGGACTGTTGTTCAGAAAATGACAATGAAGCTGTGAGGGATCTGGAGTGCAAGTCTTATGAGGAACGGCTGAGGGAACTGGGATTGCTTAGTCTGGAGAAGAGGAGGCTCAGGAGAGGCCATATTGCTCTCTGCAGCTACCTGAATGGAGGCTGTGGTGAGGTGGGGGTCAGCCTCTTCTCTGGGATAACAGCAGTAGGATAAGGGAAAATGACCTCAAATTGCACCAAGGGAGGTTTAGGTTGGATGTTAGGAAATATTTCTTTGCCAAAAGAGTAATCAGGCAATGGAACAGGCTGCCCAGGAAGGTGGTGGAGTCACCCTGGAGGTGTTCAAGAAATGTTTAGATGCTGTAGTAAGGGGCATGGTTTAGTGGGGAAATATTGCTGCTGGGTGGGTGGTTGGACTGAATGATCTTGGGGGTCTTCTCCAGCCTTAGTGACTCCAAGATTTGCTACTTGCTCAGCTCTGTTTTTTCCCTTGACTCCAGTTCTTGGCGGCTGCTGGAAGCAAGCTATTGGACTGGACTTTGGGCGTTAATTGTAGGGGACTTCATTGTACTTATTGTTTATTTTTTGAGTCTCATCAAAATTGTGTTTTAGTTATTTTCATAGCTAGTAATACTACTTATTTACTTAATATCTGATCATTGTAACAACTTCAGTATCTAACATCCTGCTAAAGATTTAATTATTTCAACCATTTATATCAGTCAAAATTTTAGGATCTCGCTAAAGAGATCACTGTTCAAGTATGCTAATCTTAAGAAAATTAAGATGTTTTCAATAGTATTGCTGGTGCTTTAGGTTCCTGAATGCTGAGTTTATCTGCTTGCATGGTTTCTGCCTCGTAAACTCCTTGCGCTTGAGGAACTCCAGAAATAGAAGGAGAAATTAAAGAGCAGTTTGACTCATCAGAGAACTTGAAGAAAGTCTCCAACCTGTTGTCTCAGGTGATGAAACACAGGCTCTTGATGTTGCTCTGCTTGCAGAACCAGTTCTGGTACTTGCTGGATTTGGTGAGCCTTCCTGCAGCAGACTTGAAGCCAAGTACGAGTGCTTTTGGAGTACCAGAAAGATTAATGGAAGTTGTTCCATGTTTGACTGGGGAGTGGCTGCTTTGGCTCCTTGGCGTAGAACCTGTGTCTGAGACAGTATAGAAATTAAAGAAATCTTTTGGACTTCATGTATTGTTATTTAATTTCTGTGTCAGTTCTTAAATGAATGAGAAACACATTTTTTTTCTTTCCAGTTTTGGGGCATAAGATCAAAAGGCAGCAAATAGACCAGTGTAGAGGAAGGAGAGGGGACCCTGGGACAGCACAAGAGGCGTGCAGGTGCTCGTGGCAGCAGCCTAGAGAAGGCAGTGAGCTAAGGGCAACTTTAATAGTTTAACTTTTAACTTGATACTGGGGTAAGTATAGAAATAATCATAAAGCCAAAATGAAGCCTGGAGTAGTGAATGTTTTAAGAGGCTCTTAAATAATTATTAAGCAAAATACAGTGATAGCAATCACACCGGTAGAACCTGGCTGACAATGCTCTAAACATCAGCATAGCAATGTTGTAATTACTTTACTAGATGGCTGATTAGAAGCTATGCAAATGTAAATGCAATCAGTACCTGTGTTCCTGCTTTGTTTGAAACAATGTGTAAATGAATTATCTCTTGTGTCAGGTTCATGTCTCTCTTGGGAGTAAACACAGGAGCAGGGACTGGCCTTCAGAAGCATAGCTGCTTCCAGGGATGAAGCGATGCCCGTGGAAAGATGCTGAGCAGGAGCTCATGCCGAGGAAGAGCCTCACCTGCATGTCAGTTCTTGTGCTAGCTGGTTACCCAGCCTCTGCCCATAGGTGCCTCACTGTGCACTGTATGCCGCCACTGGCCCTGGAAGGAGGCATCCAAAAATCCTTCCCTGCAACCCCCATATGCTTAGCTTTTCATAAGTCTAAATGCTACATGATAAAAAACCAAAGCAAACAGCAGTTGTATCCAAAGCAGCTGATGGTTCCACAGTCATACGTCTATGATAGAGACTGAACTTGGGTTCGTATTCAAAGTGTATATGTAATTTATGCACATACACCAGGTCAGTCTCATCAGGAGTCATTGCTGTGCTTAAGTAATATGTATGTGATGGCAAGGATAGAGCTGTTATATACATAATTTATGTACAACCTCTGTATTGACTGTTTTATTGTATATGCAGTATAACCACACGTTGCTGATACTGATCTAATCTCTAGAGTACAGATTGCGTTTTCAAATATGCAAGCAAGCTTTTTTTTTTTTTTGTTAAATGAAAAATAGGGATTTTTATATTCTATTTTTAAGGGAGTTACGTAAAGTATCTGTCATCGGTTTTTCATTTTTAGATGCAAATAATTATATATGGCAGGGAGCATGATGAGCATTCAAAGTTGACATTAGAATGAAAATGCATAAAGTTTTCCTGAAAAGCTGATCAAATAGGTCATCAGTCAAGGTTATGATCACGACTAGAAGAACATGTTTTAAATCTCATTTAAAATGTGTTTTAAAAAAAAAAAGAAAAAAAGATAACTGCTCCTGCATCTTCATGCTAGTTACTAAGAGTGTTAAATTCACATTTCTGAATTTTTAGGGAGATTTTTCGATTTCCCCTATCTTACAGCTGCATGAGGAACCTTCAAATCTATTGCTGACTGACAAACAGGAGATTTAATCTGTTCCACCTTGCATGGTGGGCTGGGATCAGCCTTGCTAGCAGCTGTCAGGCTCATGCCAGTGTTTGGTAACCTACTGAGTCCCGGGCTTTGACTCTCCAAGCCCCCAAGGTGGAAAGGAGAAACCAAAGCAAGATGTCAGGTTCCCACACTGTAAAATTAAAGAGAAGACTCAGAGACTGCTTTTGCTTCATCTGATCTTTTGCTTTTAATCTTGAACATTCCTCATTAAATGAGGGAAGTGAAACGTTTGGGGACAGAAGAATGGTTTTTAATTAGAAGCAGATTTAAATTTGAATGTCATACAGGCTTTGCAAAATGTCTTTTTGCTGCTGTTCACCAACTTTGCAGGATTTAATTTTGCAGCAGAAAGGCGACGGTGGGAATTTGGGGCCATCAAAGAAGTCTTTGGCACAACTGGCGTAGGGTTCTGCCAGGTCTCCCACCTTTGCTTGCTCAGGGAGCTCATCCTACAGCAGCACTGCTGCTACCACCTCTCCTTCTCACCCTCAGTGAAGGGCAGGCTTCTTCAGTGTTGGCAGGCACCTCTGAGTTGAAGGAAAACCAGAAGGCTTCTATTTTCTCTGTCCTTTTTCTCCATCCTTCATCTTACCATCATAGCCTGTTGCTGTGCTTAGTACACTTTCTTTGTTTTTTTTATTTTCCTTTTTTTTTTTCAATTAGCTGCAGGGAAGTCTTAGGATTTATCTCAGTTAGGATTCGTCTACTTAACATTTGGACTGAATGATGCCTGCAGTGGTGAGGGAAGAGCTCAGGGATCCCCTGCATCCTGCTGTGGCCCGCTGGAGTGGGGTGAAATCATCACCCAGGGCAGCAATCCAAGCTCAGTCCAACCATCAACTCCTGCAAGCCTGGGCGAGCTTTAGGACACAAACTCCTGAAGCACAAGGGTTTTCTTCGGGAGAGGTGGACAGTTGCTCCACATGAGTGTGGAGATGGGTTGTGGTCATTCCATGGAAAGTCTGAGCTGTTCTCAGCGCCAGTATGCGTGGTTCATGCAGAGCTGGGTATTTTATTTTATTGTAATTTTTTTTTTTTTTTTTTAACCTGGTAGTATTCTTAACGGTTACAGAAGCAATTTTTATGCAGTCAAATATAGACCACTGACATAGTGGTTTTAGTCTGATGGGTTTCGATAATCAGAAGATGGAGATTTCTGTACAGCATTTCAACCTCATGTCACTTACTGTTCTCAAGCTGTGTCTCCCCCCGCTAAAAACCACAAAAATCCCACTTAACATTCTCATTTCAGCAATACTTCCCAATGCACGTAGCATTATTACATTAATGCACTTTAACAGAAGAATAATTGGTCTTAGCAGTTTTCTTCTCTCCCAGTGATCCAACAGAGAAAAACTGGATTTATGTCTTCCACTGCGTCCACTGAAAAACACACAAAGCGTTTTTTAAAATTATGTTTCAAATGTCATCTGATGGAGAAAGGTAAGAGAGTGGGTTTTCTTTAGAAAGCCGCACGAAGCACTTGTCATCTGAACTTGTTTTGCTGGAGGTATTTTTAGGATGACTCAGGCGTAAGGTCTGAGAGTTCTTGCCTTTAACTGAAGGGAAAAAAAAAATGCTGACATTTTCCTTCCAGCTGTTTTGGTTAAATATTTGAATATAAAAACCCAACCTTTTGGGCAAAAAAAGGGATTTTTTTTTATTTTTAAGTTCTGGTACAGATTTGCACCGTATTAAGTGCTAATTCTCCAGTTACTCATAGAGAAGTAGGTTATATGTGAATGCCAGTGAATATTTACCACCTCCTACTCCCTTGTAAAATGTCCTGGTGGCTTAAAAGTAGAATTGTTTCCTTTGTTCGTTTGTTTAAAAACAACAAAACCAAAGCCATCATCAAACCCACAAATGAAAGATTGCACTTGCTTCATCTTAAATTGTTGACAGAAGTTACTGGTTTTGTATTCTGCAAACCTCACGCTTTTCAGTAGTTTTGCTTTACTTGCTGAAATTCCTAAACCTTTATTTATCAAACCTTTGTTTATTTTTCTTCGCTGACCACAATGCCTTTAAAGTTTTTCATGTGTGAAATGAAAATTTTAATATGTGTAATCACATTTCTGTTTGTAGGTGTTGATGTCTTGAAAAAATTTGAAAGTCTTTTTAAACTATATTCTGTTTGTGATGTATTTAAATCCATGTGGTTATGTCCTCGTGAATACTGGAAATAGAGAACACAAAGCTGGTGAAAGTTTTCATTCATTTTTGCTTTTATTTTTCATCCATCACAGCCCTACCATCTCAGACTCACCCTATTGGTATCCTCTTCAGGATCTTCCATAGCAGGAGACATACAAATCAGCAACCATCTTTTCCTGTGTGTAAACCTCCTTGCTCACATTCCTAGAAAGCATGGTTACATTATATATTTAAAACCCCAAGGAATTAACTTGGCGGACATCTGCTGGTGGATGTGTTGGACGGTAGCAAGAAAGCCTTTAAAACTAGAGAAAGAAAAGCCATTCCTTTGCTGCAAATGCTGTAAGAGAAGCACAAGTCTTGTTTGGATGGAGCGTGATGGCGGTGGCACTGTGATGGTCCTGAGCAAGTTGCATTCATAGCTCAGGCAACTGGACTGCAATATAGCACTGTTGGTGCAGATACTTGAACTATCTTGCTGCAGGGGAATGGGCTGAATGCAGCCAGGACAGACAGACAGACAGCTGGAGTGGGTGCGGGTGTTGGTGCAGTGCTGCAGTTCGGGGGCACCTGCAGCTACAGCCAGTCTTAATCAGAAATTGCTACATCTCATAGGCACTCACTGGCTTATCTTTTCTCCTCTTTGTACCCGTGTTGTGTCATTGTATTTTATATATATTGCTATTATGCTGTGTTACCTACAGTTTACTATTTTGTGGAATGCACCTGTCTCTGATAATCAAGAGCTGACTCCATGATTGTTATGTGATGTGACACCTTCGGTCTCTTCACATCACAAATGCACGATGATTTCATTATCATTCCTCTCTAGTGAGATGTGTCCTCTCCCTTAAATTAGAGTTTGTGTGTCACACGCTCATCATTTGCTTTAGATGTGTGCCACTCCAGCAGAACATCTACTGGCAGCACTGGAATATATCTTACAAGACCCCACAGTCCACCGAGGCACTGTCCATAGGATCACAGAATAGTTTGGATTGGAAGGGACCTTAGAGATCACCCAGTTCCAGCCCCCTGCCGTGGGCAGGGCTGCCACCCACCGGATGATGCTGCACAGGACCCCATCCAGCCTGGCCTCAAACGCCTCCAGGGATGTTCTGTCATTGTATGGGCAATAAAGAGGGAGCTACAACGGCAGCATACCAAGAATTTCCATTAGTTGTATTATTTTCTGTTGTCCTAGCAAAAAGAAAATGAAGTTCATTTAACTTCACTGAGTGGCTCACTCACCTGCGTGCTTTTCTTCCAGTTCCGCGGCATTTCAGGGTGAGTTAGTTCTTCTTTCAGCTTAAACCCTCACACACTGAGGAGATGGCCGCCAGTATGGTGTCTGGGGCTGTAAAATGCAGTGGGTTGTCACTGTAGATCTAGCACTGGGTTGTGAAACATGCCCCAGTGCCTTGGTAAGAAAGGTCATGACCCTTATCAGATGGCTGCCAAGGATGTAGTGCTGTTTGCAGGTAATGGCTGCACGAAGATGCTTCTACAGGTAGGAAAACATCTATGCAACAGATGTCACTCATTGAGGAAAGCATTTGAGGAGATGCAGGAAGTATAGGAGACTTTTTGGCTAGATACGGAGTATGTGGTTACCTAGTTATTGTTTCGGTTATCTGTGGTTCTTTGTTTGGAATTAATCTGACAGAGAAGCAGTCGGCAGTTTCTGATACAAACTCTTTCTCTTTTTTTCATCTTTTTTGAAATAAGAGATAATTCAGTTTGGGAGATCAAAGTACTTTATCTTTCTGGCAATCTAACGTAACACGCTTCCAAAATACGTAAATAATTTTATCTGTATAAAATAGAATGATTATGAATTTAAACACATGGATTTATGGTACCATTTATGTGAGGTATGCTGATAATACTTTTAGTAATGAAATTGCATTTGTCTTTGTAGCTGTGTATAAATTTTTGTGACAAATCTTTTACGTCTTTTCAAGAGCTAGGCACTCCCTAGTGCATTAGATATGTTTCTAAACAGGGGAAATGAGTCTGATAACCAGTCTGCATATTTTGTTTTGGGTTTTTTTTTGGTAAAACATTAGTGACGTACGTATATAAAAGATGCTTTGTTTGTTTTATCAATGCTTGGTGAATGTTTATGGAGACCAAACAGTAGATGTGAGCAACGTGAGGCAGTGGGTGGTGCATTCCAGCAGTGGTGGCAGTGGGTCATCTCCACTGGTTCAGATACCAGAACACAGTATGCAGCTCTTGTTCATCATTGCTGAAAATGCATAGCTCGTGGTAGTGACTATCCTGAAAACTATTGTTTTGTAGCAGAGAATTTGCTCTATCAAATAGTGTTATTGTGCCCTTTGTATCTGTTGTAGTTCTCATGGAAATGAACAGGAGGCATTACTTTTGAAGCAGCCTACATAAAATAATAAAATTATAGATTCATACAGTATTTCAACTGTTCTTTAATTCAGGAAGCCCTTAAATAGGAAGTCTTCATTGGTTAAAGCATATCTGTGTAACCAGGTTGATAATGAGCTAGTAGAAGGTTATTTTCTTTTTGAGTTGCTTGTGTTTGTGTTCAGTGCCCAGTATATAGGTTTAGAAGAAGCTATGTATAGGAGAAGCTGTGCTTTAAGTATGTATATATATTTTGCTAGCCCTGGAAGGAAGAAGTTTGGCTTTTAAAATTGTGGTGGTATTCTTTCTTATCAGCAGCTCAGCTCACTCGTAGCTGTGGGAGTCTGCCCTGTAGCCATTTGTGTGGGTCAATTTGTTGCATTCCATATATACAGGAGAAAAGTTTCTGAGCTTCAGTGAGAAAAAGAACCTGGAGCTAGATTTAAAAGGCAGAAACATGGAACTGGAGCGTGCTGAACTCAGTCCTAAAACCTCTGAGAAGGATTTGATTTAGTTACTTTTTTTTTTTTTTAGTTCTGCTTATAATATAATGGGAAAACAATTTGGGGCTTTAACTGAAAACAAGTGGTTCCAACTTCCTTTAGTGGTTCAGCTCATAAATATTGGAGAAGTCATTTAAAACCACTTATTTCAAGTCTGTCGAAGAAAGGGCTGTAACCTTGCATTACATAGGAATGGTGAGTAAATGGACAGATCAAATAACAGCCTTCCCACTGGTGAAGAGAGGTGAGGCCTGTGCGGAGCCATCCTGATCCTCCTCGTTATGGCAGCCAGGAAGCCCAGTGCTTCCTGAACTGGAGCAGTACTGTCAGAGAAGTTTAGGACGATTGCAGTTCTCTTCTATCTTTGCATTTAATTTCGTAAAAAATGTAGCCCCCCAAAAAAATATTTCACAGGCATTTTGGGAGATATCAGTGGTGTGTGAAAGCCACGTTCCAAGCTCAGGCTCTGGTCTGTCACACCGTAGTGCTGCTGCTCCTCGTCCTTATCAACACGACCTCTTTTTCCTGATGCCTCTCAGAGGACAGTGTGCTACCAAAAAAAAATGGATCTTACATTTTTTGCTCATTCCAGCTACATTTTTCCTCGCTTCTTCCTCTGCACACAGGCATACACAGTATGAAGCTGCTCCTCCCAGCAGGATCTGCTGTGCGGCAACAGCAGAAACACAATTCCTTCTCCTGCACTGATGAGTTTGGGGGCAGCAGGCGTTTTGCTAAGAACAGTGAGCATAAAGGCTCGAGGCTGCTTTTTGCTCCTGCTGCGTGTGCATGAACGATGGGTGGTTTCGCAGAGGAATGAGTGCTGGGCTGCTGCTCATCCCCCCACCACTCCCATGTGGCCACTTCGTGTATCAAATCCCATTTGCTGTTTATATCACCGTGCTTAATGCTGCATTGTCTTGTTCTAACAGCATTTTTCAAAATCGTATTAAAATACTCCGTGTGCATATTAAAATACTCCGTAATGCATGGTAATACCTATTCCGAAGAGTCCCCTGACTGCATAAATTCTTACAGATGGCATGAAACTACAGAGGGATTAGCTGTTGACTGCAGATCTGATGCCATTGCTTTTCTCTCTGCAGTTCCGTGTAATTTAACATGTCAATAGCCTTGCTGGTAAAACATGATGAAATTTTATATGACAGTATTACTCATAATGTACTGCGTATTTACGTGTGAATGGTGTTATTCCTAAATATAAACAGCTAGTTTGAGACAGACTTCGGTAAATGACTTTCTCAAAACTTGCTTCTTTTCTAATATATTTTAATAATTACTTCTCTTTCTTGCAGACAAAATTGAAGAAGCACAAAAACAACTTAATGGAAAAGAAGACCAACAAAGAGGTAATAAACAAAATCAAAATGAAATAGAAAAAGCACATTGTGATTCTACAGGCTGATGCAAAGCTTTCCTGCATCAGTGAAACTGGGCTCCACTGGGCTGTGGGCATTGGATGAAACCCAGGGTATGTGTATTGCAGATCAGGTGCTGTGATCTGTAACACCCCAATTTTACAGAGACACAGAAGCTTTGTTTTAACCACTTGAGTAGCTGTGTTGACCTTGATAAGGCTGCTGAAGCTATAGCACTGGAAACTGCACAGTTTATTGACTAAAGCCTTGTACTAACAGTTTGGTTCATAATATGATTTACCTAATCGTTAATAACCATATTTGGTTTATGACAAGCAATATGTGATGATTTCTAACAGATGCTGAAAGGAGATTGATCCTCATAGGCTATTTTAAGAAACAGTTGACCTGTGACAGATTAAACCTGTGTGTTAGGACTTAGAAAGCTGGTGAAAAGTCATTGTATTTCAAGGCTGGCTGACTGCAGGAGTACCTGTTAGGTTTTATGTGATAAAGCTCATCTGTGCACCCACAAAGGAGTGCGGAGAAGCAGCATGGGGAGGGGGAGACCAAATAATCCTTGGCTAGGCTTCCCTGGGCAGAGCCATGGAAGACTCATCTCCACAAGCCCAGAGGAGCACAGGGGTATGAGGGCAGGTGAGAACCCCAGTGAAAGACTTGAAGAAAGTAGACTCTGTCCAGTACCCTCCCAGGGCCGTTGCAGCAGGGCCACAGCCCCAGCATCCAGATGTGAAACCCATCACCATGAGCCACAGGGAGTAGCTCAGCAGGTCTTTTGGACCTTTTGGACTGAAGGTGTAGTACTTGAAAGGGGACACATGCGAGGATGCAGGGAAGCAACTCAGGGGCTCAAATCTGTGTGTCAAGGCCAGGCTGGATGGGGCCCTGGGCAGCATGGTCTAGTATTAAATGGGGAGGTTGGTGGCCCTGCCTGTGGAGGGGGTTGGAGATTCATGATCCTGAGGTCCCTTCCAACGCAGGCCATTCTGTGTATGCATATGAATGTGGTGCATATGTGTGTTCTTTGTGTTTGTGCCCACTGGGAATACATTTTCAGCTTCACTGGTGATCAGACCTGCTGTCATGGAGCAACAGCCTCACCTTTCTAAGTCTGGTGGGTCCAGCATGCTGTACTTTCCTCTGTCAGTACGACATTTCACTGGTTTGTCTTGCTCTGGGTAGACGCTCATTGCACTCGTGTTAGTGACCTGTCCTTCTGACCTCTGACACATCTGTGGACAGCATTGTAAACTGTTGTTACTCACTCCTGGACTCAAAGCATTTTACCTTTTCAAACAATGAATTTAAAAACTTGCTGAACATTACGGAACAAAAGAAATCCCCTGTTGGATCCCAGCGGGGCCCATCTGACCCATCGTTCTGCGTACAACATAGGCAATAGGACATGTAGATTGAGGACAACACCTCAGCTTGGCCACTTTCTGCAACCTGTTTCCCTTAGACTGTCCTTGGGATGTCTGCCTCATCCCTTTTAGGACCTGTTACCATGAATCCTTTTCTTTCAGTGCTGTTTGCTTTCAGCATTCTCTGGCAATGAATTGCAGAAGTTCACTACCAATCACATTAAGAAAGTACATTATTATATCTTTTATTTCTCCCAACTTCGTAGTAGTTTTAACAGGTGTCCTTTTGTTCAAGCATTGTCTGATTTGTTAAATAAGAATTCAGTATTCACCTTACCAGCTGCTTTTGTGATTTCATAAACCTTGTCCATATTCCACTCGGCTTTCTTCTTTCCAGACTCATGTTTGAGTTAATTTTTCAAAAGAAGATTTGATACAGGCTGTCTTGAACGGGTACTAAGACTATGATGTTGCTTTATGCCTTTGTAAAAGGTGAAGGAGAAAAAAACATGTGGCTAGGGGATAAAAGAAGCCTTCTAAACATTTACAGAGACTTTCCAACAAGCTAGGCCTTCAACTGAATAGACTTGTGATGTATTTTGTTTAGTGTATCATAGGAAAGCGGCATTGTCATCCAAACATAAAAGCTCAGTGTGTAAAGTATTACTGTCTGCTCTTGTTGATGTTGGTCCTAAAGAAGTTCCATTTCTCTGGATTTATTTATTTATTTTTGGATAGACTTGCTCAAGCTGAAGATGAACTGACCTCTATTTTCAGGATTTTCTTCTCAGCTGTGCACCAATACAATCTTTGTGATCCCACACAAAGGAAGAAACCTTCTCCACTGTGCTATGAAAGGGATTGGGTTGCAGTGATTTGCATGATGATAGCACACGCCTTTCATGGGCTCAGGAGGCAGAAAGATTATGGCTTTATTTTTGTCTCCTAATCTAAATTTGTATGACTAGTTGTTGAAAAAAAATTATATATAAAATTGATACAGAAATAACTGGGATAATACGGCAACTTTGTACCTTTTCTTTTCAACTGAGAAATATCTTTTGCCATTTTTATCGCTTTCTTCAGTGTCTAAGTAGATTTTTATTTTTTATTTTTTGTAATATGAAATAAATTAAATGATTTGTTTGAAGGCCACTGAAAAAAAGGAAGGTATGTTTTGAGCTAAACAAGTAAACAAAACGTGAGCATGCTCACATGAGGTATTTTAATCACAATCCAGTATATACAGATTCACCTTAAATGTGGTTGTATATTTTTATCAGAAATTAAGTACTGCCCTGTCAGTACTGGAGCTGTTAGAGGTGTAGCATGTTTGTGGGGAGGAATTCTTTGTAAGTTCAATCATGCTGGGTTTTCTGCTGACTGGTATTGTACGCTGATCAGTCATAACTTTCTACATGTGTGGGATTTAAGATGACTTTAGTTGACAACAAAAAGATATGTATTTAATGCATTGCATTTTGCCATTAGCTGTAATAATCCAATTAAGTGCAAACTGAAATAGATCTCTATTAAACACAAAGGCAGTAAAGAAACAGACGTAGTGTTGAAGTTAGCAGAATTCAGTCACTTAGTATGAATTTGCAACTGGAAGATACACATATATTTTGAGTGATAGTCCACAAGTACATTCAGGTTGCAGATAAGTGACCTGCAAGTTGAGACCAGAAATGTATTCTTTAGGGACCAGTTCCACCCTCTTTTCCTGCTCATCAATTGTGTAAGGTGGATAATTCTTTCATCGTTTCATCTTCTCGTAATTGCTCAGTTGCCTGTATGAATTTTTAGTAGGAGAACCTCAGCATCTCTTCAGCTGTGATTGTTGTTGACACGGCAGATAAAGTCTTGTTTCCCATGAGTGGTCTGTGTGTTGTCCTTTAAAACCTGGAAGGGATGATGGTCTTGAATAACCAAAACTTTCTCCCTGTGAAGGCAATGAAAGCTTTCCCTGATGATATCCATTTGGGTATCATGGTCTGGAAAGCAGTTAGCTGAATCTGCTTTGGCTTTGATCTACTGCTGGCCTTCTCCTAAGAAATCCATCCCAAGAAAGTTTCTCTGTCTTCTCCCTTCCAGACTGATAAAGTCAAGTCCTCTCAGATCCTTGTGGTTACCACAGAGGCTTCTGTTTTGGTCATCCTCTGAACCAGTTCAGCCACTGAAGGTCATTATGAAGCACTGTAAGCATTTGTTTTCTTCTTTATCCATTGCAGCAGTTCTCTGCTTATCACAACAGGCTGCATCCTAGGGGCATCAGTTCCACGAGCACTGTCATAGGATTATAATTTAGGGCTAGTGGCACTTAACCTAGTCATCTTGATACTTGGCACCAGCGATGCTAAGGCTGTTGAATCTTTCATTCTGCTTCTGAAACTTTTCAGGGAACTAAAGTTGGTGACAAACTTCAGCAGCACCAAGATTTGCCGTGAAGAGGGGTTGCAGATCCTGTACAGACATGTAGTAGTCTGGAACTCAACAGAGCTGATGTGGCCTAGCATGTACTCCACAAAACCCACCGATCCCACAAGCTCTCTGCCTCTTAGGAGTATGATTCCAGACTAAGCCATATTATTTTGGATAGCTACTTCTTCTTATGTTGCTGAAAAAAAGAATCAATGATAAATGGCTATGTCACAGGGAACATAGGAGTACTTACTCTGCTTCTCCATTGTGGTGATGGCTGTATCTTACAGTGTGTAAGGGCAGAGGTGATACGGGATGATCTGGTGATGTGTGTGTGTACTTCGGCTTCATTGCAGTTTAGACTTGCAGGCTGTCATGGTTGTTTGTCAGGTATAAATTCATCCCTTTAAATAAGCTATCGTTCTTGTTGAATCTCTACTCATGGTTTTTACTTTCTTCTAACATGGGTAGACTTCAAGTTCCAGTTTCTTCAACAGATAAAGTTGTAAACAGTTTCTTAACTCTCACTGCAAGCTGTGTGCAACGTAACAAATCCATCCTGGACTCAGACTTTCAGTTCTTCTAATGGCAGGCAGAGGTCTGCCAGACTCCTCTCCTGATCTCTTCCGAGGACTGGTAGGTATGTCTCTGCATAGCTTCAAGGAAAAGGCAGTTTTCAATCTATTTTACCAGCAGTCAGCCACGTTTCTCTACTTTCACACTTGATCATTTTCAGGTTTCTCAGAGAGCTGCTCCAGTTTTTTTACTTCTGCTGGAGATGCTTCATAGTGTAATTTGAACACAGTGCTGTATATTCTCATGAATCCTCCCTTTCAGATACTTTGCATTGCTACTCACTGCTTGGTCTGTGAAGTTGCCCTTGCCACGTTCAGAAGTTCAAACTGTCGTGACAGATCTGTCTTGATGATAGTGTTCCCTTCCAGAGTCATCACAGCTTTTTCCCTAAGGTTGTAGTGGAATTTTACCCAAATCAGTTCTCTTTCTGGGGCCTTATGCTTCAGTGTTAGTAGTACCCTCTTCACTTGCATCCTTAGACATAGAAACATTCTTGACAGATCAAGAGTTTTGTTTAATTTTGATCAGTGCTTGTGTAAATGGCAGCAGGGTCTTACCTACATTTGCTGAGAAACTACCAAGATACAACCATTCAAAGCCATGGTTTGGACTCCAGCAAAGTCCAAGCAATTTCTGTGGTGATGTTGGAAAAAAAAAAAAATCAAACAGAAAACCCTATACTTCCAGATTCTGTCTGGAAGGTACTCAAGGCCTCTGTCCATTCTTTATATAGGTGCTAGTCAGTCTCAAGCCTTAACAGGCTGACTTGACATTTGGTGTAGCGGTTGTTTAGTCAGTAGCAGCTTACAGGACTATGAAATTCACCAATTACTGGCTTACGACCACACTTAGGGTGTGAAACCACTCATGGTGCAAATGTACATTTGAACTACCGTGAAAGGAAAGGATAAAGAAAGATTACTTAGCAGCAGCAAGCATTCTCTGAGATGCACAATCTACTTGCACATATGTTCCCCTCCCACACTTACAGCCCCTTCAAAGTAGCATATTGGCATGGAGGAGAGGCAACTGAAATCAGATGCCCTTTACCTTGTTTGCCCATCTGCTATTTTTTTTTAACTAGGATGTGTTTTTTTTCTAGTAAATTGCACTGCACTGAGATACTGGGGAGAAAGTTTGGCATTGTAAATGGAAGCAGGAGACATTAGTTCAGAAATGTAGGTTCTGCTGCAGATGGACTGTAGTCATATTTTTGTATGTTCTGAGTCCTTCAAAGCCCTTCCTTATCCCTCTTGTTAAATGCATGCGTTACTGACAAAATCATAAGGGGAGTTTCAAATAGAGGATTAAAAAATACACCAGCGTTCTCTCTAGTTAATCAAAATGCTGCATACATCTTAAGATTGAGTGCCTTTTTTATGTAGCCATGTCCCAGCTTACAGCTGACTCTTATTGGCCTACCATCTGGCCTCAAAGGAGCAGCCAGGTCCCTTCCCTCCTCTCCCATCCCCGCAGGCACTCCTTATCCTTCTTCCTGCCACTGCTGCACTCCCTGCCAAAAAGCAGGTGGGAACACTGCATGCTAGTGATGTACCCTGCCTCACAGTTTATCAGCTGTGGTCAGGGTTGTATTCTTTCATCCCAGTATTCAGGGGAAGTGGAAAATCGTAGAATCTTAGAATGTCTTGGGTTGGAAGGGACCTCAAAGATCATTGAGCTCCAACCCCCCCATCTCAGGCAGAGCCGCCAAACTCCATATCTAATACTAGACCAGGCATGGAATAAAAAGGGGATAGGTTAAAAAAAATAATAATCTGGAAATGGGGCAGTAAACAAGCATTTTGATTTAACATCTTAGACTGGTCTCACCCTCCACAGATGTTTTCCAGAATTTTTCATGTAGATTTGTAAGCATGTGAGACTTCTGATTATTTTTTTTTTTTCTTCTTTTGTACCATTGTACTATCATTAGCCCCACATATTTTCTTTCCATTTTGTATTTGTATGAAACTGAGCCTCACATTTTGGACAAGAAATATAACTGAGATCCAAAGTTATATTTGGTTCTTTTCATCTTTCTGTCCTTATCTTCAACAACCACACGGGCTAGAAATGTCGTTACTCTAAATGGAAGTGTATAATCTTCAGAAGTTGCAGGTTACAGCACTGTCCTGTTTGCTACTTAATGCTGGTGAGAGGATTAGCTAGCCTTTTTATTTTTCTGTTGATGCACACCAGAGCAACCTACATACCTACCTTTTACTTTCCAGATGTTCAAAATGACAGCTAACAATGCTATTTCATGCAATTCAGTTGTGCATTTACTTGATGTCTGATTTCATAGTGTTTATATCTCCATTAAAATATGTCAATATGAGAGGTAATTTATTTAAATTGTTTTGTATACGTTGAACTGTAAAGCTTTAAATCAAGACTGAATTATCTTCCTCAAATATTTACAGCAGCTCAGACAGCAGTGATTGGCTTAATGGGGGAACTCTTCATATCTGTAACTCATATCATACAAGATCTCACATTTCCATGAAGTCCCACCTATTCCTAAAATCTCTGATGGTTGCAAATTAAGGGAATTTTGTATTCTAATAGTAGCAAAGATGGCTTCAAAGGTTCTTTCAGGCACATTCAGTGCATGCTTTTGTGCCCAGGAAAGACAGTGAGAAAACTCTGCTGACTTCTGTGGGAGCAGAAATAGTCTCTGATATCATTTATCCCCATTTCTCTCTGTGTTCAATAGTTAAATACATTTTAATGTCTCCATGGTGCCTGTGCAGGAAAACTGATAAAAATGGAGATGTCTACATGTTTCTTTACGCTAAGAAACATTATGAGAATATGAACTTAACCCAGCGAGTTTGCTGGCTTCTGTAATCCTCCTGGGTTGTGAGTCAATGTCTATCTGTTATTTCTCTTTCTTTGTTTTGTTAGTACTTTTAGTTTAGACTACTAGCAGCTGAAATCTACACAGTTAAGTTCACTGCTGGTGCTAAATGCAGCAAGAACTGGTATTGTTTTGACAGACAGACAGACTTACAGTTTTAAACTGAACTTTCCATCTTTTGGAGCTACTGGGAGTTAAAACGTTAATGTGATGTTAAAGTAATAGTATTTTGACTCTTCTTGACAAATGGAGCGCATCTCTTGAGTGACATTTCAGCAAGAGAAATTCCATCCTGCAAGTATCATTTCCAAAGGGGCATTATAGAAATTATCATTCAAAAACAATTGTCGAAAGAGAATCTTCCTGATTGTAAATGGGAAGAGGCTGTTCCAGCGTAGGTGCAGTATATTGTTAAATTAATAGCTATGTAC
This sequence comes from Tragopan temminckii, assembly GCA_028571105.1. Classification (NCBI taxonomy): domain Eukaryota; kingdom Metazoa; phylum Chordata; class Aves; order Galliformes; family Phasianidae; genus Tragopan; species Tragopan temminckii. Next base: position 8,588,437 of record JAOWBP010002052.1, on the reverse strand, counting down.
ACAGACACCGTTACCATCTGTAGGTTGACCTGGTCGTAGTGAATAGAAGGATCTCATGCAACATCTGAGAACAGAACAAGCTCATTTTTGTGGTGGGAGGATGCTGTGCTAGCAAACTAGTTAATTCAAGTGGCATACCTACGTGTGTGTTGTTAGCTCTAGGGTTGCTAATTTTAGTTGGTGTAAACTGGGAGCAAGCCAGCTGTGGAAATGCAAAATTTTTTGCTTGTTAGCTTCCTTGTAGTCTTTCTAGTGTATGAGTAATGACTGTGTTTTTGGTATTTTCCAGATAATTGTTCAGTTCACGGAGTTGATAATTTCCTTTGGTCTTCTTCTAAAGGAAAAATATAACATATAAATGAATAGTGAATTAGATACAGTATATTCCTTTTTGGTAGCTGTGTGCTTTAGGCTGACTTGATGGAGTCTTTCATAGGTATCTCCTAGAAGTGTGTGTACATGTGCATATTCTCTTTTTACCCTCTCACATCTGTGGAAAAGGACAAAACAGGATGGGGAAAGAGCTTTGAGCAGTTCGATGAGCTTGACCATTGAAGACCTCCAAAGCAAACGCTCCCTGGAAGGAAGATCATCCTTCCCACTTCTGGCACAGAAGAATGAGCTTCCATGGTTGGGACATTCCTGGTTTCCACATTTCCAGCAAATCAGCTTTTCCTGTTTTTTTGTCAAGTGCACAACACCATTTAGCTCTAGAAAAAGGGTCTGTTATGTAAAGTTTTTTCTACTCACTTTGCAGAGCTCTTATTCTTTTCTGTATTTTTAGATAGTACTGTTGTCAGATTTGAGCTCTTTGCTGCTCTTCGTTGCATTTTATTTGCTATAGGCAGTATGGAAATTTCTTCATTTGATCCCTGTTTTTCAAATGGAAGATGATGTCAAAGAAATGCATAGAATATGACTAAGAAGATTCTTCTGTTTGAACATCATTGTGCGCAAAGACAGTGTAGTTAACATCTTGCTCCTTTCATTTCTGTTTTTTTCCCTTCTGACTCATGTTTGGGGAGTTTATGTTCAATATCTCATCTGACCAGCTAACTGTGGCTGCTTGCTGATAACCCATACGTTGGTCGTTGTTTCATGAGCTGCTCTGTAATTCTGTTTTAATGGCCTTAATGTGCTCGGGTAGAAGTTGCTCTAATGATTTATTAGCCAAACCTATCTTATCAGTAATAACTGATAATCCTTAAATTGCTAACATAATTTATTTGTAAAGCTGTTCATAACATTGAATAATGTTCTAAGAAGATTTTTGTATGTCCCTCAGGAAATTCCATATACCCCCAGCATATACCTATCCCCCAGCCATTTCTAACAACACACTTTCTCCAACTAGTTATATTTAAACATCTTTATTCTGTGGATAACTGGGTGAAACTGGCTTCTGCTTAGACTTTGTCTGAGAGCCCATTCACTTGCTTACTGGGGGAGGTATCCTACCTTTTTTCATGTCTTTGGATTGTCCAGCAAAGAACTTCTCTGGCAGGTAACATGAGCTATCACAGCATTGCCTCTCCACCTGCTAACAGTTGATATGCTTTACCTTAACGGCATTTAAGTGGTGATTAATTTTCATAGTTTAGTGTTAATTAAGGCTTCTGTTTAGGAAACTTAGTCCAATTGTCAAATGGCTGAAACGTAGAGCAGTATATAAACTCCATAGGGCTAGAAATATAGCAGGTATTTTTGTAAAATTTCAGCATGTTTAAATGAAAACTAGGGCATGGCCTTCTTGAATGTTCATGTGTTGACATTTTGTGTGTATAGCTACACGTTAAACACTGATTGTGTGGTAGGCCATTGCTGTTCCTGTGTTACTTTTTGTTTGTCTTTCAAAGAAGTGCTGGAGTCTTGTGAAATTTTACAGTGAGTCAGTCTCTGCTTTTTTTTTTTTTTTTCTTAACACGTATAATGTTGGGAAGTCTTGACTGATATCAGGCATCATGTTTAATTTACTGCGTTTCATGCTGGGCAGGAAATTAACTTTTTTTAGAAAAAAAACGATGTGCTTTCATTTTGGTGACTGGTCAGAGTCAGGTCAGCGCAGATGCACTGATATGTTACATTTCATTCCTGTTCCCGTATGGATGTTGGCCTTTCTCAGCTCTTGTGTTGCCATCAGATGTTTATTGCTATTTGTTCTTGATGGTTTTCCTCTTAGGAGAGGTGCTCCGGTCGCTTCATCACCTTGGTGATCCTCCGCTGGACTCTTTCAAGTATTATAGAATCATTAAGGTTGGAAAAGACCACCAAGATCATCTAGTTCAACTGCTGACCTATCACTACCATGCCCACTAAACTGTGCCCCTCAGGGCCGCATCCACATGTTTCTTGAACACTCCCAGGGATGGTGACCACCTCCCCGGGCAGCCTGTTCAAATGTATTACTGTTCTTTCTGAGAAGAATTCTTTCCTAATATCCAGCATATATAGTGGTTGTTAATTTTCTTCTCCCAAGCCAAGAAGTTAATTGCACAAAAGTTTTGAAGATGACCTTGGTGTCATTACTATAGAGTCCTTACACCCCTGAGATCTGCCTCTGTCAAGCCTTACTTGATGTGAGTAGCCACAGGACTTGAAAAGATGCTGTCATACAGGCAGCTCTGGATTGCAGCATGTCATTTACTCTCTACCTATCCCAAGGGGGGGAAAAAAAAAAGTTGGCAGGCTCTCAGGCTGGATGAAACTATATCACAGCGGAGCTTCCTGATAAGTCCAAGTTGTGTGCCTGAGGCAAAGGTGTCTTGCTTTCTTTATGCTGAGGTATTATTGCTCAATGCCTAAGCCTAATCCACTCTGCACTTGCTAATGGTTGCACAGTGTTTCATTTAGTGCCTGCAGAGCAGCCCACAGTACACCTTCCTCTGTGGCTGCACGTTTAAACCTGCCACTCACTTTACTTTGTTCAGTTGGTGTATGTTCTTGATTTTCATGGAAGAAATGCTTATGTTTTCAGTTACCCAGTGAAACATTTGTGTCTCCGTAGCTTAGATTTGGTCAGTTCTTTCAGCACTCCCACACCAGCTCTTTTCTCCTTCATGCAATTTTAAAGTATTGCAGGCCATGTATTTCAGAAAGATGTTACTCCAAGGTGACAAAAGTGTCTCCCTTTCTCTAATGTTATCTTCAAAGTTACAATTTGCTTATTATATTATATTAATATAGTTAATTCTGTATTAATTATATGATTATCATTGATCCTGTGTTCATATTAAGTATTAATATAACTAGCATTCTATATTAATGTTGTATATTAATATGGAATTATTGGGAACAGTAGATTGGATAGTTGAAATGCTACAATTTATGCTAAACATTGTTAAACAATATTTTCCTGTTCTTAACTATTGCTTACTTTTGGTAGCCAACCCTGTGAGTGTTTCATGGAATATCATTGACTTTTTTCCCCAAGCAATTGAAGGTTACTCTCAGATGTTGTGCTAGCTCTGTCCTTGGAGATTTCCAAGATCCAACTGGACAAATCCCTGACAACCCAACTGGCTCCTAGAGCTGGCCTTGCTGTGAGCAAGAAGTTGAATAATAGACCTGTTGAGGTCCCTTCCCACCTGAATTATCTTCTGAAATACTAGCTTTTAATTTTGAGGAAATTTTAGTGGTAGAGGCACTAGGTTTCTTGGTGTAACTCGAGATACACTGATATTATAAGTTTATCAGTCTGTGATGGAAAGGAGCACCAAAATTTTATTTGACTTTGCAGAAATTAATACTGTCACTGGGCTTAAGGGAACTATTCCAGTGAGTGCTGATGCCATATTAGCATAGCTGCACGTTCCTGAATCTTGTGTTGGCAGGATGTTCACTATTTTAGTTAACAAAGGAAAAATATGATAATGAAAGACTTATTTCTGCATGAAAGTTTGGATTGAAATGACTTTTAAAAGAAGACTGGGAAACCTTTTCTTTGCTGAGAGCCAGTGTAATACCTTTCGTGGGTCACAGTTCAACCCAGAGCTCAGTGTTGTCTCTTAAAAACACCAAGAAAAAAAATCATATATTTACAAACAGTACAAAACCATAAACTCACTTTTACCTATCTACCCTGTATGGAATGATGCAGTATTTGCTGATGTGAACAAAAGGACAGCCATCAGCATAGATGAACCTTTTGATCCAGTCCCTATCAGACTGCTTTAGTGTTTGAATGTCAGCTCTCCTCCCCCTTTTTTAAAATGAATTAATGTCAAATTATGATTTACATACAGAATAAATGGATTTTTGAGATTCTGCTCTGTATATGCTTGAACTGATGTCCTCAGCCATAAATGCACTTTAGCATAGGTTAAGCCTACTGGCAGATTTGCAGATGTCACTGCTGAGTACCCCAAGTTCATTCACTTGCACCCTGACCTCTGAAATGGTGAGTAACTGCCCTGTGACTGTCCCCAAAAGTATGAAGTGTACCACCTGAAGTACAACTGTGATTGACTTTAAAATTGACTCTAAGATCCTCTCTGTTCGTGCTTAAAATTAAGCATTGTGCTAGGCTTAATTTTGTTCACATTTTACTGTTGACTGAGAATGTTTCTATAGTTATGTGTGCAGTATATGTAATCACGTTTGTGTTTTGGGTTTTTTTTTTAAACACTTTGGACAAACTGTAATTTCAGGAAAAATACTTGTGGCAGTACTTAGCTTGTATGAAGCTAAAGAGGTCATTTAATAATAATAATAAAAAAAAATAATGAAAGCTTAGTTATGCCCTGCTGTGTTTAATGTAAGTTCTGGTGGCCTTAAATTTGCTGGTTAGACTTATTTCTTTATCTCATAATCATGTTCTTTTACTTATTCATGGAAACAGGCCCAGTGGGGTGATTTATGACTGCTTTGCAATAGTTTCAGTGAAATCAAAATTAAATAAGCATCAGATGTCAAATACAAGAATACTTTGAATATTTTAAAGCACTGGGAAGCTTAGCTTTAATCAGAATAAGTTCCTTAGTTACAGTCTCTCTCTTTTGAAGAGCCTTCCATCTTTGAATGTCTGCTGTTGTTAATTGTCAGTAACCTTTTGGCTGTGTGTTTAAGATACAATATTAATTCATTAATATTTAAATGCATTCTGAAGAGGTTGATTTTGCTTGCTGTTCCCAGGGAGCTGAAGTTCAGATTTAGGCTCTGAAATTTAGGTACATATATTGAAAATCTGGTCTTTGTATGCAATGATTTGAAAAATTCTGCAATATTAAGTAAACACAAAAGAGGATGGAAATTGTGCCATTCATTGGACTGTAGGGATATGTAGTGGTTGCTGGCTAAATGCTTCACAGGGTTCTGGTGGGGAAAAAAGGGAATTTGGTGGTTTGCTTCAGTTCTTTAAGTACAAGCACAGAACTCTACTGGAAGAGAGAGAAAGAGAGTGGGTGTTATAATGACTTACAGGCTTTGAGACAGGCAGTTTTGAAAGTTACTTAAACAAAAACCATTGAGATCATTTTGTCAAGACAATGCCTACTTCACCAGCGAATGCTAGAGAAGAAAAACTCAGATCTTTATTATACTTCTCCTTTATTTGCTGCATGAGTTACTTCTCTAAATTGCTATCGACACCATCACGCTTGTGTTCTTTTGCTCTATTTCCTGCGCACAGAGTAAAGTTCAGTAAAGAAATTGTAGATGAGCAAAGTCATGTTTAGAAATGTGGAATGTTTAGAGTACAGAATTGATATTGAAGCAAAGTAATTAAAAGAGAGTCCTGAGAGCAAAGCAGAACAAAGCAGAACCAGGTAGCGCAAGAAAGAGATGCTCTGGTATCTGAAAAGTGATATGTTATGCATAATGGCATTGTTACCTCTCCTCTTAGACTGGGTGACCTGATCCTATTTGATGACATGAATAAGATGCATTTTAGACATCTGATTGAAGTGACAGCACTTGGCAACAAAACCACTTCACCACCTAAAAAGAAGAACTGCTGTAGCAGCTTCACCACCAGCTGAAGGGCTTTGTGAATGCATGGGGAGGCAAGCAGAGCGTGGAGTGGGAAAGAGTAAGAAAAGGAAATCAGCTTCCCCCCTCCCCTTTTCACGTCAGGTTGTTTTGCATTCCCTTTGTTTAGTTTCACCTTGTTGGTTTGTGACCCTGGCAAGGTATCAGCCTCCTGTGGCTCCCAAAGGCACAGGAACATTCAGCATTCTGGGACCCATGCTTTTTGCTCCTCCTTTTATCTCCTGTAGAAATACTGATGCAGCTGATCTTTCTGCAGCCATCTAGCTGCAGGTTAACAAGTGCATAATGGAATATCTTTAGCTTAAATGGGGAATACAAAAAGAAGACTTACAAGGAACAAAAAGTTAAAAATAGGTGAAAATATGTTGTCAGGTGTTCCTTTTGTTTGTTTGTTTGTTTGTTTTTAATATGCTAGAAATTTGATTGCTAGCAAACATGAAGAAAGTATTTCCTTTAACAATAAGTATTTCTAAGCTACCAAGGAGTAGGGTTCAGCACAGTGCTTGTATTATCATTAAGCTTTGCAAAGCCATTGTAAAGAAAGTATATTTAACAGGATTTTATGGACAGACATAATGAAGTAAAGATGAGACCCCATCTCTAGAATTGTAAAAGATGTAGAAATAAGAAACTAATTCTCATCATTTCCGTAGACTGGAATTTGATAGGTATAGACAGAGCACAGTTATGAATTTATGAAGACTAAAATAAGTGAATATTACTATATGTAATGCATAATTTGTCTTTTCCTATATTTTTTTTTGTTTCTTTTTCAAACAATTTTTATGAGTTGGTGTGATTGAATGATACTTTTTTTTAAAAGTAAAGCAATAAATAGATTGTAGAAAATGCTGGTGTTATTTTCATAATGAATTCATGTTTTTAATTGCTTAGTTGGTAGATTGAAGGTAGAAGGTTGTTGTTTGTTTTGTTTTGGTTTTTTTAATACTGTTTTTAAGGCTTTTTGAAGCCACGCCACATCCTTCAGCCATGTTGTTGGCTTCCATTCTCCATCATGGTGCTTTTAAAGTGTGCTTTTTCCTCTGCACTGTAGCACTGAAGCCCAGGCATGATAGTTATTTAACAGCCTGAGGCATTGAGGAGAAGCACATCATTTGATTGTTCAACTATTTCATTATAAAACACCTTAGTCTCTCTGTGTATGTCTGCTTGGATGCTCGCTGTTCGTGGCACTTTTGTCTTCCTAGTCGTATGTAATCCGCCCAGCTTTCCCACGAGTGCTCAGTCCAGCACCAACACCAGCAATGTGATGATGGGTGTGGGGGCGAGTGTGACAGGATAAAAAGCTGCAGCGTGTGCATAAAAGGAACCAAATTACTTACAGTCAATTGATGCGGTCATGCTTCTAAGAGATCACCAAACCATGGCTAAAAGCACCTTTTTATATAATTATCTTGCTGTTTTCTCTCTGATTCATTGTTTTTGTTGTTATTGTAAAAACAGATGCAGTAGACTATCATCAATTTTAAAGTAACTGCCACTAATAATATTAGTGTAAGACACGCGTTTAGTTGGGAAGTGGTGGAAACTACAAAACATTGTGATGGAAGACAGCTCTGCTTTGAATTTGCTAAATCTAGACTAATACACATAAATTCTGGTGCTGAAGCAATAACTGCAAAGTTCATTTAGTGGTTCAGTGAACAGTCAGTACAGAAATTTCTTCCTGAGTGCATGAGATGAGCGTGAATTCCTCTCAGCCAGGATTTCAGAGGTAGTATTTCTAGAGAGGGATTCTAGCACCTCTGCTACGTGATGGCAGAATGTGACAAAGCCCTGTCTCACTCTTCACGGTTAAATTTCCTCTGGTAGGGCTGGGAGAGCAACAGGTCAGGTTCCACAGGACTTCCACATGTGCATTGCATTACGTATATTCATTAATCATTCTGTTTGCTGGCAAATCTTCTCAATAGCTATTTGCTCTACCTGAACGTACGCGTACATTAAGTTGGCAATGAGTTGAAAACCAAGATTTCAAGCTTCCCAAGCTCTGGCCTTAACATACAGTCCAGTTGGGTTATGTTTTTGCACCAAGTAGCCATGTCATCTTCTTATCCTTCTTTTCTCACTGGTCACTCTGTTTTCTCATTCCTAGACAGGCTTTAGACGTTCCCTGAATTTTCATTAAATGGAGCAGGAATTTCATGCTGGATTCATCAGCACCACTATCTCTTGTCAGATGCACATTGTGTGCTGGCTTTCCTCCCACCACGTATAGAAGCCAGCTGGTGTTTCTGCAAGAGGATACTCTGTGCCACTGAAAGGGAGTTGTAGGGTGGATTGGTGCTGGGAAATTTGAGTTTTCTCCATGAATCTGCTTGAGAAGTTATCTGTGAGAATCTGTCCGCTTGTATATAGTCCTAAGGCTTTTCTTACCTAGGAGTGTACATAAGCCTCTGTACCTGAGTACCTCCATGTGCAAGTAACCATGCTACGTGGAGTTAGTACTGCTTCCCAAAGTATGTGTGCAGCTGAATATTTCAGAGGTATCAGACCTCTTGTCAACATCAGATCCTTACTTTGCATTGAACTCTGGCAATCAGACAAATACGTTTTTTGGCTAGCAGCCAAACAGTTATAAAAGTTGGATAAAATGGATTTACACCCATTTAATATTTAGCTTTCTCTGCAGTAACTGCCAGTGATGCTAGCTAAGACAGCGGCTCTGATCAAGTGTTTGTATGCTAGAAAGTAGATTAAACATAATCAACTAACAGATTGTTTATCTCAGCAGCATCATATTTAGAGGTATGCAATGCCAGGTAGCTACTGAAAAATAAGTTCATAAAAATCAACTCTGAAATTGAGTCTAAGTGTATTTTTTGTTACAGGGAGTTTGGGCTCTTTAGAAATACATCTACAGCTAATACAGCTACAAAATCATTCTGCTGAATAATATTTCAAATTGTTTGCTCTTTGCTACGTTCCTGAAGCCCCTTGTGCATACCTGCTTAAGATCAGCAACAAGTGTAGCAAGTAATGAAATAATTCAAATTTAGTTTATTTTGTTTCATGATGCACAAATAGAAAATCACTGAAGTGTGACTGATTTTATTTATCTGCTGTAGTTGCTCATCTGAAATGCTATTGAAGTTCAGTAACTGGAGGTCTGAAATACAGTATCTGACAGATGGTGTGGGTGGTTTGTGTCATTTCCATGATAAATCTACTTACAAATATAACCATGAGGAAGATGTCTGCAGTCCTTGAGTAGTGCAACATACAGACAGAAAAGGTGACAAATACAACATGAAAATGGATCTGTGTCTTGGTTCTTCATTTTCCTTCTGCAATGGTTTCAATTTTTGAGCAAGTGCCGAAGAGAGATTTCTTTTTACTTCATCTGAAAAAGAGTTGCTATGAATATCAAAATACTCTTTCAGTAGCCTTTCTTTTATATATTTCTGAAGCTTATCCTTTGGTGAATTACTTTTGTAATGTCTTATAACATCAATAAGCATTACACTTGCTAGATGAAAACAAAATAGACCTTTGGTAAGATACATTTACAATTACAGAAATATTGGAGGCAGGATATTTGGACAGTCCTGTTGCCCCAGGGCTTTCTCTGTGAACTGCTCTTACAGTTGAAGCTTAGAGATGATAAAATGGTATAAATAAAAACATAGCTGCATTATTCCATTTTAATATTCTTTCTTACTCTTTTTGTGTTTTAACAGAAATCACAGATTCTGGTACTAGAGGAAACCAAGATACAATTAAGGGTGTGAAAAGAAAAAAAATTGTGACTGAAAACCATCTAAAAAAAATACCAAAATCACCTCTGAGAAACCCTACGGAAGCCAAGGTTAAACAAAATATAGACCCTTTACCGCTGAAAGTTCTTCAGGATGCCTCAGAACATGCCGCAGCACAGGATCACTTACCTGTGCAAAATGGAAATCAGTGTACCAAACAAAATGGGGGAGTGCTTAGTAGTGAGATAAGCACTGAAACAACCAAATCTGAGATACCAATGCGGACAAAGCTTTCATCAACACATCAGTCCTTAGACTTGAGTAAGAAGGCAGTGGAGGATTCTGATGTGAACCAGTTAAGCTTGCCAGAGAAGAAGTCTCTCTCCAAGTCCTTACCAAGTAAAACAAAGACTGACAGTAATGAATGTATTACTTTTACTGATGGTAGTACATCATCCCCATGTACACGTACTGCTTTTGATGTCTTATTAAAAGCTATGGAGCCTGAACTGAACACCTTAGAGTGTCCCCCTTATGGGATGCAGGTAGAGAAACTGAGACCAAATAAAACTGTAAGCACCTCTGCTAGTCTCGTGTCCAATACAGTGAGCATCCAGAATCAGTCCGCTTTGTCACAGAATGAGTTTGCAGCTGGACCTCGTTATTTCCCATGTACATTAAACAACATGCATGCAGCAACAGCAGCCAAGAGTGGACAAGCACAGGTCCAGACCATTTCTCCTTCGCAGGATCTTGTTACTAAAACCAGTCAACAAAATCACCAGGTTGTTGTGTGTCCAAATTTCACTGGATCTGTGGTGCAACAGCAGAGCCAAGAAAACCCCAAGCTCCAACAGATATACAGCATAGCAGTAACTTCGTCTGGCATTCACACCTCATCTTCCACAGTAACTCAGGTTTTTCCTCAAAACCAGTTAGTAACAAGTTCATCTTCACCTTTGTCAATTAACACATCTAATTCAACACATTTGTCTATAGGTCCCGTGTATAATTCAGCCCAGATAGCATCAGTTGTAAACCATGGTGTGGAACAAATATGTAACCTCCTGAAAGACCAGAAGCCTAAAAAGCTAGGGAAGTATGTCTGTGAGTATTGCAATCGGGCCTGTGCCAAGCCCAGTGTTCTCCAAAAGCACATCCGATCCCATACCGGAGAACGACCTTATCCTTGTGTGACATGTGGATTTTCATTTAAAACCAAAAGCAATCTGTACAAGCACAAAAAATCTCATGCACATGCTATCAAACTTGGACTTGTCCTACAACCAGAATCTGCTGGTCTCTTCTTATCTCATGACTCAGACAAAGCACTTAGCATTAATTCAGATGTAGAGGAAAGTGGTGAAAGTGAAGATGAAGGCACTGCTGATGAAAGACAAGACGATCAGGAACTGGAACCTGCACAAATAGTGAAAGTCATTTCAAGTGCAGAAACATTACAGAAAGAAAGCCCTGTTCCACTAAGCAATCCAGACTGCATACCAGGCGATTCTTCATTACATGAAACAGAACCGCAAGTAAGGGCAGCTTTACCAAAAGTAGTAGTTCACCCTGTAAGTGCTTCTCCATTAAGGGCTGATAGCCCCAAAGTAAAAGACCCAGCACCTGAGCTTGCAGCAACACAGAGAAAAGGAGATTTTAAAGCAACAGATCTTCAGTCAAATTTGACACATACAGCGTCACTCAAAGACAGTGACATAAAGCAACATCAGAAAACAGAAATGGGCTCATTAGAGGAGCAGCTGGGATCTGCAGTAGGAGCAGTGCATGCTCAGCTTCAGAGACAGCAGGCAACAGATTGTTCCCAAGAGCAGCAAGGAAAATGTCTTTTGAGCCCTAGAAGTTTAGGTAGTACTGATTCTGGTTATTTCTCTCGTTCTGAAAGTGCTGATCAAACAATGAGCCCACCAGCTCCTTTCGTAAGAGGACTGCTGACCTCTGAGAAGGACTCAAATAAGAGTTTGCCTTCTGTGCCACGAACAAGTGGAGTGGTAGCATCAGTGGTGCAAACTGTTTGTGCTGAGAAAAATTTAATTCTTTCTGGCCAAATGCGACCTCCCATGGCAACAAAAACCCTCGAGGAGCGTATCTCAAAGTTGATTTCTGATAATGAAGCTGTCGTGGATGACAAACAGTTAGATAGCGTGAAACCAAGAAGAACATCTCTTTCAAGAAGAGGAAGCATAGATTCACCAAAATCCTACATATTTAAGGATTCTTTCCAGTTTGATTTAAAGCCCATGGGAAGAAGAACTAGTTCAAGCTCTGATATACCAAAGTCCCCTTTCACACCCACTGAAAAATCAAAGCAAGTTTTTCTCCTCTCTGTACCATCTCTTGACTGTTTGCCTATTACACGGAGTAATTCCATGCCTACTACCAGTTATTCAGCAGTACCTCCAAATGTAATACCACCCTCTCATCCACTTCGAGGAAGTCAGTCATTTGACGATAAAATTGGTTCTTTATACGATGATGTTTTTGTATCTGGACCTGCTGCTCCACTGAACCAGGGTGGACATCCTCGGACTCTTGTTAGACAGGCAGCAATAGAAGATTCTTCTACTGGTGAAAGCCAAGTTCTTGGACCAGCGCGATCCGTAGAAGAAAGTTATCTGGGATGTAATTTATCAAACGACTCTTTATTGCAGAGAAGCAAGTCCCTGGCACAGGCACCAAGTTTAGAAAAAACAAAGAAGACCCCTCAGGTACGAGGAACAATGTTTGAGTGTGAAACCTGCAGAAACAGGTATAGAAAACTGGAAAATTTTGAAAACCACAAGAAATTTTACTGCTCAGAGTTGCATGGACCTAAAACTAAAGCAGCAATCCGAGAGCCTGAGCATAAAACTGTTCCGAATAGTACGCAGCCTCAAATTCTGCACTACAGAGTCACTACTTCAACTGGTGTCTGGGAACAGACACCCCAAATAAGGAAAAGAAGGAAAATGAAAAGTGTCGGAGATGATGATGACCCACAGCAGAATGACACAAGTATACCATCAAAGAATGCAGAAAGCCAAAGTAAGCCAGCAAATTCTTCCAGTCTGTCAAAACACAGTGCAGCAGTACTAGGTTCACAACAACCAAGCAACCTTTTACTTCAAAGTTCACAGATTCAGCTTGTGGCTCAAGGCACAGATCTGACTGCTGAGACAAAGATGTCTCCGCTCGCTGAAAAGCAGACAAGTTCAGTTATGCAAGAAAAGGTGGAATTGAAAAGACAAGGGACTGGCATTTCAGTAATACAGCACACCAATTCACTGAGCAGAAATAGCTCATTTGAGAAATCTGAATCCTTTGAAAGAGTATCACCAGTTTCATCTCAAGAGCCCAACAAGGTTGCAAAACACCTCTCCTTGAACACGCTTGCAGTCCAAGAGGATAGACACTCGCATCTGAATGCTTCCCAGCATCATCAGCCACTGTCATCAGAAGCAGCTAGAGGGGAAGTGCAGGGAAGCCAAATAGTTTCCAATGAGAGAAGCATCCCAGTGCAGCCATCGAGACTCGTTCGCCAGCATAACATCCAGGTTCCTGAAATACTAGTCACAGAAGAACCAGACAGGGACCAAGAAAACCAATGCAGCGATCAAGAAAAGACAGAAAGATTTAACTGGCCACAGCGCAGTGAAACACTGTCCAAGTTGCCAACAGAAAAACTCCCACCGAAGAAGAAAAGAATTCGCTTGGCTGAAATGGAGCATTCATCTGCTGAATCCAGTGTTGACTCCACACTTTCGAGAAGTCTGAGTCGAGAAAGTAGTTTGTCTCATGCCTCCAGTTTTTCAGCTTCACTCGATAAAGACGAAATTTCAAAGGTGGACAATCCTTCCAAAACAGAGCTTGTTAGTAAGTCAGCGGAATTCCTTATGATTCCTGCTGGTTCTCACGTTCTGGGCGTGCCTGGCCCTCATTATAGGGAAATGAGGCGCGCTGCTTCAGAACAGATCAGCTGCACACAGCCCTCAATGGAGGTAGACTACAGGAGTAAGTCTTTTGATTGTGGAAACATATCTCCATCAAAACCTGCTTCACTCCCAGAGATAGCAGCTCCAAAACTGTCATCTGGAAATGGAGTTACTGGACATGTGCCTCTGCTAGAAAGAAGAAGGGGGCCATTTGTAAGACAAATATCTTTAAATATTACTCCAGAAAGTCATCCAGTTAAATCAACTTCTTCATTTCAGACAGTCCATGCTACTGATGTGCCATTTCACAGGCTGCAGACCTCCAGCAAATCCTTGGTGAAGTTTCCTTCAAGTACTCAGCATTCGCAAACACACTCAAGGCCTCACTCAGCAATTCAAAATTGCAATCCAGGTAATATGTCTTTGGTTCAGCAGCCTCTAGATCATGTTTTGAATAATCAAGGACAAACATCTTCAATGCATCAGCTTTCCCAGACTTCTACCAAAAAATCAGCCCAAGGGGGACAAGTGAATATGAATGCACTGTCTTGTCATCCTGATGAGAAGAGAGATTGCTTTGCTCCAAAATATCAGTTGCAAGTTAAAACATTACATATAGGTCAGCCATACTCTTCAAAGTTGCTAAAAAATAATCTGTCAAGTCAATCTGTCTCAAGTCACGTTGGGGTGGACCAGAACATGCCCTCTTTTGAGCTGCAGGCTAAATTATCCGACAGTATGTCTAACCCATACTCTGTGCCTCCTCTAAAACAAATTATCCCTAACAACTGCAGCAGTCAGTTACATCAGATTCCTCCTTTTGTAGTTCCTGTCCGTATTCACAGTAGTATGCCATCATACGGCTTTGCAACTGTTACACCCCTTCCTCACATTTTAGTGACTCAGGATAAGGTAAGCCAGTCTGCTTGCAAAACAAATGCTGTGACATTGCCAACACTTGAAGGCAAAGCTCAGATGCCAAAATCTCACAAAGATCATAAGAGGACTTTGCCAAATTCATTTGAATTTGAAAATCCGCTACCAGAAAGTGGAACCAGAAACTCACCTTTGTCAAGCTCTTTGAATATTATTCAGAAAGTGCCAGTTAGTGGACTCTTCCCTCAACAAGAAGCTACGGCTTCAAGTAAACGAATGCTTTCCCCAGCCAACAGTTTAGATATTGCCATGGAAAAACAGCAAAAACGTGTTAAAGATGAAAGTGGAGCTGCATGCATGACAGAAGCTAGGCCACTGCATCCACTGAATGTTCGCTCTAATGACCCTATTGGTAAGCAAAAGAAACCTGTTTTGGTGAGACAGGTTTGCACCACAGAACCTCTCGAAAATCACCTCTTAGATCCTGATGGTGTTGCACAGCATGAAAAAAGCAGCAAAGCCAGTACTTCAGACCTGCTGTTGCCTAACCGTCATTCATCTGAAACTGGTGTTTCAGAAACTGTGAAGGAAGCATCAGAATCAGAAGACCTGAAGTCTTCAGCATCACCAGTGTTTGTAGTTAGAAAACCATCTGAACCATCTCCAGCGAGTAATCCGAGTTCTATTGTAAAGGCAGTAAACAGCAGTCAAGAAAGAAGGTCCCCAGGCAATAGTCATGAGAGTGAGCTAATCAATAGCCAGGGCCAAGCAAAGCTACTGACTACGCTAGCTGTGATGAATGCTGGAGAAATGCAGAGGTTGTCATTTCCAAGCCTCAAGACCTCAACAAGTTTTACCTGGTGTTATCTCTTGAAGAGGAAACCATTACACCTGCTGCAAAATGATCAGAAGATTTCAGCCTATTCTACGTGGACCATTAGTCCCAGCAATCCCAATCCACTAGGTTTGTCAACGAAGGTAGCTCTTTCTCTCCTCAACTCAAAACAGAAAGTGGAAAAACCGCTGTACACCCAAGCAAGAACTACTCATCCCAGGTCGGATATACTGGTCTATTCAAGCAAGTGGAAGAACAGCTTAACCAAGGTACTTAATCTGTGCTTGATGTATATTTATCATTTACAGAGGATTTGCTTTGGAAATCATGCTTCCTCGTATTTCGGAGAATGCAGTATGCCTGACATGTATAATATATGTGCTTATTTATTTCAGTTATGCTGGATCAAGCCACTAAAGAGATCCAAACTAATTCCATTAAGAAACCTCTTCATAAACATTTATCTGTTTTCATGGAAATTAGTTCCTGGATTTAAATCTGTACATGAAGTATTTATTATGGCAGAAATGTGTTTGACTATTTTTTAAGTACAAAGGATATAACAAAAGTAGTTCTGGTTTAAGTATTTTTTTAAACACTCACAACTTAAAACAGGTTTATTTCAGATCATAATTGCATATTTTTCCTTAAAAATCTGCTGGTATTTTCTGTTATAAGAGAGTGCTTAGAGTGAACAGGTGTCCATGGATACGTAGTAAAGATATTTTTCACCATTGCTGATCATTTAGTGTGGGAGGAACAGTGTGCCACTTCCCTTTCTCCCACCTAGGTTAGTTGACAGTGTGAAATAATGCCAAAAATAATGAAGTTTAAAACAGAATTGCAGCTTCCATTTAAATACTGACAACTTCTTAGATCACTATGAATCCAAAAACGCTATTAAATCTTGTGCAGTGGAATATATTCAGGGTAATTTTTGTGATGTACATAAAACGCTATGTAATTTCAGAGTCAAATGTGGTTTATTTCATTAACCACCTTAGGGCTGTACAGATACCAGCAGGATTTCATTACTGGACCATGTGGTGATTTGTGTTGAATTTGACTTTCCTGCATAATTGACATGCCTCTGTGAATTGGTAAATGCAACACTTGGCCCTGTAGTATGGCAGTGGGTGTCAGTGTCTAATGGATCAAGTGCTAGCCTGCAATGGCTCACCTATCAAAGCCATAAAGCTCACTAAGGAGAGCCTTGGTCTACAGTGTGGTTTTGTGCTCTTCTTTCTCCTCTGCCGTGCATCGGGTGTGTTTGTTTCCATGCTTCTCTTCTGAACCTGCAAAAATTGAGGATAGACCATGGAGCAGTGTTTCTCCAAAAACACTCGGAGGCTGCCTATTTCATATAAACCGTGTATAAAACATTTGGGAGGTAAGAGTAATTATAATTACTGCTTGCCCTAATCTTGCAGTCTGCTGTCAGAAAATCTTTCTGGGCATCAGGCTGGGAATCAAGACCCATAGGGCATGCAGTCACTCCAGAGGAAGCATACCACAGCCTTGGGAAAAGATGTATATTCCTGGTGATGTTGAGTGATGAAGACCAATGCTGTTAAAGCAGGATGTTCCTGTGTTTGCTAAATGTTTTGCTAAAATACAGAGTTGTCAGTGGGGACAAGAGCTGCAAGATGAGAAACTGTGTGTAAGAAGAAGAAATAGTTTCAAAATTACAGGAAGATTTGAGATGATATCCAGAAACACAGCCAAAAAAGCATTAGAGTTAAATCTGGGACATCTTGATATCAGTGAGAGATTTCACTAACATTCATATTGGAGGTCAAAACTTTATTTTCTGTATAACACATTACAGATAAATAGACTGCTGACTTGGTGCTAGTGCTGGAAGTGAACTGAAGTACGGGTTCCATATTAGCATGTCTCCTTTTACTTGAACTCATATTAACTTTTTCAGCCTGCTTCCTTGTGTGTTCTATGAGATGTACTTAAATAGTGCTTAATTATTAAAAAGAATCATGTATAGTCGAGCATTTTGTTCTGAGGGAGGTGAGTCAGTCTCTCTTTAGTTTTGTCATTGGCTCACATTTGTTTTATTTTTAAAGAATGGTCTATTAGTAGAAATGCTCTGATAACAAAGCTGCTGTGTGCTTCATGAAGAATAAATTTTGTCAACAAATTCTGTTTAGAATATCAGTAATAGATAACAATATTCTGAAAAATATTTTGACAGCACCCTTTTAAACACTTTAGGAGTTCTTAAATGCTGTAATAGGCAGCTGTCAGGTACGTTTATACTGCTTCTTCCACAAAAGAACCATAGTTATCAATTTTTCTTCATTCTTTCTTGCTGACGTTTTGAATGAAGCGTGCTGGCACGGTGAAGATGAAGAGTTTTGAAGCTCTGCTTGGGGCTGATTTACAGGTTTCCCTCAGGGTCGTTACATAGGAAGAATGTACAGTGAGAAATGACCAATTAAAGTTTAAATGGCATCTCAGATTGTACGAGCAAGGTTCAGAAGGCAGGAAGAAAGAAATGAAAGGCTTGATAGGTACTGTGACCTAAGACCTCCAGAGTTTGCCTCATTTTATTTCAGTAACTCAGGCAGTAGCATTTCAGCCATTTTCCAGCATGATGAGGATGCTGTCAGAAGACAGCTCTGTATTACTGATCTCCAGTTTGACCTGGTAATGGAATGGCTGGTGCCCTCAGGGAAGAGTCTAGTTAGTGTCATCATAGAAGCTGTCCTGGATGAAAACAAAAACTAACTTCCCCATCCTGTTCATGCCCATTAATTCTCTCAGTGGCTTTTCTAGTAGAGAACATCGACAGTCCTTTGGGAATTTAATATTCCATTTTAAATGAAAATTGGAAAAGAAAACAAATTAACAAAGTAATTCTCTTGTTATCTCAAAAAAAAAAAAAAAAAAAAAAAAAGAAAAGGAAGGAAGAAAGAAAAATGTGATTGATTTCTTGCTTAAAAGCTTGGCAGTGTACCAATATCCTTGGAGAACAACAGTTTGGACTGCCAGTTTTCTGGGGTTTGTGACCATCGTTCAGAAGATGTTTTATCAAATGGTTTGCAATTTTAACCCTGACCGGAGAGGCAGCTCCAAGTACTATTACAATGCAGTTTACAAATAATAACAGAAAAGTGGTTCTGTTATCCTTCACCTCTTCTCACACAGTCGCAACCCTTTCCGGAGCAACGTGCAGCGTTCTGCTGGGGTGGCTGTGTCTGCAAATCTTACAAAGATAAAGAGACTTCATGAGCAACCCCTGATTCTGCCCCCAGAACCTGGTTGTGTTTACTGAGAGCTCACGTTGCTGCACCACTGCTAATCACTGCCACAAAGAAGGCAGTTCTTTCAGCAATGGGAAGCGAAGAGACATGTGAGCAAAATGCAAACAAGGAGGATCCCCAGCACGTTGTTTGCTCTTCACAATTCACTGCTCAGAGGCAATGGGTAAAGTTGCCACGTTCCAGTGGTTCAAAGAACAAAGCACAAAATGGTACTGTGAAAGAAGTTTCTGGAATTAATGCAGCACGTTAAAATGTAACATGGGATTCACCTATATGGAAAAGGCTTGTTTCATCTCCTTGTTTTGTTTTTGTTTTTTTCTTTTTTTCTGAATGGTTTTGTTGCCTGAAATCATTGGTGTTGTATCAGGGGCTCTTTCTCTATTCTCTGCATTGATTTTGGCTTCCCTCTCCGAGATGAGTCAGTAAAGTTTAGAGTATGCCAACGTGAAGATCTCCCAGTGTAAATAGGCTGAAGAATGGAAAGTTTCTACTGACTGGAAAGGTTTCCTTTCTTGGATAATGAGCCACAACAGTCCAGCTCACTGCTGGAAAGCAGTTAAATGCAGAAGATTTTTATGTGTGAACTGGTAAAAGTTTAAAGATATTAAAAACATTTCCCTCTAGTGGCTTTGTGCCAGTGGGAAAAAATGTTTAGTAAATACTATAATCTGAAATTTATAACTTCAATGATTCAGGCTCCAAGCATGTTTGGGTTTTTTGTTGTTGTTGTTGTTGTTTTCCAAGTTATGTTTTAAAGTACCAGAAGTATCTTTTGAACCCTGGTCTCTGGGCAGCCCTAACAGCAGGTTTTTTCCAGTTTTATACCAGTAATTGGAGACTGTGGGGTGAAATTGGATCAAAACGAATAAAGTAGAAATGAATAATGGTCTTTGTCTCTATGGTAGGAGAGAGAAAACTGCTAGAAATGGAAGCTGTAAGCAATTGTGGAGAGGAGAGGAACATTTTACAACATTGCCATTTTTCTGCCCTTCCCACTGGCATGTGTGGGGTGTTCCTAGGTTTTAGGTGAGGTATGGTAAAGAATTTTCATGCAGGAAACCCATGCAGCTTAGAAACTGATTGCACTTAGAGATTTACAGGGAGCCAAATCCTCTTCAGTGTGGAAATTTTCATAAAAATTAAGCGTGTTTTCTTCATTACCTGTGAGCACCTCTGTAGATTTCTTTGGCAAACTTGGTGTTTCTATCAGAGCATTTCTGGGAAGGCAGTATTTTGCATGTTAAAGACACTGAAGCAGCCGCTAAAAGTAGCATATAACCAGTAAATTAAAGTACATCAGTGGGAGGTAGATAGTAATTTGAGCATGTTAGCTTGTCTTATCTCTGTACATAATTGTGTGTATTTAAAAAAAAAAAAAAAAAAAGTGGGTGGAGAGGAGGGGAAAATCCCAGAGGTATTTAGCCTGGTGTTAGCTTTTGCACTCTAAGTACCTTTATGAATATATAATATATTATAACAGCATTTCACCATAGTTTATATAATGACACGGACCCAATACATTTGGAATCTTTATTTTTTTTCTTTGTCTTATCATTACTGAAATTGAAATGTGGAAAAAATATTTGGTATTTGTCCTTGATCAGTTACTTAATGATTGTGTTATTCCAGCTGCAGAGAAAATTTATGTGATATTGCATTTATTGCATATGTTTTGTTTTTTACACTACTCTTTTCCTTGTTAAATTATAAATGTCATCTGGTTACTCTTCGTTTGCAGTGGAAACAAAAGCAATTTGTGTGCTAGATAGTATTACAGGAACTATTACATAGTTGAGTTGCAACTGGTAGAGTAAGCTCATCTTCTGGTATTTCCTATCCTGAACATCACCTCCCTCCACTTTGTGTGAATACTGTTAAAACACGTAGGGTGAAATTTCTTTCTTCCTACACACAGGCCTGGTTGTCATTTATGCTTTGGTAGGACTGCTCATATGCTTGAAAATCCAGCCCAAATCAATGTCAGAACCACATGAACGCATATGGCTTGAAGCTGTACATGCAAGCCTGTGCATATTCCTAGGTCTTTGAATCTGATAGGCAGTCACTTTTCCTCTAATTTGTGTTAATTCCTCATCAGCCATGGTCTATCTCAGAAGGGAAGATGCTGAGATCTTGGGGTGGATGATGAGCAGGGACCGGGTCTCAGAGCAGCGTCACTCTTCAATGCTTGTAATGCATCAGTCATTTCAAGTCAACCACCAAAGCCATTCCTCTTGGCAAGAATTCTCAAGCTTGCAGCATTAGATTTTATAATGAGTAGAAAACATAAGGCCAGTCTTTTTTCTCCCATCATTTTATTCACTTATCAATATGAGCAAATGTGGTGAGTATGCCAGCTATGTGGGTAGAACAGTTTATAAATACAGCAGTAATAATTGCTGGCTAATTGGATCTTTCCTTCATTGTTGCCCATTTTATAAATACCCTAGACTCTGGAAGGAGTAGATGTTATTTGGCAATTTTTAATTTTTTTTTATATTTGAGGGGGGAAAAAGTTCATTAATAATTGAGAAACATGTTTTTGTTCTGCTAGACCACTGTTACGCTTTCTCTTACAGTTTGGTCTGGCAGTGAGGATTAGCCATGGAGTCCTGCTCTGGAAGGGTTCTGGTTGTCCATTAATAACCTTGCCAAACAGAACAGACAGTACCCACACCACAACAGGAATATATTGTGAAAAATACTAGAAAACAAACGTTACTAGTTTGTGCCTCCCATTAGTTTTCCCTTTTTCTTCTTTGCTGGGCTACAGGAAATTAGTTTCTCAGTGATGGGCTTCCTTCTCTATCCATGTCCCTCATAGGCAATGAGCAGCTGGAGCTGGGAGAGTGCTACTGAGATGTCATGGGACTTGAGCCTTGAAGAGAAAGCATCACTAATTGGCTGTGAGCTAAAAAAGGGTCACCTGTACCTTCCCAAAGGACGGAAGAGGCAACTCCTGTTGTAGATTCAAAGCATTTCAGTTTTCCAGCAGTACCATAATCTCCATATAGATTTGCCACTCCATTAACAGTCAGCGTGTAGTAGAAAAGAGATTTAGTTAAAGATATTTTTTGATTCTTGTATCTTAAAATATGTTAAAATAATCAGTTATCATAATGGTGGTTTGTGAAAGGAGTTACGCATTTATTCCTAATGCTTTACATATTTGAATGGTGTATGAAAGATACTAATTTTAATGATAAATGTATGAATATCTCATTTTCTTTCAGCGAGCGTTAAATAGGAAGAAAATAACTGCATCTGAATTCAGCAATAAGGAAAGCTCCGAATCGAGCACTGAGCACGATAAAGAAAATTCCTTTATCAAAAGCGAACCAAGAAGGGTGAAAATCTTTGATGGAGGGCAAGTATTGTACTTCATATATTAGATATTGCTGGGAAGATATTTTATCTTGATTTTAGACCTTGCAGAGACGTTGCTTCCTGTTAGATTTATTTTAAACAACAGTTCCCATTTTGTGGTCTGTGAAAGTTGGTTTATGCTTCTGTGAAAAATGGAAATTCATCAGAAGCATGGAGCCATGAGAGTTGGGAGAGAGTAATGAAATAGAGAACAATAGGCAGCGTGATTCATTTTTTTCCAAAGGGCAGACATTAATCAGCAGTAAAGGCAGCTAGATACAGCCATAGATGTAAATTCTTTTCCTGTATTTCTCTTCTGTGATAAATAATGTGTATTCTACAGTAAGCTAGTGTAATTGTAGCCAGAGAGGACACAGTCCAGGGCTCAGCAACAGACTGCAGTTCAGTTGCTATCTGGCAGTTTGCTGGGGTATATGCCGGCTGCAGAAGTCCTGATTTGAAAAGTGCCATGGAAATATTTACTGAGTCCTAATCCACGCACTGCAATAGTTTTAAATCAGTTGCCTGATCTGAATAACAGTTGCTTTAGCTTTAGCCACAATGTTGTGCCGTGTACAGCATCTTATAAAACAGGATTTATAGTAGAAGAATGTGCCAATAATACTTGTAAAAGTTTGGGCACAAATGGTGCATATTTTATTGTTCTAGTAATTGGTAACAGTCTATAGGGCTTTCCATTTACAGGTTTATAGTGTGAGCCCAGTCCTGGCCAGCAGGTAGGCTATAGCTGCCACTCTGATAGAACATCGCTGTGTGCCTCTGCACAGCCCCAAATGTTACAGGGAGCAGGTTGCAAAAGCTGAACATTTGGCATCCTTGAGCAGAGAGACGAATGCTGGGATTGCATCAGGGACTTTTTCCATCAAGAGACAGTCCCAGTAGGCTGAGCATGAAGTGCATTAACAGAGCTTTTGAAAGACTTTCCCACTGTCATAACTGATGTTGTTCCTTCTCTGTATCCATCTTGAAGCCTCAAAGATGCTCCTTTAAAGCTCTCTCGTGGTCCTCAAACTTACTTCCAAGAGCTGACTCTTTAATGTATGATCCTGTGTTGTGAGATGAAATTTGAAGTCTCGAAATGGTTAGTCTCAAATGGTACCTTTATTTTAAAAGATACATCATTGATTCTAAGGAAGTTCATGATTGTAAGTTTAACAAACAAATGCACAAGTTGTTTTTATGTTTTTAATAGTTTTTTTTTATTTGATAGATTATGGTTTCTAACTAGATTTTTTTTTTTCCCCTACTACAATTGCCTTATGGTGCTGCTACCTAGGTACAAATCAAATGAAGACTATGTGTATGTTCGGGGGAGAGGAAGAGGGAAATATATCTGTGAAGAATGTGGAATACGTTGCAAGAAACCCAGTATGCTGAAGAAGCACATTCGCACACATACAGATGTCCGTCCTTACCATTGCAATTACTGCAACTTCTCCTTCAAAACTAAAGGTAGAGGCAGTTCTCTGTGTACATTTTTTCCCTCTTTTCCTTCTGTATTAAAGCACAGTTCTTCTCAAATCTGGCTGCCCACGTGCTAAAGAAGTTACCTTGCTGTGGAGTTTTATTGTCTAATGTTTTCCACTGTTTGCAGTCCCTCCTGTCTGATTATTCTGTCAGATAATCATGTATTTATATGAACAAACTGTGGCATCTTGTCTAGGCTAGAAACTGAAATGGAAGAGGAAAATATGGGAGTATGGTGAAAGCTAGGTCTCATCCTAAGCAAGGACAGGAGCACAGTTTTAAGTCCCCACTGATTATTTGGACATACGACATGGACATATTTTGTGCTGCTGTTAGCACCTAACGAATTACTGTATTAAAATGGTTTTTAGACCCTGGAAGAATGGAGTTCATTTTCCTCCTTAATCTTGTAACCCAAAGATGGTTTTTAAAGTCTATTTACAACAGTACTTAAACACATCCAGATTTAAATATGTATATTAAACAATGGTAGATCCAGAACTTGTAATAAGTAGAAGAGCTAGGGTATGTTCACAGTCAAAAGACTTTTAGTGAAAAGTTCTAAGCAGTCACATTGTTTTCAGTTTTGAACATCATTCAGGTATAATCTCCCCAGCTATAACCTCAGGAACATTCTTACTTAGAATGGGTTTGAGGCTACTCAGTATTTAGGTGGAAAACTTCACAGGACTGCAAAAAATAGGATTGATAGTCTTCAGGTGTGTGATGAACTAACATTGTCTCCTTACACCTTAGGGCATCATGTTGCTTTGTTGCACCATCTTTAAAATTAAATGCTGGATTATGAACCCAGTAAATTCTGATGAGGATTTTTGCATAGTAGGCTTGCTGGCCCAATTCCATTAATTAAGCTCTGCCCATTTAAAATTCTCTCATGCTTCAGTTCTAGAACGTACTTGTACTTGCTTAATGTTCTGCAGTTGCTAACCATGACTGTTGCCACTGCTAGCAAAGTTGGGCCTAGGGCTGGATGCTTGCAGTTTGTTAAGCTACCCCTCATGAAAAGCCAGTGTAGGCAATAATTTCACACAGCATGTAAGGCCAAGAATTTTGCTATTTGTGAGCCAATAGCAATACCACATAGCTTCATAACAATCATTTCAAAATTTGGAGTGAAATCCTAGTCTTCTTTCAAAGTAGGAATTAAATATTCCACAGCTATGGAAGCATTTCACCCACTATAATTTCTTCCATTTGAATACCTCAAAGAAACTGGATTTTGTAAGATAATGTTAAGTCTGAAATCTACTGTTACTTATAATAATATACATAGATTGCCCTGAAAGTAATGCCTCCTATTCATTTCCGTGGAAACCACAACAGATACAAACAGCACAGCCACACTGTTTGATAGAGCAAATTCTCAGCTACAAAACACTATTTTTCAACAGTCATCACTATTGGCTATGCATTTTCACCAGTGACCAAGAAGAGCCTGCACGTTACACTCATAGCAATCTCTGTCACCACTGCTGAAACACACCACTATCTCCGTAAACGTTCACCAAGCACTGAAGAATGTCAGTGGATGCCATTTCTTCCTCATGGAGGAATTCATTGACACACCTTTGCTTCACCTGCACTTCCATGTCAGTTGTCATTTTGTCAGGCTGCCCCTTTGCTGCCATCTGTCACATGGCAGGAAAATGTAATGGGATATCAGTGGGAATTCTGGTTCACATTCTACTGCCGTACCACCAATATCTGTCTGGGATGTTGTGGGCCAACAGAATAAAATAGGAGGCGTTACTTTTGGAGTGGCCCTCATACATTTCACGTATTCATCATTTAAAACTGTGATCTACTTTTAACTTTTTCTTGATGATATTTGCCATACTTTCTTTCTAAAGGAAGAGGGAATGGCAGCTCATGAAGCCTCCCAAGAGTTATGCATTCACTTTTGAAATTCAGAGCAAACATTTTCAGGGTCATATTTTGAATAAAATTAATGTGTCTGTTTAAGTTGGCAATGGAAATAATTACACTGAAATAGAATCCATAAATACTAAAAGAATTGCAAGATATGAACTTTAGTTCCACATAGTCATTTTCTGTCAATATGATTTTGAAGACTGAATTAATCTTTCATATTTTCCAGAAACAAATGACTTTTTTACACATATGCAAAATGCATAATCTTCTATGATTTCCATTTTATTCTGTTTTATCTTGGTGAAAGCTAGAGGCTAGTAGCATTCAGGATGATGAACCTGCTGTAGCCTTTGTCAACTTACATTGAAGGGCAAGGCTGTGCCAGATGTGAAATCAAATTATACACGTGGTTGTAAATGTAGCTGAATGAGATATGGACATGCTGTGTTTATGTCACCATACATTTGTGTCGTCAAAGAGCAGTTCATTTTTGCTTTTATTTGTTTCTTAAGGAAATTTGACAAAACATATGAAGTCAAAGGCACATAGCAAGAAGTGCATGGATTTGGGAGTCTCAGTAGGCTTAATAGATGACCAGGATGGAGAAGAAGAATTTGGTAAGAATTTAAATCTTTTCTTTGCTGCACTGTTAGATTTATTTTATTGTCACACTCTATCATCCTTTTTTCCAAAGTTTTTAAATTAATGTACAGGGAAAAAGATACAGGGAGGAAAATCTTAGAAGGTAGTCAAACAGAGCAAGAAATACTGGAAAAACCTTCACCAAAAGAAATGATGAGCATATGCTAAAGATATGTTGCTGCTGAATTTTTCACAAAGTGTTATGCAGTTTAACTTTATCAGTTTCACAGACAAATCTGAGAAGACTGAAAATACCAGAAAAACAGCTGTTTGGCTAGGAAAAAAAATAGTAAAATGTAGGATTTTTTTTAAATAGCTTTGCATAAAATTGTCAAATTTTTGAATACATGTTTTGTAAATTGTATTACTGACTCACCACCCAAAACTATAAATATTTGCTGAGTGCTTTGCATAGGCTTTTCAGGGAGGCTGATGATATTCTGATGTAGAGTGCTGACCTTCTTCACAAATATGAATGGGCATAAATCAGTAAGTAGAAACAAAAGATTTTCATCTGGATCTATTCTACTCTTCCATTGATGTTCTTATTGTTATCAAAATTATTTGCTAATAATTGAAATTCTGTACCAACGTACAAAAACAGCTCTACTGAAATGGAGGTGAGATCGAGGAGAGTTGAGGAGGGCCACACTGGGTTCACATGGATTTTGCTCAGCGTGTTAAGAAATGTGTATCTGTACCAGGTGCAGTGAGATGTATGACAAGACTGTGTGCTAGCGCTTTCTTTGGGGGTCTTGACATGTCTTGGTGCAGCAGTGGCATTTTCTACGTGCTCCTGCTTTTCAGCAGCAATGTGAGCTTTTATTTTATTTTTCTTCTGGGAGTGGAATAGTTTATTAGATTGCGGATGAGGTTCTGAGAAAAGAAAGCTGTGGCGATCTTCATTAAAACAATAAAAGGCAAGAAAGATGAATGCACTTGCTCCCATATGACAACTGCTAGCAGAATAAGCGAATTGGCTTGAATCTAATTCTAAATAATTCTGGGAATATGACTCAACTGGTGTGATTCAGTAGTGCACTAGGTACCAAGAAATCTGCCTTTTCCTTTTTTAGCATTGTTAGATATATTCATTTTTGGTAAGCTAAAAACATATCCTCCTTTGCAGTTGAGGTACCAGAAAGAATAGCACAGAAGATAAGCAACAGTACAGCTTGTGGTCCTTCCCTCAAACACAAACAGCGTTCATTAACATTTTCAGCCTTCACATGACAGAAAAATCGTTGCGACTCCTGTAAGCACTGTTCTGTAGCTGTGTTTCATTTGGTTTTAAATAACACCAGGTATATTTTTTTCCTAGGAAATGAAACCATTTTATGGACTGATAAGTTGATATTCCCAATTGACATGAGTTTGCAGTTCAGTATAATGGTAAACGTAATACCCTATAGAAATAAGCCATTTCAAGCAGTTGTTGAAAGATTGCTTTTCTTTGTCTCTAGGACTACATAACTGAAAGACAAGGAGTCCTTACATGTAGTGTAATGGTTTATTACGGGTGCGTGTAACTATCCTATAAATAAACCACATTCCCTGACATACAGTTTTTGTTTCAGCACAGTAATTATCTTTTGGGGGGAAATAAACAAAAGCCACAAAACAAGGCAAACGATCACTAGGATTTGCCATGTAAATCCATGAAGTTCTTTCAGATATTGAATTGTAAGGCTGCAGTGCTTTTTTTTTTTTTTCAGAACAAAACAGGTAACGCTTCCTTTTTTGTCTTGTTTTTAACTAAGAACTCAGAAACAAAAAACAACTTGGTGATAAAGTCGCTGTCTTCTCTAAATGATCCGACTCAGATACCCACAGGAAAACCAGCTGTTCAGAACAAAGCTCAGCACTAAAAGTCCCATCCAAGAGGCAGGCTAATTAAGCCCATGCTAAACACGTCTGCCCCAGCTAGACCAGTGCAGCCTTTCCAGTTACCACACAGCACAGTGCATTTACAGTTAGCCATGGACATTCAATGAGTAGCTCAACGTTTTAAAAATATGATTGAATCTTTCACCTCACCTAGCCATGCTGGAGGGTGTTTCTCTGGGTAACTCAGAAACTTGCTTGTAGGCCTGTCTTTAAGGCAAAGAAGAGGGAAAAAAAGAAGTGTGAATTATTTCCACGTGAGCTTTGTAAATGTAGGTGGCTGTGCTTCACTCTCTGAAATACTAATTTTTTGGCCACATTTGAATACAAGTGAGTGGGTTTTTTTTTGAAGCATGTAGGTGGTCTCCTTGCATACAGTACCTGTCACCATCCCTTGGTCCCCTCACCCAGACAGCCCCACTCTGGCAGCAGGGCTGGCCTTGGGAAAGGAGCTTGCCCTGGCAGCCAGAGGTCAGCTGGGTCTGATGGCTTTTCCTAGTTGAAAGGCAACAGGAGATGATGTGGAGGAATGTCAGAAAATGTAATAGGAAATAATTCTGACCTCAGAAATAAAATTTCTTCTTTCCCATAAGCTGTGCAACTTTGTCTGGTTTTCTGACCCACAGAATGTCTGTCTGTCTCTATCTTTTTTACCAAAATACTGATTATTCTCTGATGGCAATAGTAGTATCTACAACTTTCCTTCAAATAACGAAGTTGCATTTCTTCTAGCAGATGTGAAATTAAAGAATTAATTTTGGAGAGTTGGCCATAAATTTAACAAAGCAACCAGCCTTTTATTTACTAAGGAATTCGGCAGTGCTGCAGGTATTTTGTACATGCTTTTTAAGCACAGGCTGTCATGATCGGAATATATCATTTTTCAGATTGACATCAGAAGATAGCTTTGACCTGATCATAATTCAGATTAATAACATCAGCATATTAAGTAAGGAGTGCAAAATAGTGCACGATCCTGAACACGGGCATGTAAACACAGAGCCTGCTTTTTCAGTAATTTGAGAAGCTGAAATTTTGTTGTGCTGTCACATTGAGGGAAAAATAAAGAGATGCTCTCTAGCTGTCTGAGAATATATGTGATCAGAGCTTTTAACGTAGCATTCTTTGTGTTTGGACTTGTCATCATTTGGGTATTAGTAAATACTTTCTGGCCTGGGTTTTTGTATTCAAAACCATTCCCTCATCCATTTATCTTTCATCTTGTGCTCTGTGGAATGTTCTTGTCACCAAAATACGGGGTTACAATGTAAGGAATGTTAATATCTGAATTAAATTGTCAGGCGAGGTGAACTATTTAGTGTGACGGACTGCAACTGGGGATATCCTCTTCTGCCATGGTGACTGGACGTTTTGCTATTCAGTCTTAAAAACAACAATTTGGCTTTGAATTAAAACAGTTGTTGAGTTTGAACCCATTATGTTTCACATGTAAGCTAATATGTGAATGGTAGAGTATACCTTAAATGTAGATAGTAGAGTTATCTAACAATGAAATCTATAGATGTGGAGAAGTTGTTTAAGTGGTCTCTTTGAAAGAAAAGTTATCAAGAAATAATCAGTACTTTACCTGTAAAAAATCCTAATTTTAAGTTTCAGATGCATATCATATATGTATGCATATATATATTACATATATACAACTATATATATTTAAACTTTCATTTTCTGCACTATTAAATAGACCCTTCTAAAGACACAGTGTTTCTAAGTTAATTAGCTATATCTTACTTATCATAGCAGATTTTAAATTAGTTTCCATGGCTCTTCATTAGCTTAATCATGACTCAGTCTGTGTTTTCACTGCACCTGCGTATAAGAAGTAAAAATAAATGGAAATTCTTACAGTGATATCCTCCTTTTGCAAGTAGATTGGAAGGCTGGGTCTGTGTAACTCACATGACTAATTTTTTTTTTTTTATTATTTTTAATAGCACTGCCTTGTCTTCAACTAGATATACATTAAGTATGCTGGAGCCTTACACCTACAGCCTATCAGTAGACTAGCTAATGCTAGGGTGGCTTTACAATATATAGGATACCCAGGAGGACTTAGGGATAAATAATCTCTTTGAAGCAACAGAGATTGCTCTTATTTTTTTGGTTTAGTTTTGCCTAGTTATTTTCCATACTCATAGGAATGAAAGTCAAAAGCTCACTTTTTTTTTTTTTTTTTTTTTTCTCTGAGAAGCAGTGTCTATTACCAGTCTGAATTTAACCCAGTAGATGTCACTGTGAGTCCTGTGTGGTAATGATGAGCAGTGGACAGTAGCTGAAGGAAGACTGAAATCAGTCAATGATAACCAGTGAGCACAGTTGAAAAGTCAAGGAGACGGAGAATTTGGATGTGGGTGCTAATGTTGTTTCACCCAGCAGTACTTTGTTTACCCGTACTTCTTTTTAAATTTGTTGGAATGGTTGTGAAACTGTCCACTATAAGACTAATACAATAGGCAAAAGACAAGTCTGAGCTTGTATTTCTTTAGCAGAACAGAATGTGTGTTGATGACAACAGACCTTATTTTCAAGTTCACAATAATATGGTGCCATACTCAAAATATTGCTGCCTTCATTGCTCTAGTGTATATGTATACTATTACATCTGATGAAGAACATATATAGAAAGAGAACAAATGCATGCATTACTAGATACTATATATGCTCATAGAGTATATAAATTTTGTATTAATCCCTAACTGAAGATAACTACACAATTTGATCTGCTAAGTCCTGCTTTGAATTACCCTGGTGCTAAAAGCCATCAAATTTAGTATAATCAATCATGGAAATAGCTAGTGGACAGACAAACAGATATTTAATAAGGTATATCTTTAATCTGTATAAACAGAGCTAATAGTGATACCTATAGTTAGTCTGTATACTTGTTTTCATTTACCTATATACTTGTAAAACTTAAGTAATCTGGATGTGTGTTTCCAGGTCTTCCTGGTAATGAAAGAACAAGAATGCACATTTTACTTTTCTTCAGAAAATCTACCTGATGATGATCAAGTTAAAAGCCATTGAACTTAATGTCATTGTAACTAGTGCAGAAATGGCTCGTCTGTAGGGCCTGATGAGTCAGGTCATGTGATGGACTAACATATGAATATCTCTCTATTACAAGCTGTAAGTTTAGATTCTGAAGAACCTGTCTAATTGGTACTTTGTGGTATAGCAGTGGCTAGATGACCGTTG
>JAOWBP010002052.1:8540120-8557223 GCA_028571105.1 Tragopan temminckii | reverse complement strand
AGCATGTGCAATAATGATTCCTGTAGGAAAGAAAAAGAAAAAAAAAAAGAACTTTAAATTGTAGAGAGATCCCTGTATCGGTTACCTAATAGCATCACAGAAAAAGCAGTGCATGGAGTTAAAAAGCAGCTTACTAATGGACATGTTAGGGTGCTGATAATTCCAACTAACGCTATTGTGCTAAAGAACTTCAAAATATTTCTTTCTTGCTTTGGGGTAAAATATCAGTATTAAAGTGTTTTTGCAGATCTCTCCATCCATACCAGAAACAAAATACTGAGCTGATTAACAAACTGAGGACTAAGGGCTAAAGAAATAAAGAAGTAAGATTTCTGCCTATGATCTTTATGCATTTACACCACTGCATTGGATTAGAACACCAATTTTACTAAGTATAATTACAGCTGGAATGCTTGCAAAATCCCTGATCAAAAGTTGTCAGCCTTTCCAGTACAACTTTGTTTCCAGTTGTTCCTAATTTTTGCAGGGTTAATATCTGTAGCTAAAAGTACCAAATTCTCCGGTGAAGTCCTAGAAGAAGTCTTTCTAAAGGTTTAAAAGAAAAGATTGCAGCTGACAGAGGATGGGAGACATTCCCTCTTTTTTCAAAAACATTCTTTATCAAAGATTGAGGATGTCTTGAATGGTTTTTCTGTTTAAATGCTAAGATTTGAAAGAGAAGCAGCCTTCATAAAGCGTAACAGTCTTTGGGTGTTCTTGAGACATGAGAATTACAGGTTGAGATCATGTAGAGCTTTGGATATGCATTTTCAGTAATGTTTGCAAGCTCTCAAAGCAAAGGGCAGGAATGAGAGAAGTGCAGGACAGCCAGGAAAGTATTTTGGGAGCCCCACTGGGAGCCCCACTGCTTTGCTGATGGCAGCTGCTTCGTCCATGCTGAAGGATATGTGTAGAATGACTCAAAGAGGCTTTGGATCAGGCATGCATTGAAGCAAAGAAAGGCATTCTTCCTTAAGTGTTTTTTCTACCTTATTTTTTTTCCTGTTTTTAATTATTGTTGCTATTGCTGTTTGGTTTTGGTTTTGTTTTCAGAAAAATCTGGGACTTTTCACACCAAAAGCCATTTCCTCACGTGCTAGTGGCCCTTGAATTCATGACATATCCCACAGCCTCATACAAAGTTGAACACAAATGGGGCAGTAGTTGCATTTGGAAACTGAGTTCTAGTTGTATATTTCAGCTACGTAATCATACACTTGTAATTGTGCATAGTTTAAGACAGGAATCAAAGAATTATTTTTTTCCTAATTAAAACTTAAAATTAAAAGTCTAATAAAAAAAAAGCCTAATTAAAACAAGGTAACTTGTAGACAGAGTGGAATTATCAAAATGGAGCTGGGCCACCACTCCTAGGTTAACAAGATGGTACTTAGGAGGAATCTTTCACCATGAGTGGTCACAGCCTTGATACCACTTTCAGGTAGACCATGCCTGGTTCTTTAAACTCCAGATTCAGGTCCTCTCACAACTCCACTGATGTACAGTGATGCTTAAAGGGATGACTGATTACAAAAGCTTGGGCACCTCTTGTTTCAGCGGACCCACACACAAGTATAGAAGGCAGAGCGGTCCTTTTCACATTGCCAGAGCAAGCAAGTCGGGAATGCTTTGTTTTTCACATCTGATGTTTCAAAGCAGTGTGGGAGTAAGGGAGCTGTATTCACTGCTGTCACCTCGCCTACATTGCAAGCTCTGGCCCCAGGTAACCACTTTTAAATAGAAGCTGGCAAACTCGTAAGGGGTGGAGGTAAACAGAGAAACAATAGAGGGAAATTATATCCCACAGAGCACTGCATTTAAGGAGTCTGTGTCCCACGCATAGTTCCGCTTCTCCCTTTCCATGTTTTCCTTCCAGAAGGCTTCCAGAATGCAGAAAATGCTCTGCATAAGCAGGGTTTTATAGTAAATCTTGTAGTGTTTCTAAATGCTGATTTGAAAATTAGGTTTCTTACTTTAAATCAGGGCATGTTCGAGCATATATTTTGCCTGTTTTAAAAATGGGGTGTCAGTCTAATTGCTTCAAGTAGTTTCTTTTGCCAATGGAAACAGTCATGTGTGATGGCCGTTCAACTTGATAGAAAAGGTGATTCATTTAGAGAGAAGGAGAAAAAAGAAAAGAAGCAGTACAGTTTCTCAGAGGAGATAGATGTGTGTTGTTAGTAAGGAGCAGAGTACCCTACAAAGAGATCCAATAAAAACTACAGCATGAAACCCAAGGCTTTGTAATGCCCCATGCAGTATTTAAAAAGATGCAAGAAATGCATGGGTCACCCGTTAGATGTAAAACACGGAGTAATTTGTGGCATCTGTCACAGAGGCATTGAGGGAATTTATTTCCATTTAGAACTCAAACACATGTGAGCATTCTAACTTCATAGATTGTTTTGCTTTGCATATTAATTATCGAGAAGTATTAAATAGCAAGAAATGAGGAATGGAAATGACAGAAATGAAGACAAAATGCTGTTGAACAAATTATGTATTTTCTTCTTCGAATGGTTTTGTAGATGACAATTATAAATGAAGACTGGATGAAATTCTAAACCATGTTTTTGTTAGTGTTATTCCCGTGATCTGGAGGGTTTAACGTATTTTTTAATAACATTTCGGTTTCATGCCTGCTGTAGAAAATGTAGAAAATCTATATTTTCCATATTTAGTTAATGTACAAATTACTGTGTAGGCAAGAGAGGGGCAAAATCATTACAGAGGGATTTTTTCAAAGAAGCTATTAGTCTTGTTCCTAATTGCACTGCTCATTTGAAACCATAAAGGCTTATAATGGTAGGTAGCTTGTTGAGAGGTAGCTCAATTAAACCCATTTATTTTACCTACAGCTCAAGATGCTTATTTTCGTTTTGGTAACTTAGCAGCCTAATGTATTTGTAATGCATTCTACTTCTTGAAAAGGTTTCTTTTTTTTTTTTCCAGAGTCGTTCATTTTGACTGTAAGTTGCTGTGCAGATTTCCCCAGAACAGAATCTCTAAATTTTTAGCTAACCAGCCATCCCTGCTTTTGCAGAGCCAAATGATTTTTATGCTGATATTTTTTTGGGAGCTCAGCAGACAGACCTTTAATCAAGTATGAAATATTAGTGCATCCAAAGCATTTTGTCTTTTTATAAAATGTGATCCCAGACAGTCTGGCTTAGAATCAGATACAGCAGATGGGATTTCGTCTCTTTACTAAAGAAGATTTTTTCTTTCCAAGTTGTGGTATAAAAGAAGGAGAAAAGCTGCAGTAGAGCTGTATTACGTAGAAAAATTTACCGATAGACAGCACAGCGTATCTGTGCCAGTTTGACTTTAAGAGTTGAAGTCAGGAAGGCTTCCTCTTAGGAGTAAAATTTCATGCATAAGTAAGTTTTTATAGGATTAGGGCTTTCTTGTCTCCTAGGACATCTCGGGTGACTTGCTCATAATTCTTTCAAAACGTGAACAAAGTGAGAAATCTGGTAAGGTCTAATTTGGTCTCTTTTGCCTGCTAACGAGACAGATTCCTGACTAACAGCCTCCAGTCTTTCTGTTTGTATCTTTCAAAACCCTTTGCAGCAGTGATTCATATTGGGTACAAGGACACCCACTTATGAGTCAGAACCAGCTAGAGAGTATCCCACTGTGAAGGTTGGCAGACGAGCTTCGCATGTCGTCACTAGCAACTTAATGAAGCAGGAATCTGCTCACTTCTCCCCAAGCGAAAGAGCGAAGGGTGACTTTGAGCAAAAGGCTATAAATGGCTTAAAAGAACAACCAAACCCAGAAGGTGGAAAACAACAGGGAAACGGGAGATGAAAGATTATGTAACTGCATAACTTAATATGTACACTGAAAAACAAAAGTGAAAATCTTCCTTGTTGCTTCGATGACGTGGGAAGAAGCTGAAAGATGCACATGGCGTGCATTTTTTTGGCGTTTCTAATCGCTCCCTCCTACCTCTTTCCTAATCAATCTAGAACCTTCATTGGCTTAACTTCTGATTCTTGCTTTTGCAGGTGAGAAGCAAAGATTGGGCTGTGATCGGTCAGGGTTTGATGCGGAGGAATCTGACGGTGCAGATGAAGATGAAAATGACAATGAAGATGATGATGAAGACAGCCAAGCTGAGTCAGTCCTATCCACAACCCCCTCGGTGACAGCCAGCCCCCAGCATCACCCCTCTCGACAAGGCCTGCAGGATGCCACAAGCGCTGATGAGGACAGCAGACTGCCAGACTGCTTTGGTGGGATTCACACGGACTCCATGGATGGTCTCCCAAAAGCACTGCTCACAAAGATGACTGTCCTTAGCGCAGCACAGTCAGTTAGCAGGACCTCCAGGTCACCAGCAGGGTTTACCCACCAGGAAGAAAACGAGGAGAAAGCCCAGGAGAGAGGAGCTGGTCCCCACAGTGCGGGTACTACACTGGTGGACTCTGCTCCTGCATCTCCAGGTCGCCATATGTCCGTGGATTACCCCGATCCAGAAACAACTGTGGCCCACTCCTCAGTAGCAACCACAATCCTTACAAAGGTAGGAGCCCAGTTCTGGGGGTGAGAGTGTTATTTAAAGATCATGTTGGTGATTTTCCAGAGGTCTTGCCCTTCATTGGCTCATGCTTTAAAAGAGTTGAAAATAGCTGAAGCACAAATGTGTAGGACTGTAGAGACAACAGTGTTGTAGTGGCACTACTTTTTGAAATTCTGTAATTCTGTCTGCATTGTTTCTGAAAGGATTAACTGTAATGTGGCCATTTCAGATGAAGTTTGGACCTAGTAGAATGTATTGCAAATGAGACTGGATATTACAGATACGTAGGATGAACGTATGGTGGGGGTCATGAAGTTTTCAGTGGAAAGTGATATAATTCAGAAGTCATTTTGCTCTGAAATACGACAGTGGAATCATTGGCATCTCCCAAGGAAAACTAATCTAGTCCCAAAGGTTTTTGCCTTATTGCTGTAAAAAAAATTGGGCAGTTGCTTATCTCTCCCCAAATATGTTTAGCAGTAAATTTAGAATGAGCACCATATGTTCAAGGAATCTAGAGATTGCCTCTGCAGAATAACAAAAGGAGATAGAAGCACAGATCTGAGACCTGAGTTCCCACTACTCCCAGTTTTTCTCCAAACGAAGGAGCATTTTGATAGGAAAAGGATCATTTTTGCCCATGCCTATTCTAGGCAGACAGACACGTGGAAAGATGAAGTCAGTCTATGTGCAAGACTCCAGGTGTGTTCAGTAATGTTTGCAACCAGTGCTTGTAAAGCTACAGGGAGCCAGCAGGTGTTAAGCATTCTACAGTCCAGCAGTATTCTAATGGAGTTTAATGGGGACAGCATAAATCATATACTTCATTGACCCTAATGATATCTCTTGAAAGTTTTGAATTCTTACTGTGACCATGAGGGCAGTAGGGCTTCTCAGAGTAATGCCCAGAAAAATATGATGCAAAATATTGCATAGTTTTAAGTAGAGGAGTAATTTTACCTCCCTCTCTGTGATGACTTCAGCATTTACAAACCATAGATGCATGCAGTTACAGAAAAATAAGCGGCAGGAAATTTTCAAAATCATAAACAGCAAGTGAAGATTTGATTATAGTTCAAATACTTAGTGACTTATTCTTTGAGAATCTCTACGTCTGAATTTGTTTTTTAAAAGAGTTAAGATAATGAACTGTTGGCAAGGAAAACCAGTAGAAATTATTGCCGCCTTTCATTGTTTGACGTATTCATTGTAAGAACTGTGAGAGCCGTGTGGCAAGTACGAGTTGGAGCAATTTTGTAGTATGACAGGGAATAAGATGTAGTGGTCTCTGGTCGCTGCAGACGTCTGTCACAAAAGGTAGGACCATACTATTTGTGTTGTGTGTTCAGTTGTTATCCATAGATACCAAGAAGGCAGTTGACTGATTTTACTCTCTTAACCAAACAGAACCACTGAAGGCTCAAGAAAATATTCACACAGATAAAATCGTGGAAAGTTCTTAAATTTATATAGCTCTAACAATTCTCCACATTTATATTAAAAAGGCGTGTAAGTAATAAAAGGCAGTAATTCCGTACCAGACTGCCTCCTCCTTTCCCAGTCAGAGGAAGTGGTAGCTGTGGTCCTAATGTTTAATCTGCAGTCTGTTCCCATCGTGCATGTTTGTGGATCCAACTTCTTGCCATTGAGACAAGGGATCGAGAAAGTTTAGGAAGGCTATATGTTCTTTCAAAAGTATCTGTACCAGCTTATCAAGATTTCTAGTGAAATGTCAGATACCACTTAGTCCTGAGAAAGACTTTCACTTCCTTCTGACACACGTCTTCCCATTTAGAATAGATGACACTGCATGGTCAATAAATTCTATTCACCTTTAACCAGTACATTTCCTACTAGCTGTTTTCAAGAACATTTCTGTTAGTAATTTGTTTTTTTGCCTGCTCCAGAGATTTTTTGAGAATTTGGTCAAAGCATTACAGTTTAGGACTCTGTAAACCAGATAAAGTTGTGCTGTTCTTTGTGTATTACAGACAGGTCTAAAATTAAAAATTAACTTCAACTGCAGTCTAAGACTTCTTGATTTAGGTGTTTTTAGGAAAGGAGTTGCCAGCCTTGGCCGGTAATAGTCTATATGAGAAGAAAAGAGAGTATATAATACAACTGTTTGTTGGTCTGTGCACTAAACCAAGGTGAGATGGGGCAGCTGTGGGATGTGGGTCTCACACCTCACTCCAACGTCCATCCATCACCTCAGCCTCAGTGGGTGCTGCAGTTATCATCCTTCTCTTGTCACCCATTTTCTGGGCTAGGGTAATAAATGGACAAACGAGTTGTGATGCTATCCCTGCCTTCCAGAGGCTGCAGTGCCTCTGGTAAGTGGATCTGGTGTATCAGAAGTGCCGGCTTATTTAACATTTTTGCCTGAGGTGATTTTCACAATAAACAGCTCTCCAAAGCTGCCTTCCTCATTTAGAAAAAAACAGCCATGTACAGAGGATATTCAGCAATGTTTTTGAGTACTAGTGCTCAAGAGAAACGAGCAAGGATAATCACGAGAGGAAAATTCAATTAGTGGGAGAGGAAGGAGTTGGAAAAAGAAAGGAAGGAAATCAGTTCATTGTTCAAGCTGGGCAGCATTTACCGTGAACCAGTTTGTTGTTGTTTTCATCTAAAATGAAGTGTGAGAGGGTGGGCAGCATGCCAAGCAACCTCGGGATTCCATGTAACCTGGGGGCAACAGCAGCCATCCTGTTAACACGTCCCTCTCGTTCTCTCCCAGAGCACGCCCTCTGCCAGCTCTCCCTCCTCACCCGCGGACCAGAGCCTGCGGACCACGACGGCATCGCCCTACACCGAAATCCAGGAGGAGAAGCTGCCCGGCGCCCCACTGCGCTCCGCCGAGTTGAGGCCAAGCCAGACACACCTCTTCAGCCACCTTCCGCTGCATTCTCAGCAGCAGGCCAAGGCACCCTACAGCATGGTGCCAGTAGGGGGGCTTCAAGTGGTCCCTGCCGGCCTGGCCACCTACTCCACCTTTGTGCCCATTCAAGCGGGCCCGGTGCAACTCACCATTCCCGCCGTTGGCGTCATCCACAGAACTACGAGCGGCCTCGGCGAGGTGGGTTGCACCGCCTCGGCTGCCGCCACGAATCCCATCGGGGTTGCCGAAGTGAACAGCGTGGTGCCGTGTATTCCTATTGGCCAGATCAACGTGCCAGGCATCCAGGGTCTCAGCACGCCCAGCTTGCAGCCTCTCCCACCCCTCGGCATGGAGACGGTGAACATCTTAGGCCTGACAAACACGAACATGGCCCCACAGATGCGCCCGCCTGGAATCACTCTGAATGCCGTGGGCCTCCAGGTCCTGACTGCCAGCGCTACCCCCCAGGGCAAGCCCAGCCCTCAGGCGCACATCCCGGGCTTGCAGATACTGAACATTGCCTTGCCCACCCTCATCCCCTCCATCAGCCCGGTCGGCGCGGATGGGCAAGGAGCCTCCGAACCACCAGCTTCAGGCAGCAAAGCTGGTGACGTCCAGCAAGAGCCAGCTCCTGCCAGCTTCCCCGACGTGGGCCACGTGGCCAGGGCTGCTTCTCCTCAGGTGGTTGCCGGTGGCCAGCGGTACAGCGTGAAGAGCCTTGCAGAGCCTGCCCCTGCGAGTGACTATGAAAGACTCGATGGGCCGGGGAAAGGTGATGCTGAAAAGACTGACCTCGCCGACCACAATAAGCCAAAGTGCGACGTCTCTTCGGTTCAGGTCAAAAGGGTTTCCCCGGTACAGCCCCGCTCAAAGGTGAATTCTGACGTTTTAACCAAGTCCCCGGTCCATCGAACTGTCTCTCCGGATAGACAGGTACACAGGCCAGCAGCATTGCCCCGGAGGCAAAACACGGTGCAGTTTAGTGATGGCAGCAGTGACGATGAGGATAGACTCATAATAGCAACCTAGTTTTTGTTTTCCATTGTGTTTATTTTTTTATAACACTTACAGGTTTCTTTGCAAACCTTCCTTTCCTTAAAGCACATTTTTCTGACACAAACCCATTACTAATCTTTGTGCAATCATGAACTCTTGACCAATAATTGTTGTTTCTTGTCAGCTCCAGCCATTTTTGTACATGTTGTATAGACGATTGTGCCTTTTTGGAGTTTTATGTTTAGAAACCTGTACAGATTGTTGAATATATATATATAAAATATATATATATAAAATATGTATATTAAACCCAGGTAGTTGCTTGTGTTTAGTAAGTAAACATCTTATGTCAGATAAATAAATGATTAAATTATATGTTGCACTGTTAAATGTAAATTTTTATGGCTGTGGGACAAAGTTTCTGTGTACAGATCTAGTATGTAAAACTCCATATTTATTGTATCCATATTAGTCTTGGAAAAGGGTCTGTCCATCTTTCTTGTGTAAGACGGTAGCTTTACACTTCAAAGAGAAATACAGTATCTGTGTTATGAAATATTACAGTAAAATTTTGTTTACTGACTTTATCATTGCTTACGTTGTACCTTCTTGATGCAGAGTTGGAGATTTGCTCGACTCAGTCATTTTAGTATCGTTCCAATTGCTTTCAGCTTAAAAGGATTTGGCGATGGCATATGCCCACGTGATTTCACCTGCTGTAAGGGTACCTTCTTTAGGCATTTGGAACAAAAGCTTCCACTGCAAAACACCTGTCGATGATGAAGCAGGGAGGGAATCCTTCAAGTTTTTTTTACAGTAAGCATCCACCAGCCCAATTTTTTTTCCTCTTCATACCTTAAATTCGAAAGCTTCCCTGAGGGAAGAGGGTCAAGATGACGTATTTTTGTAATGTTGAACTACAAAGCCACTTTTTATTGAAATTAAAATATTGTTAATCAAGAAAGGAATAGTTCTATGTCTGTTTTTAATTGCAAAATCTGCCTAGCAGTTGGTAAAATGAGGCAAAGTTAATTGTTCCCTAAATTTGACTTTGCCTTACTCATTCAGGATTTAAAAAAAAAAAAAAAAAAGGAAACAGGTTTTACACATACAATTCATGTGCCCTTATATTGACAAACTCATTATGGGCATACAAGACATGGATGGATCCCAGAGTCCTGCAACTGAATAAAAATTGTGTTTGCACACAGTGAATACAGTTCAAGGGTGCCATGAAAATTTTCATGTGTTCAGCTACTTGAGGAAAGAAGCCTCGCATGCTGTAAGGAAACGCATTGTGAAAGTTTCAAGCTGACCTGTGATCTTCAAAGAGCTGTTTTTTATGCTGTGCCCTTACATCTTGCAGTGATAAAAAGTTCATAAAACTATTTTAACAAACTAATTCCAGTCAAAAACTGGAAGATGTCAGTTAGAAGCAGGATTGCCTATATGAAAATAACCAGGATGAGGGGACACAAAGGAGCTGGAGGAAAAGGCTGGGAAGCAAAGCATCAGGAGCAAAGCTGAATGTGAGCTGAGCTGTGTAGTTCACAGACCAACTCCTGCCTCCAGCTCAGAGAAGTAATTCACACCTTGTACTGCTCGTATTCAGGAACGACAATATTCAAGATCCCTTCTTAACCTTTCTTCTGTTTCTGTACTGTACTTGTGTTGTACTCACTACATTATTCCATTCAGGTGTGTTGTGAATCTGTAGGCGATGTTGAGTGAGCTTTATTAACTTTCAGAGCTCTTCAGGACCAGAAAATCATTTATATGACTGTGATCATCTGCCAGTTTTACTAATCCAGCAATTAGAAACGCACATACTAGAAATGAGAAATTGCTCTCGGATCAGACGTGAACGTTCATGACATTTCTGATTGCGTGGAGCCTCCACTGAGGGCTGAGCACCCAAACCACGAAGCACTCTCAACTCACATTGAAGTTAATGAGAGTTAAGAGTTCTCAGCACTCCGCAGCGTCGGACTTCAAAGTTGTGAGTGTCTTGTGTGCAGCCACTGTGTAAAGTGTCACTGTGCTTTTGTATGTTCTTTTTATAAGCGTGTAGTGATGTCAGTGTGTCTTACATCATTATCATTTATACCAAACGTACCTCAACCAACCCAAGTTAAAGAAAACCATTGCTGCATTACATACGATTTGAGAGCCTTGCTACTGGAACCAGGGGAAGGTTTGTTGTTAATCAACCCTAGAAACTTTGCATTAGTTTTGACTTCTTCAAAGTGAGCATGTACCAGAAAACTAGAACGATGCTGATTAATTTGAGGCTGTTTACCTACAGCGTGACAAAAAGATGACTGGATCACGCAGGTTTACAGCAGTGTAAGCCTATCGCCAACATTTCTGAATGCTATTGCAAGTATTAGTATTTCTCTGAATTTTATCAGGAAGCATTAAGAAGTAGCTGTCCCACATGCCCTAAAGTCCTGATTCAACTAACCATTTAGAAACTCCAGAGATTTACCATATATGTATCTTAAATATTTATTTAACTAGCAATTTTTCTGTGCTCATGTTCTGAGAATTAATGCCAGGAAATACTGTACTGGCAGAGAAGCAGTCACCAGTTTAACACAAAATTCAGCCTGGTGAATCAGATCGTCTACATGTGTCTCTTTTCTGTTCCAGGTGTTTTGAAGACAACAAGGTCGAGAGATGGAAGTGGTATCTTGAAGAGTAGGAATGACAAGGCAACAGATAATGTCATAATGAGGAAAGTTAGGATGTCTGTCATTTGGTAAGTCAACAGCAGTAAAATAGAGGAAAAGGACCAACAGACAGCGAGCAGTCACCACACTTCACCATACAAAGCAGATGAGGAAGTATTCGTTTGAAGCAGGATCTCAGATGTACCTAACTTTGTTCAAATGGAGTTGGGAGGACATCACACTTTTCTAGAAGATAGGCATTTGCCACCCTGATGACTGTACTGTTTTCCTTCCCTCTAAAATGTTTCAAAATGAGTTTTCATTGAGGTACTTCTATAGCACTGGGCAAAGGGGAGAAAAATCCTAGGAAAATGACCAGAGCAGAGAGAAGGTTACACTCCCTACCTCTCCTCTGTCAGTGCCTATCAGTTCCATTTTTATCATGCATGTAACCAGTATCTATTCTGTACACCTGCACACAGGTGTCCTGCATTTGCACAAACCTGGGAATGCTGCTAGCAATTAAATTTTCAATCTGATTTTTTTTTTTTTCTATTTTAAATTGCATTTTCTTCTTTCAAATCAATAGTAGTGCACTGTAGTAGCAGTGCACAATTGCACTCCACTTGCCACAGGGATCCCTCTGTTCAAGTTAGTAGCAAACATCACAGTGATCTGCCAGTTCAGGATTAGGCACTGGCAGTCTTCGGATGGTGTAAATTATCACAGCTGAATTGGAGTAAATAGCATTGGGTTGTTTACTCAGGGATCAATTTTTAACGACTGTCAGACATCCTCTGGCAAATCCAGGACAGCTGTTCAAACATTAAAAGGCCAGGGTGAGTGCTTCTCCTCTGTGCACCCAGGCACAGTCTGGCATCTTCACACGACTTATTCCCATCAACAGGGTGCAAACAGGTGCTGGCTAAAGACTGGGCACAAATACAGCTACAGTAAGGACATGACATGGTCAGCTTCTGTGAGAGACATGCAGATGCTTCCCTGTTAAGTGCCAGGGGCCCTCCCTAGAAAAAGGATCGAGCGGTTGCCTGGAGCTCTCCTTTCAGCTTGGACTGCAATTGACTTCTCATTGCAGGACGTGATGTTTGCTGGTAAGGTGGATATCAGATTTTGAAGACAGCTTGTTCCCTTGCAGTCCATGTGACAATATTGGTTTTAGGACAGGGACTATTAAAATAATGTGACTGTATTCTGTATTTGGGATTAATAAGCTACATCATGACCTACCTGTTCCTTCTTAGTACAAGACCTAAAACACTGGCAGCCGCTTCTGCTGTAGTCAGCCTGAGACCTCTCTGTCTGTAGCATTACAACCCCATGCTTGACAGAGGCATTTTGCACACACACAAATTGAAACACACATTGAATGTGCTTTACTTCAGACTGCATTCGTTGGCTGAACACAGCCTGGGTCACCACAGAAACAAACATATACCTTAAAACAAAGACTTATTTTGCTTTACCTTCAACTAAAAGTTCTGAATGGCTTCTTAATATAGCAATAACAGATCTATCTTGCCTTCAGTGTACAGTGACATGTACGTTAAACAGCACACAAAATGACTTTCATGATACTTTTTCCAGAAGCCCTCATTTTTGCCAGATAATTCTCACCGAAAGTTTTATCAACACTTCAGTTTAAACCCATGAACAGCCCTTCAAAGATGCTCTTCACGTGGGGATGGTTTCCTCAAAAACAAAACCTAAAAAGATCGGTTTTGGTGTGACTGGCTTGCCAAAAGCCAGGGAAACCAAATAATCCACAGTGAAGAGTGCTTGCTTGAGACAGCCTTCAGCTGATTCATCTGCAGGGCCCCTACTTCTGTTGCATTTGAAAGTTCCTTTGAGACATCCCCTAGCAGGGAATCCTTACCTTGCTGTCAAGCTTTGTAAGATGAACACCAGGTGTCGGCCACCATAGACGAAGTGTTATGGCCAGTCTGTAGTCGTGAATGTTAAATTAGGAATGTCTTAAAAAAACATGTGGCTGGAATTGTCCTTCCACGTCTTGAGGAATTCTCCTTTGCCTGGTGTGGCTCTCCACACCTATGGATGGCCATCTTTAATGATCTATAAAATAGTAGAGCCTTAGGTCACATAGAAACCATTAATGGCTTTTGTGTCGAGGGTCAGACTGCTGTCATAGACCTGCAATTGTTAGCATAACATTGGATTGCTAACTCTGTTCTTGGCTGAGGATAAAAACAGGCTACTCTAAAATACTTCAGATTGTTTATTAGATAAT
Source organism: Tragopan temminckii (assembly GCA_028571105.1). Lineage (NCBI taxonomy): Eukaryota > Metazoa > Chordata > Aves > Galliformes > Phasianidae > Tragopan > Tragopan temminckii. The sequence goes on along the minus strand of JAOWBP010002052.1, from coordinate 8,543,880 downwards.
CTTAAGTGGAGTGGCTGTGGGTGGATGAGCAAACAGCAACAAGGATGTAACAGCATGTAATTATTTGATTTGATGTTCGTGTTTTGTTCCAGAAATGCTGAATCATAAAAAAGCCTTATGGCAAACATGTTGCTGGCGTTACGTTTGCTCCTCCGCTTCTCCCCTCCACACGGACAGGGCAACTCCACGTGTTAGGAGATGAATGGTGATTTGCAGATACTCCATGCGAGACCAAAGGAAACCATGCTAGCTGAAAGATGAGCAGGCTTCACATTCCTCAGGTTCTGTCATGGAAAGAAAACTTGCCCTAAGATCAGTAAATTAGCCAGGCATGCTTAGTTTTCTTTGGTAATAGGAAGCTTGTTTTCCCTAAGAAGGTCAAATGTTAAGGCCTGTTTGGTTTTGTAGCTGGATTCTCTTAGTGAATTTGAAATCCATTACCATGCACGAGGCATTGGTGCTGGAAAAAGGCCAGCTGAAGGCTGTTTGTCAGTTCCAATACATCTACCATGTCCTCTTTTTGTTAAGTTAGGTGCTTAAAACATCCTCCTCGTGCTTTAGGAGTTCCACCCCTAAGCCAATTGCAGGCATTTGTGAGCAGGGTTCTTCAGTGTCGACACCAAATACCTCCTCCTGAAAAACAAAAACCAATTTAGCAGAGGTGCCAGTTGCATCCAATAGATAGCATCTCCCTAATTTTTATTAGAAGGATGTGCATGGCAGGGAGTGTCGCTGCTCACATCCACCCACCTGCCAGGAGCACAGGGGCACCCTGCAGGCAGTGCTCCATGCTGCGGGTTGTGGATGACCAAGTCGCTGGGGTGCTCGGGCACAGGAAGGCAGCATCCTGTGTTTCAGCCCCGTTGGCCATTGCTAGGTGTGCCCCTCAGTTTGGAAAAACAATCCAGAAGCCAAAACAGAAGTAAATGTTGAAACAGCGGCTCTTTGCAATGTAGATATTGATGTTTTCTTCTGGACATCAGAGTTTTGCTTTGCCAACAGATCCAGTGGGCGTTCAGAAACCATTTTTGACGCTTGGAGGTTTAAATCATGTTTCTTTGTTTATCCCCATCCTTATAATATCCTCTGACTCTCTCTTATTTACAGTGTTTCAGAGCAAGAGCTCCCACACCTAGTGCTGATGAATTCTGCTGGACTGGGTACCTGGCTTCCCTGTGGATATCCTGTTCTCCTGTGAATCACTGTTCCTCCTCAGTACATCCTCCAGCTCAGATCAGAGACACAGAATATATTAGGTATGAAGGCATCAGACAGCTCAAGCAGATTAGAAAAGGCACACGCAAAGAAATGCATCCCAGCTTCTCTCTTGTGTCCTGCTGAAAATGGGCACAGCGCAAAGCATTTGCAATATAGAAACAGTAGACAAGAAAAAAAAAAAAAAAAGAAGAAGAAAAAAAAGAGAGAGACTTCAGAAATTATGTAGTTTACCCAGAGCCTTCTACAAATTACCCTTTCTAAGTATTTGCATTCTGTACTTTGTTCTTCCTTGCACTTGGGAACTCCATCTGATGGAGGGTGACACCTGCAAGCGTCAGCAGAGAGCACAGCATCAGCACAGGCCTTGGTGGTGCTGGTCTCAGTGTTGAGCCTTGCCTGCAAACACACAGATTAAAGGAACATGAAAGCATGTGGTCTGTCTCTTTCAAGTTTATGCGTTCCGTTGTGTTCTTGGGGGTTTTATTCGATGGCCCATTTAGTGATACGAACAACTGAGAAAATGCTGTACGATTGAAATGCCAAAAATTGGGGTCACCAGGTCAACACTGATTATCTTAATCACCCCTTCTCCCCTTGCAGTCTCTGAACACAGGTTTGGGCTAAGTCGGTTAAGTCTTTATTTCAGCAGTGTTTGATCCTGAAGTCTGCACAATTATTCTTTTAAGATTCTGAACGTGGTTGCTGTTTGTTGTTTTTTTTTTTTCAATAGAATTTTAAACTCCCCTTTTAACGTGTGCCTTTTGATCCTTATTATTTAAGAACGAGAGCTGTGTCTGATTTGGGACAGCAGACGATGCGTTTGGATAATGAGAGCCCATTTTTGTGGGAGTGTCGGACAATCTATTGTGATTTTTCAAGAAGCAGTTCCTCCAGTGAGTGCAAATAGCCAAATGGTGGACTAAAGGCTGCGTCAGTCTTACTCCAACTAAGTAACTTACTCCAGTCATCAACGCACCAGAAGTAGTGCCTGATCACATCGCTTTACAGTGCTGGAGAGAAAGAGGGGCAATGGCTGGTTTTCCAGTAAAGCTGTCTGCACAATGGTGGTGCCAAACATGGGCAATTGAGCCGAAGCCAGCTTTGCCCATATCCCTGTTGAGTACCTTTTGAGCTTCTGGTACCACCAAAAAAGGGATGGGATCTGGGATGATGTTGGACTTCAATGCTTTGGAGGAGGAGGTTGAATACTTCTGAAATAATTCATTTTCAGACCATGACCTTGGTGTGGTGGGGAGCAGTGTCCTCTGCCTGCAGGGTGGCCAGGATTTCACTCATGGATCTCGAAGGCTGAAGCAGGGAGGGTATCCAAGCACAGAGCGTGGCTATTTCTGGCACAATGGGGATTGCTGTTAATGACACAGGAAAGTGATTATTATTATTTTTTTTTAAAGCCTGGCATTGCTCCTTCAAGCAAATTAACATCTGATGCATTTGCATTTCTACGTGTCATTAACCCAGATGCATACTGCAGGCTCTACAAGCTTGTGTCTGCTGGCAAGGCTAAATCCTGCTCTCTCACGTTCCTAACACACTGAGGGAATTTGGAGTCTCTCGGTTTGAAGCTGACTTGCTATTTTGACTAATTGCTTCTGGTAACAGTTAATAGCGTTCTGCAAAGGCGCTTCATCTGCTGACAGCAGATTGATGTAAGGAAGGGACACAGTTCACGTTTCCAAAGGGAGCATCGGGAAACCCATTACCGGCTTCATTAATCTGTTAATAATAAAATTAAAGTACAAATAAAATGTGACAAATTGGGTTCTGTTGTGAAAGTCACTTTAACAGGAGGTTCTGAATAAAGGTCAAAACAGACTCTGATTTCTGCTGTGTTTTAATAGTAGAATCAGAGGAAAGCAGTGTAGAAACACTGTAATTAATCCGGCGGTACCATAATTGTCCCCAAACGATACAGAAAGAGTTTGACAAGTTGTTTTTTTTAATCTTGAGAGCATTTACAAAACCTGGGACATGAAGCTCTGTCACACAATGTTTAAGGGCTAATCCAATTTCACAGGAAGCTTCCAATAATGAAGGTACAGGAGATGAGCAGACTTTCCCTGCCTGCGTATCCGCGGCTGCTCGTGCAGTCGAAACTCACGTTTATCTGGCACAGGGATGAAAGAGGGAGGAAGAGCCTCCCATGTGCAGATCTCCCAGCAGCAGTCTCAGAGATGAGCCTGATATCATTGTGAGGCACTGGAACGGGCTGCCCAGGGAGGTGGTGGCATCATCATCCCTGAGGTGCTCAGGAACCATGTGGATGTGGCAGTGAGGGACATGGTTAGTGGGCATGGTGGGAATGGGTTGGACTAGATGAGCTTAGAGGTCTTAATGATTCTCATGTTCTATGATTCTGTGATCAGAAAGAGGCTTCATCAAAGAGTCAAGAAATGAAATGGACGTCTCTTTACCGATGTCATTTACCTGGACTTGAGCAAGGCCTCTGACATGGTCCCCCACCACATCCTTATCTCCAGATTGGAGGGATGTGGATTTGATGGGTGGACCACTCGATGGATAA
>JAOWBP010002052.1:8516610-8540020 GCA_028571105.1 Tragopan temminckii | reverse complement strand
AGGTTGGTGGCCCTGCATGTGGCAGGGGGTTGGAGATTCATGATCCTTGAGGTCCCTTCCAACCCTGGCCATTCTGTAATTCTGTGATTCTTTTCTGATAAGACAAGGTTGGCTCTCTGTGGGGACAGAGCTGCAAGGAGCAGAGGGCTTCCTTCCTGCAACCTGGTAGAGCGTGGTCTGATGTGGGCACCCAAACCCACAGCAGCTCCCAAGGGAGCCCAGACAGGCAAACACAAAAATGCATTAATGCGAGGAATTTGGAGGAAACAACTCATTAAATCAGGCAGGATGACTGCATGCAAAACTGCTAGCTGTATTTTAAAAATCAGCAGGCTGTCCTTTTGGTTTATTTGAGTCAGAAGGAGTCTGCACAACCTTCTTCTCTGGTCATTGGAGAGAGAATCTCAGGCCCGCGGAGAGCAGCACCGTGTGGAGTGAGCCATGTCTGCAAGGGGAGGAGGGGGCTGGCAGCAGGGAGGGCACGGTTGTCACCTCATCCCTCAGAGGAGCAGTGGGAGGTGTGAACAGCATGGAGAGGATTTACCCCAGTGTTGATGGGCTGCAGCCTGCAAAAGGCAAGGAGCCTGGAAATCGAATCTGAGCTGGGCTCAGAGATCTGGAAATGAGTGGACTGTGCAACACGCTATTAAGCACCAAGCACAGTATGGGAGGGAAACAGCAGGCTGCTCTTTCTTGGGTAAGCCCTGTTAGCACAGAGCTGTGGGAGGAAGGGGCTGGAGTGAGGCTCACGCAGCCATGTTGCTTTGGCACAACATGTAGTGATGCTCAGGATCACCATCCTGACTCCAGCTGCTTGCTTTATACCTTCAGTTTCACATTTAATACTTACTGGCCATAAATGTCAGGTTAGCTCTCTGTTCCTTATTCTGGAGTTTGGAAGTGCTGCTATCCAGGAATGAAGTTCTACCTGTTGGTAGATTTGGGTAAACTTGGGGCTGCCCAGGGTATTTCTGATGGCTATGACACCTGCCAGGTTGCTGATTCTTCCTTACAGTGTTTGCTGGCCAGATTAGCTGTGTCTCAAGGAGAGGGCCTTCCTACTGCTGTTACCTAGTTAAAGGATCCCACAGCTGCCTGTCATACTGGCAATGGTACCTCTGGGTTTTCTTCTGTCCCTTTCTGTACAGGACATTCCTCTCTCAGAACTGTTTTCTCTCTCTTCTTCCCAAAGAGTTCCTCCTCTTCAAAGGCAGCAATTGCAACAGCAAGACCCCATCCTTGATTTTTGGGGTGCCTCTAGTCTTCTAAACAGATCTGCCAGAACTTTCATAACACACAGGATGAGCTATAACCAACCCAAAATAAACCTGCTAGCTATTTCTCTAATGCTTTCATTGCCACCTTCTTTCTGTTCTGCTTTGGATTGCCGATGTTGATGAAATGACATTTTTAACCCAGGTTGCTGTGTCCTGTCACCAGCTGCAGTACATCCCTCTATAAAGTTAAAAAGAGATGCCAGGGAAATCTCTGCCTTTGTGTTCAAATCCTCATTGTTTATGGCCAGCAGCAGTGAATTTCGATTTTTGTTCTCTCTTCAGACAGCGAACAGCAGAGCACGTGTGCCATTCTGCATGGAAGGTTGGGATTGATACATACAAAGCAGAGAAACATCTATTTCACACTGAGAAATTAAGGATCAGCATGTTTATTAAGGAAGTTAATTGCTTTTCTTGTTTGTTTTCCTTTTGTTTCTTTTGTTTCTTTTTCTTTTTGCAATGGCAGTGTCTCAGCATTGTGCTCACAAGTCCAGCTCTCCAGGCAAGTCCACAGCAGCCAGGCAGGTCCAAGCTCAAGCCAACATGTTTGGGCTTGGGTCAGTGTTGATCCATGTCCAGGCAGGAGCACAACTGTGATCATCATAGGTGGGGCTGAGGACCAGAGAAGATCAGTGTTTTAGCTAAGCACTTAGATGTGTACCTGGTGTGCCAATCTCATCTACAGAAACCATCACAAACCTTCCCATGCAGCCTAAGTGGCTGCTGTCCCTTTCATGAGAGTTTTTTTCATCTCTCATGGGCTTCTCACAGTCAAACAAAATAGTAAGAAATAGAAAAGAAATAAGGTTTCAGCAGTAAAACATTAACCAGCCCAAGGAAGAGTAGAGGGAAATTTAATACACCTGCTCATCGTTTGGAATACCTAACTATTATTGAAATTATTTAGAAGAGCCCAAATGAGGGTGGATCAGTTTGTTGTTGTTTTTCCAGGAGATGCTTAAGAGGTGACTAGTTCACCCTTTGAATAAATTATATGAGAGTTTCAGAAAGGAAAGGGCTATTTCATTGAGCAAAGAAGCAAAATGCAAAAGCTGGAAGCTTGTTAGACATGTTTGTTGTTGTAAAGATAGAAGGCAAATGAGGATATGCAGTCGACATGCGAACAGTTTCATGTGGGATGTTCCCCATTCCTTTCAGTCTTATGTCAATATTTGGATATTTTTCTCCATGGCTCAGACAGTACTTTTGAGCTCAACACATTTTATTGTATGAGACTTTTTTGGTCTGTATTAAACAAAAGACAGGAGAAAGCCTGAATTGTCCCCATAGCTGCAAAATTGATGTTCATATGAATTTATGGGACTGGAGCTTCCTTTCATTGTAAGACCAGAGCTTATGGCTGGTTGCCTGTCCTGGGGGAAGGACGGGTACCACCTAGAGGTGGATGTGTTGGACATCAAGCTGTTACTGCTCTCACGACACTCCACCTCTCGAAAGCATCGCTGGCTGAGTATTTTCAACACACTTTTAAGGGGATATTTTGCATCCTAAAGCCCAAGCCTGAAACCTGCAATGATTTGTGTCATTGACACTCTACAAATGGTGTCACTGAAAGACTGGGGGATGGTCACCAAGTCAATCACAGACCATAAAATCAACTGTATGTCAAGTCAAAGGGACAAGTCACTGCTGTTATGATCAAAACTCAGCAACGTGAGTAAGTTTATGAAGTTTCAAGGCCTAGAAGGATCAGAACAAGTACAGGGGGGAAGATACTGTTGGGACCTGTTGGACCTGGGCAGTCACTGGTGCTGCAGTCTCTTAACAAAATTATAATTCTAGATTATACCTGATGCTGGAGGAGTAAGGGAAGATCTGTTGAAAATTACAAATAACAAAACAAAACAAACAAACAAACAAACAAACAAACAAAAGCAACTTAAACCGTATTAAACTACTATTATTAGACTACTACCAGTAGGAGGCTGAGGTCTGACTCACCATCCTCCTTTTGCCTGGGCAGAGGATGATGTCCTCAGAGCCAGAAGTGCAGCCTGTGGGTAGGAGGAAAGGTGGGATGATGTGGGGCAAGAAAAGCACAGGTTGGGAGGCCCGTGCATTTCAGATAAAAGTCCTCATATCTTCAGAGAAGTGGGACTTTCTGACCTTTCTCCTCTCTGAAAACCAGGTTACACCAGAGATACATGTATATTTACATACATGGATCTCCACAACTGTCTCCCTCTAAGGAGAAAGAAGGCAAGGCAGGCCTCCAGATTACTGAGTGCTTTGGCAGCCCAATCTCTGGAAGAAACATAAGGCTGGGATCCAACCACTAAGCCTTCATCAGGGCCTTGAGACCATCCCTAATGGGATTGTCTCCGCCACATCCCTCCCTTCTCTTCTTACAGTTGCTTTAGCTGTGTTTCTTTGCTCCTGATGCTTCTTCATTCATGTCTTCCCTAAGTAAGCCTGCGCTTATGACATTAAATACATTTACTGTGTGTTGGTATCAAGCAATTGCTTTTAAATGATTATCTTCCCCTTTATTTCCTCTGCTACTTTTCTTGGTGAGTTATGTGAGGAAGAAATTACTGCTATTTTGTCTGGAGGTTTCCCTGAGGAACCTTGTCAAAATGAACAGCCCTTTTACTAAGCTTTTCCATAAAGATTGAGCAAAAATAAAACAAAATAATTAAATAGCTCCTGAAAGAATTCAGTGTCTAAAACCCTGGGGGGAAATAATGGCTCCATCTACGCTGTTTTGAAAGCCTTTATTGTAGCTCAGCATTTATGTTCTGCATAGGGTCTTTCGGTGTCATCATCATCTCCATGAGATCTGAGTACTTTCCAGGCATGCAGTTAAGTGACGTGACTAACAGGTGTCGTGTGTTCATTCTCGTATCCTCTTCCCAAAGGGAGAAACCAGTGTGCTTGGGAGCCTTGTTTTGGAAGTATATTGCTTTTATTTGAGGCATATTTTATTTTTGCTTTTAGTGTACTTGTTATCATCTGTTTCTGTTGAAGGAGTTTAGTATCACTCCAGGAACAAACGTGCCTCCTAGCTGCCCATTCTCCCAAGAGCTTTGTTCTTCAATACAAGATCATGCAGAAGAAAAGATTATTTGGAAACTTTTTCTGAAGTTAGAAACAAGAGGCTGCTGAATACATAATCTGTTCCTGCAAACCAGCATGACAAATAGTGTCTTGGCTGTCTCCGGCGTGCAGAAATATCCTTCATCCATGCAAAGTCATGGTTACCACAGCCCCAGGCTCAGTTATGGCAGGGGAACCTTGAACTCCCTTTCTCTTTTTCTTACTAAGTGCATGAGGATTCCTAAGCTTTGGAATTTGCCCTTCTCATTGGATCAAATACTCCCAAATTGTTTAGTTTTCTGGCTCATCTGTATCCCCGCTACTTCTCCGAGAGCGAGAATTAATGTGTTCAGTCCTGCAAGACATTGATCTTGCTGGCACCAGTTCAGCAAACCACTTACGCAAGCGTTTAAATTTTAACCAGGCAGAGGAGCTGAGCCACAAAGGTTAATGGGGCTGCAGTGGGGACCACGGTGGGATCATCTTCCCTGACCCACAGCCTGACCTGCTGACATCCCAATGATGCTATAACTTGAGGGTGACCTCAGCAAGTTTGTTTGTCCTGGAGTCAAATGAGTATATAGGGACTTCTGTGACTCCACCTTAGCTGGCCTGGCCCAAAAGTTGACATCTACACAGAGGAATTACTGGAAAAAAAAGCAGATATGGATGGGATTGACTCCAAGATTTTGTCCAACGGCAGCTGGCTATGAACCCCTTGAGGGATCTTTGATGTGGACAGCCTCCCAGGAGTGTACCCTCCTAGCTGACATGCTACATTTTCTGAAGTTTTCTTGCCTCCTGAAGGGGTTACGTGGCACAACGATGGGAGACTGGCACCATATTTTGGGTATTCAGGTTTCTGGAGGCATGGACCTCAGCAGTTTCCTCCAATCCCGTACTATAATGGTGAAAGAAGAAGCCAGCACCATGTGCAATGCCTGCAGCATAGACAGGAGCTCACGCACATTCTTTGTTCTGACAGAAACAACAACAAAATTCATCTTAAGCGTGATCACTCATAAGCCTTCTGAGGCAGCCAAAATTGACCCATCCTTTTTTTGAGCGAGCGGGTGGAAGGGAAACAAGCTCCAGTGGTCCCAATTACTCCGTTCGGTAGAAAAAGAATTTTCATGTAATGACCTCAGCAGGGAGTGAGCAGCTCCTTTTGTGTATTAAATTAAAATCTCTGGGGGAACATTAGGCCTTGTAATTTGTATTTCTCAGATGCAATTTAAGTCTTTCATCAAAAAACCTCATAATGACTGAGCTCTGTTCTACCCGGTAGATTCATTTTCATCTGAAGGATGAAAATAGCCAGCAACATGCTAACAAATTCCATGGGGAGAACAATGTAATGATAAAAATAATCTGATGTGGGCATGAGTTCACAAATGCAAACACAGTGCTTTATGGATCACCAAAAAGGAAAAGGCTGTCTTAAACATCTTCTTTATATTAAGAAAGAGGCAGGGAAAAATTCCCTAGCCTGCTCATTAAAGGTGAAGTACATGAGCAGTTTCCAAAGAACTGAGGCCCAAAATGATGCATCTTCATATCTAACTTAGAAAAAAAAAAATCCTATACGCCTAGACTGCTTGCATAAATGCCATCTTTTAATGCTACATTAAATTGACTGAGGAAAGGGGGGGTCTCCCTGAGAAACAACTTTCACGTACAGGTAGCTGCAGAGCAGAGTGTTGTTTGCTGTGCTAATAACTGATGTCAGATCAGACCTCATGCTTTGAGGAGCATGTGTGCTATGCCTGAAGTTGTAGGGCTTTTCTAAGAATTACCTGTGGGCGTAGGAGAGAAGCAAGCGTCAAGATTCTTCCTCCAGCTGCATCCTGGCTGTTAGACAGCGTCAGCAGAAATGGACTTCAGACAGAAGGGTTTTCTGGTGGGAAAAGCATTCCTCCTCCTCCAGCTGGAAACCTTATCTAACCTCACTGTTTATCAAAGCACAGTCATGAAGGCATGCTTCCACAGTGATTCATCTTCTGGGGAGAAGCAGAGCCTTTGGCAGGACACTTGGTGATACCTCCTCAGGGGACGGGTGTACCTGGGCAGCCATGGCCTGAAAGCAAGCTGCAAGCTGATCACCCAGGTCAGGGAGGAGGAAAAAGGGAGAGAGAGTAAGATGGAACAACACGAGGGAACACAACACATTTTTTAAAAGCACCAGTCAAAATAATAGATACGGTCTTTGTATTATGTTGTGGTTCAAGTGACTTTAAACATCTGGCAATCTCAAAGAAAGAAAGATGATCCAGTATATTCATGGCTTTGTCTACAATCATTTCCATTACTTACATTTAAGTACAAAACCTGCTTTAGCATGGTTTGTCACCTGTTCTTGAAATATCTTCCACCAGAACCCTCAGTTTTTGTGCTTGCTCTGCTGCTGCATCAACCAGAGAAAGAAGGCCCAAAAAGGCAAAGCCCCGTTGTCAACATAGGCAGGCTGGTAACAATGGACAAGGAGAAGGTTGAGGTACTGAACAACTTTAAAAAGCTGTGTTCATTGGTGGCTACTCTTCATAGACCCCTCAAGTGGATGAGGTAGATGGTGGGGACTGGGGGAGCAATGTCCCTCCCACTGTAAGGGAAGATCAACTTCACAACCACCTGAGACTCTATGGGTCCCAGTGAGATGCATCTCAGAGTCCTGAGGGAATTCACTGACGTAGTCATCAAGCTGCTCTCGATTGTGTTTGAAGTCATAGTGGTCAGGTGAAGATCTAGCTGTAGATGTCCCTGTTCATTGCAGGGGAGTTGGACTAGATGGCCTTTAAAGGTCTCTTCCAACTCTAACAATTATGTAATTCAATGATTCTATGAAAACTAAGCCAGTTATGTTGGTGTTTCTGGTGATGACTTGCTGTGCCTGTGCTACCATGGTACCAGCAATATCTCCTTGCAATCTCTGTCCTTCGCAGCTCCGTCAGGAAAAACAAAAAACATAAGCCTGAATTTCTGTTATGTTTGTCATAAATCACTATGACTGCACTCTGTCTCAGTCCCATTTATTACTAACCAGATCTTAGGAAACTTACCAGCAAGTCTGTACTTGAGACAACGCTGAGTGGTGCAGTTGATAGGACAGAAGGAAGGGATGCCATCCAAAGAGTTTTGGACAAGCTTGAAAAGAGGGCTTATGTGAATCCAGTGAGGTTTAACAAGGCCAAGTGCAAGGTGTTGCACTTGGGTTGGGGTAATCCCAGATAGGTGTAAAGACTGGGAGAAGAACTCCTTGATAGCAGCCCAGCTGGTGAAGGATACAGCTGCGCTAGAAAAGTTACCTAAGTGACTGCAGTTGTAGCTACAGCCTGCAGTTACAGGCTATTCTGCTGAGATGTTAGACTGGCAAAAACAAACAAACAAATAAACCAAAGAACAATAACAACAAATACAACACAAAACTGTATCACTGCTAGAAGCCGTCTCCAGAGATAGTCCAGACCAAGAAGACCAAGCTAACACAGACATGGCCCAAGTTACGTGATTAAACCTTTAAAGACAGAACATCCATCGCCATCATCTGTTCCTAAGCTCCTCAAGGGTAACAGAGCAAGTGAAATGATTGGCCTCACCAACACCTGCCAAGCCATTTGTCCCCACAAAGCAGTCTGTTAACCTGAAAGGAGGTGTTACAGGCATGCCCTGAGGCAGGGAATGCACCAGCTCCCTGTAACTCAGTGCAGGCCAGTTGAAGCCACCAGAGAAAGAGATGGATTCCTGTCAAGCTTCTTCTACTGCTAATAAATTCTTATTTTCCTCACTGCAAGGGATATTTGCCATTTCCTTCTGCCTTCTTTTTAACCGTGGATACCTGAACGCTGAGTTTCTACAAAGCAGAGCCAGCGAGCAGGCTGTTCCTGCTGCAGTTCTCACCATCTTCCTGCAGGAGGAAAGCACCAAACCCCAAACCAAGGAGGAGATGAACAGGCAGAGGAAAAGGCCGGCGTGTTATATAGGAATTTCTTTGTAAGTAAGAATATTAAAAGGATGAGAATCAATTCATAATGAATTCAGGAGGTTCTCTCTACATATTTTAACTGCTTTATGTCACTGAGGAGGCACTCCAGCCTCACTAATGTACTTTGTTACACAAGCAGAGCACTCCAGCATTGATTTTTCTCTTGTAGAGGATTATAAATCAACGTGATTTAAGCAACTGAGAGTAATGGTCAGCCCTGAAAATCGAGCCAAGCACAGGAACTTTCTGGAGAGAAGCAGCTTCTTTGTATCAGTGCTTTTAATTACATTTGAAGACGTGTACTGTCCATTAATATTTGACCTTTAATCATGTTTTTAAGAGGTGGCTCTATTGAAAACCAGTTATATCATGACGATGTGTGCAGAAGCTTAAACCAAAGCAATATTTTTTTCTTCTTCACTACTTTCAGGAACAAGTGTCTAAATTAAAAAGCAAATGACTGCAGCCCTGTCTTGCATCTGGAGACACAGAAAGGATGTGATTGCACAAGGGTGTATGTAAGGTGCAGCAACCACAGGATTCTGGGGAGCCCCAGAGCAGCCCAGAGCTGGCAGCCCTGCAAAGCTACCTCTTTCCTATCAGCAGGACTGAGAAAAGCTGCTCCAAGGCATCCAGCACCTTCCTGTTGTGCAACACTTCTTAGGCAAGAGCAGGGAGGAAACCTCCCTCTGCAGATCCCTAAGAGCATAAATACAATCCGTAGCGATGGTGTAAGCATTTAAGGCTGGAAACACAAACAAAATTGCTTGGGCTTGCATTTCCCACTGTGGCGGTCAGTAGTTATTTGCTATCTGTGATGGATGCCAAAGGCAGTGACCTTCAGACCAGAGCTGGACAGGGTCCTCACAGGGGTGGCAGTGGCTGCAGCTCTTCCTCCAGGACTCCCCTACCTGTCCCAAGCTGAGGAGACCCAAAGGTTCTCCTCTGGTTATCTCCCCTTCCCTGCCTTGAAGCTTCCCAGTCTCCACGCTGTCCAGATGTGCTGATATTATCCAGCAGGCTTTGCATAACTTCCCTCTTGAAAAAAAATAAATAAAATAATAAAAGTGCTGTAGTAGCAGTTCCTATGGAAATTTATTATTTTAATAAGATCCTCTGAAGTTCTCAAAACCAAACTAACAGCTGTTCAGAGACCAGTTGTTTCCTCTGAATTCATTGAGTTTCTGGGTGAACACGGACACTTGGGATATAAATTTGAACACTGCTAAAACAGATGCTCAGAAAACATCCAAGCCAGAAACAGTATTCTGATAAAGCCGAAAGCTGAATTTAGCAGTTGGGTCCCTGTTTTCTCTTCCCTCTGAACAGGAGGGAATGGCTTACTGGTTTATTGCTGTGCTATTAATGGCAGCAATTAGCTTTACATGTGATGCTGGGAAACCTTTTGTGTTAGATATAGGGTCAGACTGCAGGGGTAAGCCAGAGCTCATGTTAAGAAGCCTCAGCATCACATTCTGTCCTGTGCTTCCTGCCTGGCATCTGTGGATGTCACTGCATTGCTGCTGGCTTACCCCAGTGTAAAGGTAAAGGAAACCTTCCCAGTACGAGGGATGACCACAAAGCTATGGTGTAGTACATAAGGACCTTCCATGCTGGAAACTGAGGATCATAATGAAATTACCATGCAGCAGATTTGAAATGAACTCAAGGTAATATTTTCTTCACACAGAACACAACTGAACCATAGGAATTTACCATGAAAATCTATGAACACTAAAATCTTTCTGTTTTCAAAAACTAGGTAACTCTTAGGAGTAAGAACACATGGAGAACCACTCCATGACAAGTAAATGAGCCACAATGGGATGAGCAAGGGAACTGAATGAATGCACATGGGGATGCAGCGTACATCTGGGCCTTGGGAAAGAGGGAGCAAGGGGAGCTGATCCTCTTGGTCAGGAATGGGTCCAAAATCTCACGTGCCTTTTGGTTCTCAGCTTTCCTGACTGCTGGCTGACACAGAAACCCTCTGGGATGCCACTGATGAGACCATGGCATATCAGCCTTTTTTTTTTTTTTTTTTTTTTTTAATACAAACTACTCAGGACGGCATTTACCACACTTCATTTATGTGAATTTGGTAGAGAGGCTGTAGCACAATTTTTTTCATACACAGACATCTCCAGGTATTAATCAGTCTATTTCCCTTCCTGCCTGGAAAAAGAAGAGAGCATGCTGCCTTAGGACCTTCTGGTGCATATTTTTCCATCTTATATTTGGTCTTAATTTTCTATTAGACAAGTCACTGGGCAGCATGACTTATGCAGACAGACTGTTTCCTTCACAGTGCTCATCCAGATGCAACTCATTTCCTTACCTATCATGTGTGATGTTTCATTAAGCCCCAACCACGGTCCTACAGCAGATCTGCAAAATAATTGCTATAGATCTGTGCCGCCTTTCTTCGTAGGTTTGCAAATGAATGTGAGAAATGGTTATTGCATTTGCTCACATATAAAGCCACTGTGTGAGAGCATAATCTGTTCAGAAACTGTGACCCTGGCAGTTTTATTTATAGAAAGAAAACGGACAAGCTTTCTGGGCTGCTCAGGGAAATACGTGTGCCTTTTCAAGTCTGGCAGGGGTGTCTTTGCAGAGGGGTGTGGGATGAGCTGTGGCAATGACACTGCTCCTCACTTGGTTTTCAATATAGCAACTGTGAAAGATGGGCGGAAAGGACTTTTGCAATTCAAATATGCTTAAGCCATCTTTCTCGAGAGAAAAACTTGAGTATATCCTTAACTTTAAAGGCAGTGTTAATGCCTTTAAGGGTAACTATAGCCTCATATGAATTTAAGCAAGCCATTGCACAATTTTCTGCATAGTCCCTGCTTTTCCTCCAGACATGGGTTTGAAGATGATCTACAGAAGGAAGCGTATTGATCTATCTGTGCAAAGACCTAAGCCCAGAAGGACAAGTACGGACAATTAATCCCCTGCAACAGTGTAAAATGCTTTTAAAGAGTCCTTTCCGTTCCTCCTGCTTCACGTACTGACAACAGCAGAAGCCAGGCAGACAATGGGATCTGGTAGTGCTACCTGTCCTTGGGAGGAAACACTGGCTGAAGCCAACTGAACCTCCTCATGGATGTACCATTAGGTGGGTAGCTTCTTTCAGTGCCTCAGAATGACATGAGCAGGATTAGGGCCTATGAGAGGCACGCAGCACACAGCCCTCAAGGTGGGCTCTGTAGGAGGTTCTGCATTCCCCTCACACCTGTATCCTCAACATATTTTATCTTATTTATGTAACTAACTCCACATCCATTTTCTCCCCAGAGTTCTCTACAGTTCTTTCATTTTCCTCTTGTCCCATCCACAACCCAGCTATATCTGGCCCCAGTTAGCAGCTATAATCTTTTTTTTCCACGTTTCTTTTCTTCCTCTTTTGGAGCTGCGTAATCCCTTGGATCTGGAGGCTGTGGTGAGAGGTGAAGAAGTTAGAACAAGAGTAAAGAAGCTGGAGATATTCCTTAGATTTATCATAAAAGTTTAAGTTTAGCCCTGAAAACCTTTCATATCTGAAGTCTAGCACCCTCACCAAGCAGCAGCTTGCACCACAACTGCTCAGGGTGTTGTAGCCCAATGGGAGGAAGAAGCTGGCCCAAAGCAGTAAATGAGCCAGCTCACCAGAAAAGCTGATGGAGATAAACAACAAGAGGTGATTTGGTGAGACTGGGAATCATGAAGAAAAGGAATAGGTTATTTCTAAAAGATTAAAAGGTCAAAGGCCACAACATGGAGGAGTCAGTCCAAATCTATCCCAAACTGTTAGCATGGGATCATCTGAAAAACAAATCCAAGGGCCAATCCTTCAGCTTGTTCAGGAGAACTGTGTGTACCAGGGAAAATGTTCTCCCCACTGCATTCTGGGCACACCTTGATTCAGGGATGAACTCTTGTGATGGCACCATCTGATGTCCCTCTGGCTATGACACAGTGACACTGCCTTCTCTTTGTCCTAGGTTTGCTTCCTCACTGGATATAAGTATGTGATAACAGGTAGATGCGAGGAATAAGCCCGAGGGCAAACTCCTCCTCCTCTGACAAAAAAACAGGGCACTGACATTTCTCTCAGGTGGTTAAAGAAGGGAAGAAAACAGCACATCTTACAGGACAGCACCTGTCTGACAGGACAATACAGGGACAGAATATCTCAAGCTGGAAGGGACCCATAAGGATCACCAAGTCCAACTCCTAGCTCCACACAGGACAACTCAAAATCCAACCCCTACATCTAAGAGCGTTGTCCAAACACTCCTTGACCTTCATCAGCCACTTCATGACCACTTCATGACTACTACCCTGGGGAGCCTGTTCCAGGGCCTGTCCACTCTCTGGTGAAGAATCTTTTCCTAACCCCCACCCTCCCCTGACACAGCCCCATGCTGTTCCCTCAGGCCCTGTTGCTGTCACACAGAGCAGAGCTCAGCGCTGCCCTCCACTCCCTGTGAGGAGCTGCAGCTGCCATCAGGCCTCCCTTCCATTCCCAAATCCTTACACTGCCCTTCCTCACAGTCAAGGATGGAGAACAGCTCGATACTATCTACAGGCTTTCTTTGTTTCACGGCTGCTTTCAGGAGTTGCTCCTGTCCCACGATTTTAACACAGACCAGGTTCCAAAATAAATAGCAGAGCAGGAAAGAAAAAAGGCATCCACTCACATTCATGACCTACCAGGCTGCCTATTTAACTTCTCCAACACTTCATCCTGAAGGTCAGCATCTTTGTTACCTCTCCTTGCAGACACCAGTTCTTTTCAGCAAGCCCAAAGCAAAGCAGCTGATGTTACTCTTGGGGTTTAGGGGCCTGTGCTGCAGTTTGCTTTAAAGGAAGGGGCCTCAGTGGGCTCAGGATAATGCCCTGAACTGGCAAACTCCAGCGTCTGATGCTGTGTGGGATCCCTCTAGTTCTCACTGTGGCTCCTTGCCTAAAGCACGCATGTTTTTCTAGCAGACCTTCGGTGAAGAGAGCTCAGCAGAAATGCTCAGCAGAATCCAGCCTGAGGCTGCTGCTACTCAGTCCTGGCATTAAACCTGAGAGCAAGGCACCACCTAGAGGCATATGGTCTGCAGTAAGGCTGGAAGAGAAGCACAGGAAGACTCCAGCTCTTTCCTGCCAGAACAACGATGTAGCACAGTGCCTATCAAAAACTAAAAGCCTCAGCGTTCCCGTTTTCCTGTTTCTTATTTTTGTCTGAACAAGTTGATTAGTTTAAAAAATAAATGCAAACCTGGAATCACCTGAGAGATCGAGCTGTGTTCAATGTGTGCTGGGAGGGGAAAATGAGCCAACAGCATGGAGTCTGGAGGGAATCTTTAACAGGAGAATAATCCAGGCAAGGTGTGCTCAGTTCCCTGGAGGCTTACCCGAGGCCCTTTGTGAAAGTCTCAGATTCAACGTTTATGAATTAAACAAATGCCATTTTTGCAGTTGCTCGTTCTCATCACCCGGCATATCACAACCTTTTCCCCTTGAGTAGCTGGAGCAGTCTTTATAGGCCAGAAAGGACAAGGATCACAGCACTGCTGAGGCAAAGAGCCATTTTCCTCACACAAGCCATTTCCTCTGGCACTTTGGTACTGAGTTATCAATTCACATTCACCACCCAGAACTTGGTGAGCAAACACCTGAAAACAGATCTGTATGCCTTAGCTTTCTCCCTCCTCATTTTCTTCTTGCCAAGTTATTCTTTTCCTTTTTACAACCTCTTTTTCCATTGTAAACCTGTTACTGGCCTCTCCCAAGTGAGAAGTTAAGAAATAATTGCCAAGCTTGGGAAAGCAGAGTTCCATTTGTTTGTTTTGTGCCCTGGAGTATGCATCATGAAGTTTATTTCACCTCTGAAAACTGTTACTAGTATACAGTAGCTCTCCATAACAATAATTATCACAGCTACAGACCATCCTTGGATCTATTTCCACCTCCGAGTTGGTATTTTCTTATGCTTGGTCTCCTTGTTCAGTCATGCACTTGAGAATAAACTCCAGTGCCCACTTTAATACCCAGAATAGTGGCCTGTGTAACATTTCTAATATCTCCAGGCATGCTGAAAACATCACCGCATCCTTGCAGTGAGAGAACCACACCTCTGATAGAACTGATGCCCCTTCAACGAAGGACCCTTTTGCTTTAGTTGCTATTCAGTTTTTCCCAGGGACATACTCCATAAGAGGCCACAGCAGGGTGGCCATATGCACATGTGAGCCCAGAAAGACGAACCTCCTTCCTCGGTGTTCATAAGGCAGTGCTTCTAGAGATGTCTGAAACAGCTCTGTCCCCTGCACTCTGCCGTATACTGGCACCACAAAACAGGAGGCACGTCAGGGCCTTGCTCTGCAAACCACTTGAGTGCTTAAAGACATTCACGTCAATGGAACTGGTCTTGCAGTTAATGCTGCTGAGCACAGATTAGGAGTTCAAGTGAGCCCACCTAGCAATTGTGGCAGCTGCATGGATTTACTGTAGGAATTGTCTCTCTTGAAAGCCCCAGCAATTAATATTTCTTCCTGTGTTTCATTTTAAGCTCTCTTTTGGGAGGCTCTGCATGTGGCCCCTCATAGAAAGGTGCTCCTCATCGGCAGCAGTTCTTGGAGATGGGTAGTGCTGTCTGTCTTTGCTCTTTTCCAAGAATTTCTCATTTGCACAGAGACATTTGCAAGGTCCCAGGTGCCAGCTGATTTATTCCAAGTTTGTTTCCACTGTTTTCTCTTTTCCACATGCATACAGTGGCACATGCAGAGCAAATCCATGGCTGAGGCTTGTTTCCAGTAAGTCTCTCAACTACTAGTGCTGGAAATTCTACCTTCTTATTGTAAAAGATATCTTACACAATCCTGAACACACGACAGGGAAAACAGGATGTTACCTCCATTAAAGATATGAGCGATGTTTATGGAGAAGGAGGAGTGGCAGTAGGAAAAACTGTGAATAACGCCTGCAGCAAAAGGGCCCTTAGGTGCCCTGCCTTGTCCTTTTCCTATAACAAGGGCAGAAGAAAAAAATGAAACATGCATCTGCTAATTAACACATAGTGTAACTTTCCTAGAAAAGGGAAGTGGGGATTTCTGTTTTGCCTAATTCAGAACTGGTTTCACATGCAGATAAGTGGGTTCTGACTAGGCTCACTTTGCCTTGCTGCTTTTGGCGTAGATTTTGCCAGGGAAGCCAGCTAGAAATAAATATGCAAAGCCTTCAGCTGTGACATATGGCCCAGTTCAAAGAACAACTATCAGAAAGGGAAGCAAGGAATTCTATTCTTTCTTTCTTTCATTATGTGAAACAATACATTTTAAAATATAGTGCCAGCTCCTCTTCTGGGAAACAGCAGTTCTGGTCACTGGTGACTGGAGTAATTTAACAAAACTTGATGACAAGAGAAAATCTTGAAATATGAGGTCTTTGAATCATACCTCTGCTGTTCCTTATGTTTGGCTTGGTCTTTCTCTAGATTAAATTTCCTTGTTTGAGGGAAAAGCATGATTTTAAAGGCAGGAGCAAGACTGCATGATTAAGTCACTGCAGTTATATATCAGTAATAAAATGTCAAGTTTTGCTTGAAGGTTTTGCTTTGAGGTTTGGACCTTCCTTACCGTTTTGTCCTTCTAAAGTAAAATTGAGCTGTTCCCGCTTGGTTTCAGCTGGTTTAAAACTAGCTTCACTTTTCAGAAAGAGTATTTTTACTGGAAAAAAAAAAAGGGAAATACATTTGCAAGAACTTGAGCAAAGCTGCTCTGCTTTGTCAGCTGGTGGCAAGAACTCTATCCCGTGATTTATACAGTCCTCATTTTCACAAGACTCATCCTAAACCTGTGTAGGATACAGCTGTTCCTGGCTATTTCTGTTGAAATCAAAACCAGTATTACAATTCTACAGCGTAATACTGCTAGGGAAGGTGGAATACATTTGTCCTTAAATAAGAAAAAGATGTCAGTGAAAACTGGGAAGGGTTGATTAATGTTGTGAGGATGACACTAGGGAGCAATTTTAAGGCAATAGCTGAACACCTATAGGAAACTGAAGAAGCTGCATCACTTTCTTTTGCAAGGCATACAAATCTCCTTGCAGCTGATTCTGCAACAGCAGGAAGGTCTAGCTGCAGTCATCAAACTTGCAGAGCTATTCCTGTCACTACCAAGTCAGGGTCTGCTGGCAAAAAGCTCCTAACAGAGATGTGCCTCAAGGTTGCTGAATGAAGGCAGCCGGCCTCAGCCCTATTCACTGTATGTCTATGTCATACACGGGAAATGTTGCAGGAACCTGAAGTTATATATTGCCCCTTCCCTGCCAGAGGTACCTAACCCATCACGTTTCCCAGGCACTTTGCTCTGTGCTGGTGGATGTGCCAATGTTGCTGGCTGCATGCAGACTTGAGAACAGGCTCATTGCTGCAACTGGAGACATGAGGTGGTGGATGTAAAGTGATTGTAGCTCAGAGGTATGACACTGGCAATTTAAAAGCTGCCTTTTCTGCTTCCCTAGCCCTGTCAGGTAACCAAATCTCCTCTTGGTCAGTGACACCCCTGAGTAATTGCTGTAACAACTCCTTGGATCCGTGTAATCCATGTTTTACCACAGACAAAGAGTAGATATTTTAATATGTGCAGTCCCTTTAAATATAAGAGAGTGTCCAAAACAACAGGAGAGCTTCTGAATTCTATTCATTTTTGTTTATCTCACTTTATCTACAGCTTTTCTCCTCAGACAGATTTTGGTATAATTTGTTCAAGCTGAAACCGGGTGCAAGAAACAGCTGGAGTGTGTTTAATGCAGTATTTCCTTGCAAAGCTGACTTCTCTGGGCGAGACAAGGTCAGATAAAGACTAAGAACTGGCAGCTGGTGAGATGCAGTCAGCATTTCTTTAACCAGCAAAGTAGGCCCTGGTCATTTTCTTATGACAGGCTCAAGCGTCTGCCCATATGGACAATGAGTAAAGCTTTAGTGCTCGGAGCTCTGGTACATACAAGGCTACTTTCTTACCCACCTTGCAAGCAATAGAGCTAACAGATCTGGGAGTAAAGCAAACATTTGGAATATGCAAGGAAAGAAAAACAAGACCATACCTATGGCTCAGGCTGTGTCTCAGCGTTTCCTGATACATGCTTGTTGTCTCACAAAGCAGTGGAATTGGCAAGGTTGTTCACCTAACTCCACTCAAAATGGAGGTGTAAGAACAGTCCCAGAAGGGCTGCGGCAAGAGGGCTGTACTGCAAAGGAAGTTCAACATCGTTCTTGGAACAATACATCTGCTAATTGCCTTAATTTCAGCAAGGCTTTTAGACACAAAGGAAAGGGTAGAGCCAGCTAGATCTCAAAATTCTACTAAGTTGAGTCTTTGGAGACAGTCCCATGCAAAGGTGGAGCAAAGCTACATAATAGGTGGAAAAACACCAGGCATGTGAAAACCACAAAAAGTCAATTTAACTCATGGATCCAAACAAGTGTCTTTGAGTGAGTTGCATGAAATGAAGATCTTGCAAATGCTTCCTAAGCAAAGCAACATAAAATCCAAGAGACATAAAATCGAAAGAGCTAAAAACTGAGTTGTCTACTGGAGAGGGCAGGATACAGGTTTGGGGAGCTTGGTTCATTTCTCCACCCTTCCAGTGATTTATCGAGGGATCGTGGGCAGGTCACTGACTCAGACTCACCCCCAGCCAGCTCTAGACCTTTTAAGGATGATGCCTACATTTAGGACATCAGCATCTTAGGCCTCTTTCTACTGTCAGAGGAAAGCCATTAGTTTTCTAGAGGGCAATTCAGGTGAGCTAAGGTATTCATCTACTTCAGAAACTGTAGCAGAATACCTGTTGTTAGGCTGAGTGCTGGTCTCCTTGTTTCAAAACCCAGCTCTGAATATGGGGATGAATTCTTTGCCTAGAAGACGGGAGATGTGAATGTATTAAAAACCCTGAAACTCTCTAATGAAGATGATCCATTGGATAGTTGTGCACTGCTGTTAGTGATTTGCTTTGAAAGATTTTCCAAATTGATGCTTTGTTTCTGACTTCCTTGCAAGCCAGACGTGCCAAGACATAAGTAAATAAACCTTAAAAAGCACATTTTCTTCTAACCATTATTTGCAAATAAGTACTCTATCATATGTTGCTGCATTCACAGAAGAGGTTGTATATAGAACCCGATCTGGTTTTGTACAAATGACAATTTCTGTTATTTTCTTTTACTTCACTAAGTCCTTCTGTTGCAGTCTTTGAACAAGCCTCTTGTGTTTACTGATGACAGTCTTTACTGTAGTTAAATCCCTGCTTGCGTGCCCATTCTTAAGAGTCTGATTATCAAAACATGTAACTTTTTGGCATCTTTTCACAATTCTAGAAGACAAAAGTCATACTGCTGGTATTTTGACTTGCGATGGACCTCCAGACTATGTAGAAATACATCTCTTTTTGTTTCAAAACAGACTGCAAGCATAGCTATGAAAATATGTATCTGTCCTACTGGATTGAACTATTCATCTCACCACATTGTGTCCAACATAGCAATGCTGGACGTGTCTGCAAGAGCAAAATGTATGTCAGTTCAGAAAATGCAATCCAAGTTAAGCTCCACAGCAGATCCAGTTTATAATGGAAAAGAGGTAGGACCCCATATCCTCTGGGGCCTCTGCATGCAATCACACTCAAAGCCTGAGAGAAAGGGCTTTGGTTGCCTGCCCCATGTTAGACCCATAGGGCTTAACCTTGTGCGTGCCTCCTGCTATTATACTTGCTGCTCCTGCCCAAGAGCAAATGCATTCAGTAGAGGACCAAAACAAGAGGAGCTCCTACAGCTTGCTGGGACAGGGGACAGCCCAGCACCTTCCATACCCACAGCTTGCTTCAGTGGCAAGTGGACATACTTCTTCCCATGACATCCAGAGGCAGGTGGCTAAAGTAGGGGGGAAGTCCCTGTTAACTCTCACCTAAAAGAATTTCCCTACTGTCTAAAACTTGGCCTGGCTTCCAGTGACACATTTCCCTGACACTTCCAGTTCTTTGTTGTGGAAATTACAGGCAGGAGGAAGGTTTCACAAGGGTGTCTCTGACACCTGAATCTTTGTAAACCATCCTTTTTATGTTTCTACTAACAGCAATTTAAGCCCTGGGAGAAACTGTGACCTTTGCTCAGTAAAGTTGATTTTCTCCTCTATTTGAGCTCTGTGCCATTTTGATTTCTGCTATGACCACGTTTTGGCTGCTTGCTTTCTTTTACAGCACTTTACAATAATTGTAACTGTTGTAATTAAATTTATCAAGTCATTACAAGCCCCTTCAGCAAGGAGGACCCAACCTCCTCTAATTTTAAATAAACATAAACATGGTGGGAAGCAAAACTTGGACAACTCTGACAGTCTGTCCTCAGCCTCACCTTCACATTAGCTTGCCAGTAGTCTCACTCATTCTTGACCCAACTTTGCCATGGAGATGTAGCAAGTGATATACAAAAGGTGTGCAAAACAGGGAAAAACCCATCACAGAAATGGCTTTTTCCTCCTCCTTATATGCTGGGGCTCTAACAGCATGAATTTAGTAACTAGTATGTCTGTATCTTGTACTGACTCTCAGGACAAGAGAGGGTCCTGATGCATGTTTTAAACAGGGGCTGCAGGTGCTGGGTTAGTAGCAGTGCTTTATGAAGTCCACAACCATAATGTGAGATGGACATCTGCATCTTTTGAGAAACCTTGCTAATTGCAGATGTGGGGAAATGAGAAAGGTCAGTTGGTTTCTGTTCAGCTTGGAGAAGATCGGCAGGGGATCTTATCACTGTTTATAAATATCTGAAGTGCAGCAGTCAAATAGATGAGGCCAGGCTCTTTTCATTAGTGTGTAGCAACAGGACAAGGCACAAACTGGAACACAAGAAGTTCCATACTAATACAAGGAATACCTTTTTTAATGTGATTGACAGAGCACTGGAACAGGCTGCCCAAGGAGGCTGTGGACTCTCCTTCTCTGCAGATATTCAAGCCTGGATGCTTTCCTGTGCAACCTGCTGCAAGGAACCTGCTTTAGCTGAGGGCTGCACTCGATGATCTCCAGAGGTCCCTTCCAACCCCTGTGATTCTGTGACTCAGGGAAATTGCATGTCACTCTAAGGGCCCCAAATAGCAGAAGTATCTGGTAAAGGGAATTAGAAACTTCGTAGGCTGGGTAGTGACAGATGAGAATAAGGCCATTTCCCAGAAGGCTAGATTAGTTAGCTCTTTAATTTGCATGTTACCTTAGGGAGGAAGGGGACTCTTTTCCTTCCTCTTGTGTAAGATGAGACTGCTAAGAGGAAAAATACTGTGAGAGAGTCAGTCAGTGAAGTAAAGGGACAGCTAATGCAACTTTCACTTAATTGAGATTTGTGTTTCAAATCTGCAGAAAACAGCATGTTGCTTCCCTTGTTCCCTGGACAGAAAGGCACAGTTTTACAATCTCCTTTTATTGTTTCACTGATAAGCAGGCATTTCAGATTTCTGACACTATGCAAAATGTCCTTCAGAAATTCCAGTCAGCGCCATGGCCTTTCTAGCTGGAACATTAGGCCAGATCCTGGCTGTCTATCTAAGTTTTCACACCATTACAAAGTGTCATAGCTGTGGCAGGTACTTGCACTAGAAAGGGAAAAGGTAGCTTCCAAATGGGCAGCAGTGCAAACACAGAGCAAATGTTCAGAGCTTTGGGGCAAACTGGCTTGGCATGCACCAGAACAACCTGTTGAGCACAACTTTGTATTACTGTGTGTGACTCTGCACTTCCATTTTGCAAACACTGACTGCTAGTTGAAGTTTAGTCCTATTCTGCTTATTTTGTAAGATCCCTACTGTGACTCATACGGATTCCCACTGTAAATAGCTACAAAATTAGCAAATCTTCCTTTTTTGGCAAAACTTCCTCAAAATGTTTCTGTGTAGTACGCAGCTGGTATTTCCCTGCATCCAAGGAGGGCTCGGGGTTACCCCTTCCAGCGGAGGCCCATCTCCTGGCATGGTATTTCCCCTTCTGCACCACTGGCAAAGCATGTAAATTAGTTTTTGCATTCCTCTGATGAGCAACGGGCTTGCTTCATTCCAGTTAGTCTCAGGACCTGAAAGCAGAGAAGAAATCGCTGCAAGAGAGGATGTGGAGCTCCGACAACAATAATATTTATAATCCTTACAAAAAAAAATGTTTGAAGATGTTTTTGTTTTCTAAAAGAAAGAAGGAAACAAGGAAGGAAACAAGGAAGGAAACAAAGAAGGAAGGAAGGAAACAAGGAAGGAAACAAAGCAGGAAGGAAGGAAACAAAGCAGGAAGGAAGGAAGGAAACAAAGAAGGAAGGAAGGAAGGAAACAAAGAAGGAAGGAAGGAAACAGAAGGAAACAAAGAAGGAAAGAAACAAAGAAGGAAACAAAGAAGGAAACAAAGAAGGAAGGAAACGAAGGAAGGAAGGAAGGAAGGAAGGAAGGAAGGAAGGAAGGAAGGAAGGAAGGAAGGAAGGAATGAAGGAAGGAAGGAAGGAAAGAGAAAGAGAGAGAGAGAGAGAGAGAGAAAGAGAGAAAGAAAGAGAGAAAGAAAGAAAGAAGGAACCTTCAGTGCTCCCCAGGATATCATGTTTATGCTTTGTTACTCAAAGGAAACGTGTGTCATTTTTAACACCCATCAAAATGCTTTCTAACAAGGCACTTTGACAAAGAAGCAATTATCTGACATTGACATGAGTCACTTTGGCTTTATGTGCACATCTTAGAGAGAGAAACCTCAGGGAAAAAAATATTCTTAAATAAGAGCTGGCATGAAGCAGAGTTCCTAAGTGACAGGCCTGAAAAGGCCATGCCTATTTTATACAGAAACGATCGCTATCTTTCAACCCACATAACTGCATTGCATTTTTTCTTTCTTAACACCAAGCAAACAGAACAAAACAGAACAAAAACCCACCTGATTTCTTTCCTAACTTGCATATACTGATAAAGTTTATTATTTCAGTGGGCTAGGATTAGTTTTTATTTGTAGCTAGGTGACCTCTACTGGTAGATTCTTATCATTACTGTAATAGTTCACACATTCAGGCACAGATACAGTGATATCCCATGGGGTAAGCACTGCTCTGTGTGGACAAGACGACACAATACATAAACAGATACAATTCCAGCTCTGAAAAACAGACTCCCGCACTGGAAAGGTGTAAGCAACCATACAGCCTGGATTTCTCCACTCACAGAAGCTTTAGAGAGCAGTTTTTAGAGAGCCGCATACAAAAAGCTACAAGCATTTCAGTTGAGGGTTAGCTAACATTTCAGTTTATTCAACATCACGGTGGAAATGGCGAGTATTGCTCAGAAGGCCCCAAAATTTCATCCCTGGAGGTTATGGCAAAGGGAAGGGTTTGTCTCCACTTGCGTTCCTTTCTTGTTCTCGTCCCACGTGCCAACACTTCTGCTGGAGAAAGCTCGGCAGCAATGCAGGCTTTCTTCTGACTCAGCACTCTGCCGACGCTCCGTCCGCTATGATACGGCAGCACAGAATAACACCATACCGAAAAAAAAAACACGGGCATTCACCTGAGGTAAAACAATGCGACTCGCAGCTCGCAGCCTCGGTCTTTGTGATACCCAAGGTCACTCCTATTCTTGCAGCACAGTGCGAGGAAATACCACGAATACCGAGAGGGCCTTATCTGTTTATGAGAGGTGGAACTGGCACGCTCTCCGGGGCTGCAGCTCTGCGCAGGAGCTCGAGTTCATCCCAGCAGCTCCCCAAAGCCTGGGTTTGGAGCCCGCACGGTGCTCGGCGTGCTGCACACGCGTGTGCGTTCACCGTCACATTGCACCGACGAGGCAGCGGATGCGAAGGTGTTGAAAAAGCCGCGTTCCGGCGGCGTCCACCAAGAATTCGCCCCTTCCTGACCCTGCTGTTAGGCGCCCACACCTCAGACACCTCTATACCACCGCTGTGCCACCGCCGGGTCCGACGCGCATCCCGCAGGCACCTCCGCGCTGCAGCCCCGCTGCCGGCACCGCTGGGGCGGAGCGGCCCCCGCCCGCAGGTGCGAGGCGTCAAGCGCGAGGTGCGGGGCGGCCGTTCTCCCTCTGCCGCTGCCCAGCCC
>JAOWBP010002052.1:8492000-8516510 GCA_028571105.1 Tragopan temminckii | reverse complement strand
GCCGTGCCTCCCCGAGCCGCCGCCTGCCCCCGCGCCCCGCCGCCAGCGGGAGCCAGCGCCCAGCCGGCCACAGGAGAAGCCTCGTCCCTCCTCCCTCCCAGCTCCTCGGCTCTCTCTTAAACCCGTCTCGCCTCTTTCTCCCGCCGCCCGCTATGGATTGCAGCCGTCTGCTCCTCCCGCTGCTCGTCGCGCTGTGCCCGGCGCTGCTGCCGGCAGGTAGGTGCCTTAACCTCGCACGGGGGGCCGGCTGCTGAGCCGGGTGCTGAGCCGGGTGCTGAGCAGCTACCGCTCCCTCCGCAGCTCCCGGAGCCGAAGTGAGCGCCGCATCGCCGCCGCCCCCAGCCGCCGCTTCGCACCGCCGCGCCCGACGCTGCTCCTGTTCGTCGCTGCTGGACGAGGAGTGCGTGTACTTCTGCCACCTGGACATCATCTGGATCAACACTCCCGAGTGAGTGTGCCGCTGGGCTGGGGGATAGGGGGGTGGTGGTGGTGGTGGGATGGGGGCTTGGGAACGCAACAGAAAGGGGAAAACGATATTTCTGTGCACGGGCTCTCCTGCTTCTTCACCCCACCTGTTGCTTTCCTGCTGAGTTCAGCAGCGAGGTTCGCTAGGAGAACACAGAGCACCCAGGCTGAGCGAAGCACTCCTCGTTGCCCTAATGCACCTGCACTCCCCAGAGCTTTGGGTGCTGCTCTGTAGAACGTGCAGGATGCTCCTCACAGCCTGCGGAGTGGTTTTGCCAGCCTGCCTTTGTATGAGCATTTTGTCAGGCTGAAGGCTTGCTTGCACACGAGGTGGCCCCTCACCACCTCCTGCAGTGCCTTGCTGCAGAGCGGTGCATTCACAGCGTTCTGAGCTCTGTCCTCTTCTGTCATCTCCAGGCTGGATGTGGCTCTGGGCAGCCTGGTCTGGTAATTGGTGACCCTGTACATAGCAGGGGGGTTGAAACTAGATGATCATTGTGGTCCTTTTCAACCCAGGTCATTCTATGATTCTGTGATCTCCTCTCCAAAAAACTGGAGAGCCAGAGCCTCTGTAATGCCAGCTTTGGAGATCTGCACTACCACTCTGAGCAGAGAGGATCTGTGTTTTTATTGCTTCTTTCAGCATTGGCAGTTACCAAAGTTCAAAGAGATGAAACTTTATTGCTTTCTATCACACAGGGAGGGATAGCAGCCTTATGAAATCACAATTAGAAGGTCATTAGCTGTGCTAGTAGCCACTCTAATTACTATGTTGCAGGATCATCAGAAGTATTCGCATGGAAATTATGACCAACAAGGCATTCCCAATTCCACAACCTTTACTCACACAATCAATCCCATTGATAAGATTGTCCAATATACCTTGCTATTCCAAACCCACAAAATTGTTGGAGTGACTTTCATGTTGTCTCTTTGATCATAGGAAGACTGTTCCCTATGGTCTTGGAGGCCCTTCTCGGTCCAGAAGATCGCTGAAGGACATAATGCCCGAGATGCTTGCTGGTGCCAGCAACAGATGCCGATGTGCCAGCCAGAGAGACAAGAAATGTCTGAACTTCTGCCAGATGGGAAAAGATCTCTGGTGCGTCTATTGTTGCTACTCTTTAAAAGGCAGCGTGTGTGAATAGGGCTGGACTGTGGTAGACTTACTCATTTTGGCACTTGCTGAGTGAATAATCTCCTCAGAGCCTTGCCTCCTACCTTGGCGCTCATGCTGCTATGATACACTCCATGGTTTGGCCCAGAAAGATTGCTTATTGCATGCCTTGAGGAGTGGTTGGTGAGACACCTCGCCTTGTGGATTGCAGACTTGTTTTTTGTTTTAACAGCAGCACCTTTTCCCTTTTAACAGGGCTCAGTCCACAGCAGAGAAAACCTCACATCACCGCAACAAAGCTGGTGGTTGCGTTGGACCTAAATGCATGAACCAACAGTTTGTTGACAGCAGGAAAATGAAGAGGTGAGTTTTTTCTCATCCTGCTGTAGTTCCCCAGGGTAGCACTATAGGGTGCATAGTTCTCTCCCATTTGGGTCAACACAGGCTTAGCTGTTGATTGCAAACAGAGAGTTTTCTGGAAATCAGTGGCTTTGTTCATGCATTGGAGCCTTTGCTTGAAAAGACAAGAGTACCAAGCTCTGCTTGGTGTTATCCATCTGCTTAGAGGGAGCAAACTCATGCTTAAGACAACTATAAAATAATTAAATTATGAAAGAAATAATAGAACTCAGTATTCTAGTATGTTTGGATGTTATCTCAATTACTTAAAAATATGTCCCAACTATTTTACTACGAAATGGAGTCTGGTTGCCTTTCCTTAGATACTTTTCCTCCATTCTACTGGGCAAAGAAATTCTATCAGGATATTCAATAGGACAAGGAGAAATGGTGATAGGACAAGGGGGAATGATTTCAAACTAAAAGATGGGAGATTAGGTTGGGTATAAGGGAAAAGATTTTCACACTAAGAGTGGTGAGGCATGGGAACAGGTTATCCAGAGAGGTGACGGATGCCCCATCCCTGGAGGCATTCAAGGTCAAAATGGACAGAGCTCTGAGCAACCTGATGTAGCTGTAGGTGTCCCTGTTCATTGCGGGGCAGTTAGACTAGATGGCCTTTAAGGGTCCCTTCCAACTCAAACTGTTCTATGATTCATTATATCTGTTGTTCTGGCTGATGTGGCTGGCTTCCTAGAATGCAGAAGGCAGGTTTCTGCCTGCTGTGTCATTTACATTGTCTGATTAAATGTATGCACCATGAGTACAGGATTCTAGCAGTGGAAATGACAGCCAAAAGGTTGAGGAAAGGGAAGATGAAAATTAAATGAATATTTGAACCCAATTTAGTATCTGAAACTAAGAGTATATTTCAGAACTGCCCTTTGAGATCCATGCATTAAAAAGTTGAGTGGTGGTAGGTGGCAGTATCACTACACAGTGCGGTTCAGAGACGCGTGTATGCATCAGCTTTGGTACTTTTATGAACCCCACAGAGGTTGGAAGTCAGTTTTGGAGCTGAGCATTGGTACAGCTATGTCACCTTTGGTATTCAATCTTCAGCCCTAAGCCTGTGTGAAAGCACAGTGTGGGCAAAAGCTCTTCCATATAAACGTAGACTCTCAAGTGCTACTTTGGAAAGGAAAGCAGGGTTTATGCTAGCAGGCAGCCTGATGATTTTCAGTGATGCTTGGGCCCTAGAGGTCTTAAATCATTTTTGAAAATGGGGCTTATGTCCTGGAAAATGCACTCATTCACTGGGACTGAGTCAGTTTTACCTACAAGAAATGAAACAGCTGAGAAGAGTAACACGGAAGACCTCTTGGTTGGATATGTGCTATTTAAGGGCATTTAAATTTAGATGAATGTTTTAACTACTTTTAACGTTTGAACTGAAATTCTGAATGACATATTATTTAAATTGGTTTGAGTTGGTATAATGATGACAGATGTGTAGCAGTCGTTGGTTTCTGAGGATCCTATGGCAAAATTTGAGACTGAGGTTTATTTCATCAGACTGCTGAACGTGTGCACACTGAAAATGCATCTTCATTACTGTAACAATAAGAATATATTTCTTATTTTTTCAGGCTGGAGGCTATTGGTAACAGTATCAAAGCTTCCTTCAGTATTGCAAAGCTGAAGGCCGAGCTCCAAAAAGGACGGAAGCTGAAACATAACAGGGCAAGCAAAAGGCAAAGCATCTGGAAAAGCCTGAAAACGTCCTAGTGGGAGGATCATCCTGCCTTTCTTCTTTACGTTTGCTGTCAAAGCATCCCCAAAATTCTTTGACTTTTAACATTCCACAGTGGCAAAGGGCCTATCTGTCCAACTGTTTGTGCAGCAGGACAAAACACTGAGGAAGTCCCATATTTGGAGCTATAAAAGCAAAGGATTTCATCCTATTGGAATTCAGATGAATGGGGAGAAGGGAAATCCACAGTAATATACCTTAAAAGTCACCGTTCGGAAGAAACATTTGAATATTGCTACTGGAATGTTACCCATCAACTGGGCAGCTTTCAGGGTCTACATAAAAAGCATTTTGCAAGGAAGACCTGACTGATGTACTTAGGAAGGACAGAAAGCAAGATCTGAGCGGACAAACGTCAAAGTAAAAACTCTTACTTCTTGATTAAAATGCAAAAATGAAAGCCACAGTGCTACTCTTGTCAGGACTTACTGCATATGTACATGTCTACCTCGCATACTGTTTGTTGCACTCCTGCTAGAGTATTTTTATACCTTGTTATTGCCTTAACTAATCAGCTGCAACCCTTTGCCTTTTTTCAGAAGTCTAGTTTACTTGTACAACCAGAGTTATCTGAATGGGGGTTAGATGCTGTGCTTGTTCACATAGCCAAAATCCTTTGCCTTTGGATACCAAAGGATCATTCAGCAGAAAATAAATGTTGGAAGGCGCTGCTAGGTTTCCCACAACAAGGATATCTGGCTAACAAGTTCTAATAATAGAGATTGTTGTGTCTTGTACAACACCAAAACAGCACTGGAGTGAAGCTGTACCAGATACTGTTGTGAGATTCATTCAGTGCCTTGTTTGGTAGAAACACGTAGAGACAAAGGGTTGTTTTAAATTATGTCAAAAGGCTAATATTGGGTGAAAGTTTATAGCAGTGAATTTGTTCACGTTGTTGAATTTGCTGACAGGTTTGGTTGAATTTTATGTGCTTAATTTTTTTTTTTTTTTTTGTATTTATATTTACACAAGTACTTCATTATATTTACCATGTTGAATACATATTGAAGCAGGCCATATTGGTCTATGCGTGTTTTATGTATTTCTGTATGAAATTGGGAAATGCTTTATGCCTATCAAGGTAAATGTCTTCAGAAATAAATATTTTTAATTACTATATTGGCTTGTTTTCAGTGTGCCCTGCTTTTTCTGTGCGCTGACATAAGAAGCTGACCTGGGTGAACTCTGTGCTCATGACTGCCTTTCTATCAGAATAGCAAAATCCCAGCCTGGGCAGTTTATGCCAGGCCTATGCTAGATGTGAGACAACAGACAGCACTTCCTCAAATCTTCCACACAAAAACTTGCTGATGAATTTGAGTTGGCCAGATGAGTTTAGAGTGCTCTTTCACGTCACTAATGTCATTTTTCATCCAATGTTGAATATACTGTACCGTTAAAATATTGCCAGTAAATTATGGATGTTGGATGTTAATGAACTAGAGGAGAAAAATGCACACAGTGGATGCTTTGTGGTCTATATTGGCCCCAGTAGGGTTATATTATTTATTACTATGCTATTCCTGAAGTCTCAACCCATGCTACCAAAGCTAAAGATGGAGACCTCAATAGGTCTTGGCCCCAAACTAGGAAAGTGCTAGAGCAGAAGTTGAACATTGCACATCTCTAGATAATTTGGGCTAATGTAGTTATAGCTGGAAAGATGCTTAAAGCAAATCAATGGATGTAATGATCTCTGATTATGTAGTGGGAGAGAAAAAAAGAACCCCAGTCCAAGAAAAAGAAAAAGAAAAATCAGTAGTTCAAGTTTTTTAGATAAAATTTTATTTTTGAAGAAAACTTTTATGAGCAGATAAAATACAAGGCATGAGACAAAACCTGGCTACGCTGGCTGTTAAAAAATGCTAGTATTGTTCTAGATTTCTTTGTTGATGTTCATTTGCTTGCAGCTCACTCCATATCCCAACACCAGAAGTCTACGTGCAGCCTCTGCTCTGTTTTCTTCATGCTACTCTGCTACTTTTTGTGTGATGATAAAAGCCGAGAGGTGGCAGTATCGGCAGCCTGGCTCTGTATTAAGTGCTGGTTGCTGTAGTTTGTGTTAACAAGCTGGACCAAAAAACAGAATTCAACAATCTGTCTCAGAGAATAAGCAAAAGGGAGCATCAGGCTCTTTATCTGAAGGCTGGCTCACGTACAAATACCACGGTCCCTCCCAAAGGTTTGCTCCTTCTCAAAGTGAGTCCCATGGCAGAAAGACCTTTAAACCCCCGGTGAAAAAAAAAAGAGAGGCATGCTATGTGCTGGGATTTCTGGCACCGAGGATGTGGCAGAGTAGAAGTACATTCTTATTTATAATAAATGATCTGAGTGAAAAAATATTCTACCTGAAGCCAATGGAAACATTGCTCTGATTGCGGAGGCAAGGCTGCAAAATTAGAGCTTTCATTCTTTTATCTAGAACTCATCTCAATTTTTGTCTCACAAAGTAAACCTTTCATGGCTGTGATCTGTTTGCAAGTAAATGAACGTTTTCTCTAATATGAGATGAGATCTGAGAAGGACAAGTGAGAGCATACAGAGAAGATGGGTTTCCACAGTGGCCCTTCCCTAATGGTCCCAAAATACACCTGAAATCACAACTCAGATTAAAATCAAGGAATGGCCCAGTTCCTAAGCTGTTACCAAGTTGTATCTCCTCTCATTTTTCATGGATTCATCATGATCACTGCTGAAATTGCAAAAACCTTCATTGGAAAAGGCTATTTCTCCCTAATTTATGCTTGCCGTACTGATTTCATTCAATACTATGTGCGTTTCTTACTTGCTCCATCTGTTTATTTTCATTTTCTCTGAAGAAAAGTTGTTTTGACTGCATACCAAAGCAAGGTATACAATAAAACAAAGCTTTGACATGTGAGTCAGGCTTGAAGTCAGGAAAATAATACAATGCCACTGAAATTCCTTCCACCTTATCTACATAATTCTGACCTAATTTTTCCAGAAATGGCAACTCTAATCTGTACCACGTTATCATGAACTGCCCTAAAATAATTCACACAGGATGTCCTAATGTTGCCTATAGAAGTTACCAAATGCCAGCCTTTTTGTTCATGTTTCCTTACATTAGGATAAATTTAGCCACTACAACGCATTTCTATATTTACAAACAGAATGAGCTGGTTAGACCACTGTTTGAACGCTATCTGATGTTTATTATTTTCTTAGCACTCAGTTATTTGCCTCTGTGTATATAAAACCGTATCAATTTCAGCTTCATCTGCACTGTGGTGCTATTATTAGGTTCCCTGCATAGAAATCCAGCTCCCTTTCTTGACCAGTATCTTTGTTTAATTTACTGTTCTTCCTTTGTGACTCAGGAAACAAAAGGACAGAGTTTTTGATTTATTAGATGTGAATTCTTGGAAGCTGTGATGGTGAGTGTAAGTATGCAAAGAGACAGAATGCCACAGATAAAGTACAAAGATACTGGCAGGATTATTTTTCCCGGAGTAAACATCATGCAAAGGAGATTTTGGAAACACAGCCAAAATCAGTGGTCAAGTTTTTCTTTACTTTATATCTCTGATAAAATCTGAACTAGGTGAAAAATGATAGGGGAGCCTATTTTTCTATTTCTCAATATGGTTAAACTATCGGCTGCTATGCCTCTGCAGCATGCCTGGGACAGGCTCCTGTATTCTGATCAGGTCAAGGAGACCTGATTCTGTCTGAAGTCCACCGGGTCACTCGGTCAGCCAACAGTTCTCTCAGTATGGAGGCATCTTTTATTTCAGTGAAAACAAGAGCAGAGCTTGACCCAGAAAGGCTTTTTTCTCTCTGATATCACCATGAAGAGAGCAAACGGACACTGATTTGCTGATGCTAGCACAAGACTTCAGTGGCTTTCATTGCTGCTGATCTGCCTTTTAATTTTTTCTTGCTTTTTTTTTTTTTTTTTTTTTTTTTGTCTCACAAGCATTTGCTAGCAACAAATTTCATAAATATCTCTTTGGGTCAGTTTGCCTTTGGCTCAAGAAAGCTGCTTGTAGGAGAAGAAGAGCCCTGTGGAACCTGTGGTTTCATCAACCTCTTCAGCTATTTTGGGGGCTGCAGAAATTATTTGAGTTCAGCAGCTGTACTTCAAGCTCACGTTGTTGTTGAGTTTTTTTCCCCCAAGGAAATAATAATAACAACAAAAAATTAAACCACTAAAACTAACTTTTTTTTCCCCCAGCTAATGGAAATAAATGTATGTTGTGTACCAATCATTAGAAACAAAACTGGTCTCTATTCTTTCGAGAAGAAAGAAGCACTGTCATGTAGCCTGGATTTACATTTACCTCTGCTTTCTCCATCTCTTTTCACAGGTGTGATTTAATCAAGCACTTGGTGTAGTGTCCATCATAAAAAATGAGTCAATGACCTTAGGACACACCTGTTCAAAGGTAGACACATGCATTCAGTGTTCTGATGAACCAGAACTATTCCCCTAGTCATCTTCTCATTCAGTCCTGTTGTTTCAAGAGATTTGTTTTTCTTCTACTTCTTGTTCTCATCCTCTCTCATTTCTAACAGAGACATAAAGCAGTGATATTCACAAACTAGACAGCAAACTAAAGTGGACAGAAAAATTGGGCAAATGGTGCTCATTGTACTCTTTGCAGAAACAGGCCTTTACATTGCCTACTTGTATGCAGAAAAGTTCTTAAGTAACTGTGACCTATGACAAGTGATTTAACCCATAACTATGCAAAGAGGTGCTGGCTACTTTGCAAGGACCAAGCTCCCTCCTGGAGGAAGTAGGGATTTCTGTACTTTCTCATGCCCTGAACTTGCTCACCCACTTTGGTGAGTATCCCTGGAGCAGCATAAGTGAGCATAAAACATGAAATATAACATCATCCCCTGGAAATGTAAACCATCCTTTCCACTTGGCCACAGGTTCCCCCTGGGTAATGCCAACTGAGCTGCTTTGCAATGCAGCTCAACCACTGATACGTATGGTCTCCAAATCCTCCCAGTGGTTTTATAGGTATCTTATAGCAACATTTTCTGAGAAAGCATCTCAGCTGGGGAAGTTGTCCGCTGGTCACAGTTTCCCTACAGATGGACCAACATGATGTCACGTGGGTTAGCTTGGAGGAGCTCCACTGGCTTCACCAGCCTAGGGAGACAGTCACATAGATACAGAACGTAAACATGAAATCTACAAATACTTCTACAGAGACTCCTTTGTCCATATTTCTTTCACATGCTCACAAGAAGAATTGTTTTCATCATTTTTCCAAAAACTATACTCCTGTGTCTTTCTAGAATCTGATGGCCTTTGTTGAGGACTTGGTCCGTGGATTTCCTTCTAGGCCTCTGCTAATCATTACGTCTTTCTCAGTATGCATCCAGCAGGACACTTTGCAGGTTTGTGCTTTCCAGTGGTTTGAAAACAGTGTGCACTAAAGCTGTTAATTTAATTGTACTGGCCCCAAGTCTGCTTCATTATAAACAAGAGAACAGCTTTCATTTGGATGGAAGGTGAGGTGTCTGCAAGTGCTGTCTTTGCCCTGAATTGGCAATGGATTATGGATCGTTGATTTTGGTGTTGACCCTTTAGGCAAGTCACAAAGTTGGCTGGGTATCACTGTGCAGTAAAACTGTATTCTTTGAACTAACTACTTTTTGCTGAGTCATTATTTTGCTCCACAAACATTTCTGAAAATGTCTATACATGCACAGAGGTCAACTTTCTAAACCAACTACAACCTTTCTTTCTTCACTATTTGTTTTTCTTCTTTCAAGCATTTCTTTGCTGCTTTTGTGGCCAAGTACAGCTTTTGTGAGCTGTTTCTGGACGAAGCTCTGATCATGGTTGTTTGTTCTACCTGTGATCCATGAACGTCTGAAGAACCATGAAATGTGATTAAGGGATGCAAATTCATACATGCTTTGCAACAACCTGCATATGTGAAATTCTTGGAACAGTTTGCACTTCCACTGGGAATTTTTTAGTGGTCCGCATTAAATATAAAGTAAATCTTTGTGTTATACATGGAAAGTATGTTTAAAAAAAGGTTGCAAAAACAAGATGTCAGCATAGACAAGAACAGAATTGAGTCCAGACTCATAGCAAATAAGAAAGATATTCTGATTAAAAAAACTGTTTGTATAACTGCATTAGCAGGTATTGCAAAGTGTGCATGTAGCAGGGCGGATAAGCACAGTGTGGAAAAGTCAAAGCACTTGGTAAATCTGCACGTGTACCTGTAGCATGGACACGAATGCATGTGTAATACAGCACGGTGAAGGTGTTTCTGGTGATGTACTACACATTTTGGATTTACTTCCTTCTGTCAAAAAACTCTAGTCTCGAGGGGCTCTCTGTCTCTATATTTGTCTTTTTTATCCCCTTTTAATACAGCAGACTCTGGTCAGTATGGCCAAATTATTCAGGTGCCCTCACCAAGGATGCTTTATCTGCTGCTCGCAGCACCCTGCCCAGGCAGTGCTGTGCACAATGGTTGCTTTTGCCTGTACTTCTGTTAAAAAAGCTCGTGGTGTTTACATGGATTTTTTTACTATGAGGTCTACAAACTGCCCTCAGTTTTTCCTCTCTGGACAGCACATTTGCACAGCTCTGAATGGTTTATGGCTAATTGGAAACAGAACACAGGTTTGTGGGGTTTTGTTTTGTTTTTGTCTTTCTGCTGCATTCATTTGTTTAGCTGCTCTGTGGGGATTCAACAGGGATATTGTCAAGGAGATAAATAAGCTATAGCCTGTGTGACTTCAGTGTGCTAAGAAATGCCTCCTTTTAACCTGACATCCCCACAAAATTGGATCAGGTGTCGGAAAGACTGACAAAACATCTGAGGACATGAGATATGCAGCAAATGACTGATCTCCACATCCTATTTGGGTCTACAGTAGCTTTGGAGGGGAGCTGATGCAGAACTGCCCTTCTCTCTCTACCTGACAATCTTGAACAGCTGATATATTGCCAGAACTAATTGTTGCCCTGACAGGCCTTTGATCCCTGGAAGAGTCAATTTATAACTGACGAGCTCCTTTTACATACCTCTGCTGGTGGAGCTGTTGAGATAGTTACAGAATCAATAATCGCTGTCATCTGGGGATCCTTTAGTTTTCTCTCATTTATTTAGGAGGCAGTTCTGAGTGTCTGTAAATGCTCATCCCTAGCTTCCCAGCACCTTGCCCAGAAAAAGATAGGCATTGCTACAGGAGTTAGTCTTGGTATGAGGAGAGAACGTGTACCTGAAGAGCAGAAAAGTGCAAGTGGATGTGGAGGAGGAGGAAAGACGGTCTCCAGTCTGTACTCAGCCACTTATGATGGTCTTGCCAAGGAGGAGGACATAGTTGAAAACAAAGGCAGAATAGTCTTTACCTACATGAAGGAACCAAACAATATTTGACTGAATTACGTTCTTATGGGTGAGAGCAAAGTTGCAGAATTTGGATCTGTTTTTCAAGGGCATTTCATGACCACTACATGATGGAGAACTCAAAGAAACCTTCTCCTTGGACTCTCTGAGGTGTTGCTAATTCTTGCATCAGACTCCTCTGCAAAGCCATAAGGATACGGCAGAGGTCATAATACTCTTGCATAGTCATTTGATGATTTCATTTTTCTCTTTTTGACAGAAAAATAAGATTATGTTTTATTATAGAAGGATACTGATGGTTAGAGGAGATACAGTCGAGCTGCGTGCTCAGCCCTCACAAAGCTCAACTATCAAAGCTTGCTGGACATCCAGAAAGGGGCAGTACCAGCACAGAAATGGGCCTGCCCTTCAGTAGACCTCCCTGAGCAAGGCCTGAAGGTGCTGGAGGAGCAATGGGCATTACTAGTGATGGCAATGCCAAGAGAGGCTGAATTCCAAACAGGCCTGCTCACAGGCAGTTTTAGCATCACCACTGCACATCAGGGACTCCCTTTTTCTTGGACCATCAGAAGCAAAGGACAATTTCAAAGAACACTGCAATAACAGCACTTGGATCTGAAGGAAAATCCTTGCTCTGCTCTTGCTGTTTTCTCATTCTCCAGTTGTGATAACGAAACAGGAACGCTCCAGCAGGACCTGGCTGACTCCTGGAAATAAAGTTTGCAGACATGGACCCAGTGTCATTACCACTGACAAATTTTTGAAAACACATCCTCGCAGCCATGAGTCTGTCTTATATCTGGGAACTTCATTTGCACGCAATCCTGTCTTTCAGTACAATCACTTTTCCTGTGCCTGATTATTCCGATGAGAGAGCGCTCATTAGAAAAATGGAACGACACAACCCAATTGCAAGCATGAACAATAGGAGGTGCTGACTGATGCTTCACTTCTCACTCACCCCTGAAAGCTTACAGACAAATGTGAGGTTTTGTGGTGTGGTTCAGTGTGGTTACTCTGAAGCTGTCTGCGGCCTGGCCACCAAGGCTTGTTCTCACCGCAGACAAAGGAGATGAGCCCTGAGTGAAATTTCTCTCTGATGTCCTCCAGATTGAGGAACACTTTGACCAAATTGAGAAAGAAATAACTGAGATGTGCTGAATCTTTTGCCTTAAGTATTTCCAAGTACACTGACTGGGGTCAGCTGTCACTTTCCCAGTGTAAGTTGGACTTATTGAGCATACTATGAATTCAGAATTTTGAGTTACCTAGAGTGGCCTATATGAAGTAAAGACAGGAGACATCAGTAAAAGTGACAGAAATGGAATGTGAACATGCTCATACAGTGATATCCAACTCATCTCCAGCCTAATCCTTCACTATCAAGCGATTTATTCTTAATGTGCTATTTATTTTAAAGAACAGGTATGCTTCTCAGCTAGATAAATTGTTCAGAAACAGCACTAAGTAAGAAATAAGGGAAGAGAAAAGGAGAGATACACATCCAGCCTAATTTTGAGATAAATGGTTAAATGCAAAGAGTCTAGGAGATC
Organism: Tragopan temminckii; assembly: GCA_028571105.1. Taxonomy (NCBI): domain Eukaryota; kingdom Metazoa; phylum Chordata; class Aves; order Galliformes; family Phasianidae; genus Tragopan; species Tragopan temminckii. The sequence continues at coordinate 8,503,862 of JAOWBP010002052.1, read as the reverse complement.
CTCTCCGAAGAAAGGAGATTGCTCCCAAGACATTATGCCATGAGATTATAATAAGAGAGGCGATATGGGCCAAGAGGACAGGTTTATAAGGAGATGCCAGAAAATATGACAGAAGAGTAACTGTGGGGAAATAGTCTTTTGGCAACATGGAGGTTCAGTAGAAAAAATCTTTGTGTCTAGACTGAGCCAGTTTAACTTACATAGCTGACTGATGCACTTGAGCTGAGAAGAATGACCCTCTGGAGGCATCTGACTTTCTCAATTGACTGGGCAAAGGAGCCTAGAGAGATTACACCACTTTATCTTCATAAAGTAGCTTTTGAGGGGTACAACATTATTAAGCAGAAGGAAATGTGCATTTGGGCCTACTGTAGTCAATATCTAATATTCTCATGTGAAATCTGAATTTCCCACGGAAGAACAGCAGATTAGCTATCTTTTTTTCAATTGTTCTTTCATAGAAAAATAATTCTCTTCCAATATCTTCTAAGATAAGCAAGTGCTAAGAGCAATATGCACTATATAACAGCTATGAAATCAACTGAAGGCGTAGTGAAGAAAATAAAGGAAACTCTTGGCAGGATAAAATCATCTGCCTAAGTTGGATTTCTAGGACAGGTTTAATTACTATGAACGATCTCTAGAACTTTGCATCCTGAAAAGGCAGAAAGACAAAGGAAAGAAGAAAGCAAGAGAGAAACAAGTCTGATGATAATTTAATTCCCATGAAATTTTGAATGAGGCTAGCTCCTGCAGCCTGGCCTGTAACACTCACATAGCTGGGATGACACGACGGGATGAAATGGCTAATTTTGATTACCATAATGAGAGAGAAAAAAAAGACATTCTTGGTCTTTTCTAACTTAATCAGATATTTGGAAGGCCTGCCACTTCTAAGAGATGTTATTTTTAATTGTACATTTCCAGGATAATCTTACAATGGAAATTCTTCCATCCTGGAAAAAGGGAAAAGTTGAACTACTGAAAGGAAGCAGTTCAAAATTAAGATGATTAGAAAGTGAGAATTTCGATGTGGTTAGAAAGGATGTAGAAACAGCACTGAAGCCGTTTCTTTCAAGAGTGTACATGCCAGGATCTCAGTAACGATCAGTTCTCACAGTGCTCACTCCCAGTTTGAAGAAACTTAATGAATTCGTGCCACATATGATAGCAATCAGAAAGTCAGATCATTTAGGCAACACTGATATTCCTTGAGAGAACTAGTTTAAGCCAAATTTCTCAATATGAGTTTGGCTGGTGAAAAAGTTGAAGTCAGGATGGATGTTTCCAGAGTGGTATCGAACACGAGAAGTGACCATGTCCAGGCCCACCACACCCTGCCCTGAAATATCTAGTGATGTAAGTGAAAAGTTATGCTAGCTTTGAGCCAGGTGAGTACTCACTGAAACTTGATGAAGTGACTTCATGCACTGGAGATAGAGAACAAAGCTGTGGGATGAGGCCACCTTGATTTGAATTGATTTCTCATTAATGTTTGACCACAGAGAGTACAGCCAACTGCTGCAAAAATATTATAATGGCAAAGAAGTATTCTTCTCAGGTCTTTAATATTCTCAGGTGATCAAATGTGAGTTACATGCCTACTATTATTTTGGATAAGCTGAAATGTGTTTCTCTTCACTGGATGAGGTGGTAAAGATACAGGTAACGTCTAAATTGATCTTGACGTTTCACTGCAGGCAAAAACAAGGGAAAGGACAATAGTGTGCCTCTTGTGCTCTTAAAAACAAACGCACACAAATAGAAGTGATAACATTTGTTGACTTGCCTCCTGATCCAGAGACTTGTATACAACTACAAAGATGGAGCAAGCTTAGCTTATCTCCTGTTTGTTTATTGAGCAGTTTACCTGGTATAGATGCTGTCCTCAAGTTCACAGCAACTCATGTTTGATTTTCACAGGATTACAGTAACACAAAGAACTCTGCTGGGGAAGTTCCTGCAAACCTGAATGAAAAGTAACTGTAAGGAAGGCAACTTCAAGAAGTGAGTTTTCCATCCAGGCACCATCCTCTGTGACCTCCCAGATTAGTGACTGCACTAACACTAAAAGTCATGGTCGGTCTACATGTCTAACCTATACAGCTTCCAGAATGCTTGTGACTATGGGAAAGAGTAGAAGAGAAAGGTAGACAAGGAGGACATGGGAGTCTCATATTAAGATACCAGCACATATCTACTCCAAGATATAGATACTTGCTGGCTGTAAGTTATGGGACTTATCACACTGCACAGAAACTAGAAGAGTCTGGAAATCTTGCAGGAACAGGATTTCTTTTGAGATTTTGAGTAATGCCTGCTTCTGAAGTTCTGGCAGGCAATAAAAGAATAAGTGAAAGACAGAGGAGGAAATTTTGCTGTGTCTTATGCAAGCCCTGCATTTGTACTCTGACATGTACTCTGTACATTGACTTCTGCAGGACTTCAGCCAATGCCAAAATGTGTTGGAGATGATTTTTTATATATGCTCAAAGAATTAATTAAATCAGGGTGCAAAGTCATGGGAAGAGCTAGATAGAGCTAATTCCACTGTTTATAGCTTGTGATGAAGGGCACAATTGCTAAGAATCTGTTCATCTTTTCCAGCTGCTGATACCAACCTTTTAACATTTGTCTGAGCGACACCATCATTTCTTCAGTGTTGATACTTTTCTGTTTCCCACTACACTCATTTGATTTATCTTTCTAGAGCCTAATTTTGCTGATACATCCATAATAATTTGTCATGCAGTTCTGGAGGTGAAGTAATGGCAGGAACAGTTAGTTAAACTGAAAGGCAGACTCAAGTCTGCAACCCTGGCCATTAAATACTTTCAGTGGCAACTTAGATATATTTAACCTTTTTTTTCCTGCTACTATTTCAGTTAAAAAATCTGATTCATACTAATTTGTTTGGAAAATTCAGTTTCAAACTAGCATTCAATTCCTCCAGGGTTTCACTGTCTTGTATCATAAAAGATATATTTCCTTATGTGATTTTTCATTCAAACAGATGAAAATTGATGAGCAAAGCTGAGTGAACTGAAATTCTGCTATGCTGAATCTCCAGCACAAGATGCTATTATGGGAAACAGAGAACTGGTGAGAAAGGGATGCTGTCACAAATGACAGATTTCAGTATTGTAGTCCTTAATTCTGAACAAAGTAATGCTGACATAAGACATAAAAAACATAAAAATATTTTTCATTGTGAATCAAGTGCTCTGGAAAGATGTGAATTCTTTTTATATTTTAAAAGGGAAAAAAAAAAAGTACTGTATTCAAGACACAATAACATAAAAATAGATGCATTTTATTTAATCACAGGATCACAGAATGGCCAGGGTTGGAAGGGACCTCAGGGATCATCAATCTCCAACCCCTCTGCCACATGCAGGGTCACCAACCTCCCCATTCAATACCAGACCAGGCTGCCCAGGGCCCATCCAACCTGGCCTTGAACACCTCCAGGGACGGGGCATCCACAACCTCTCTGGGCAGCCTGTTCCAGCACCTCACCACTCTCTCTGTAAAGAATTTCCCCCTGACATCCAACCTAAATCTTCCCTCCCTCAACTTAAAACCATTTTCCCTTGTCCTGCCATTATCTACCCTTTTAAAGAGTTGACTCCCCTCCTTTTTGTAGGCTCCCTTTATGTGCTGGAAGGATGTGTCAGCACCTACTTCTTTCAGAGCTCTGCAATATTGTGAATGTGTATTTCTGAACAATTAACTAAGTTTCCAGTGCAAATGAGTTACAACTGAAGAACTTGGTATTCAAGGTTGGTAAAATTTTGCAGTTTCGTCATACATGAATGCATCATCTGTTTTGCTTAATAAGTAGCTATTTTTAAATTATGTTTCATATCTTTTCTACTGTTCTTTGATGAAGAGCCTAGGAAACAGTTTAGCAAACTCTGACACACTAGACAGAAATAGCTTCAAAAGAATTCTGATCAACATTTCCCTCCAAGTACAGGAGTATTCAGCCACATTTTGTTATTTATAAGGTATGCTGTTTAGCAGATGCATATGTTTGCAAGGTGTCCAACTTATTTTTAATAGCTTATTTATCAGAGCTGGTTCATTATTTACAAATTAGATCCTTTTTTAAGGATCTAAATTCTTGTAGAACTAAAAATGGTGTTCTAAATTTTGGTTTTCAAAGCATTTTTGGATGCTTTTTGCTGACATGGACAAAACAGGCCATTTTCTATTAGGAACTTCCCTTCTGTCATTTCTTTCCTCTACATACTTTTGCTTCTATTTTCCACTCTTTTTCAGTAATGGAAATGTTAAATGTGAGGATGGGGAAGGGAAAGAGGAATACCAGTTTAAAAGCAATAAAGGAGAAAAGCTTCAGTCCTGGTTTGCTGTTAAAAATAGGCCAGTCTGTTACAATGATCCTCTCTGTTTTTGCAATTACTGTTGTAGCAACAGCAAGTTTTTAGAGAACTGATAGGAAAAAGTCACTTTATTGCTACTGTTCTTCAAGGACTCTGCTCCTATTTCAGGTGGTGTTGATAAGTTTTGTTAACTAGACCAGGGAGTCCTGGGAAGTTTGATTTGGAATAGTCGTGCAAAATTAAGCCTTTTCAGCAATAGCAAGGATCTCAGTGAGAAACAGAAAAATCAAGGGTTCAGTCTTGTCTCCCTTAATCTGAGCTGGCTGCATTTCTTTGGGAGAGGCCCATCTTTGCCCTGCTGATTTCTTCATCCCATGCCTTGTCTGTCTGTTTCGGACAGATGCAGTGAACTCATGAAAGCTGGATTCCACGCTGAGAAACATTTACCCACTGGCCCTGGGGAGGCCCACATCAGGCAGCCCACCACCACACAGCTATGGGACCACTAAAGTCACCCTTCAGGACTAGAAGGTGCTCAGATGAATAATTCCGCACAACTGACAGAACTGGAGAACTGAGGCATGGATGTGATGTACCCATCTGCCAACTGAACTGCATTACCGTTGGGACCTGGAAACAAAGCACTTAGGAAAATTGAGGCATGGAGTCGCCATTGCTCTTCCCCCAGCTTGTCTGGAATGTCATTTCCTACTTAGCATGCCAGTTCAGAGCTATGACTTTTTCATCATGTTCTTTTCAAAAGGAAACAGCCCTGGTCCCTAAAGAAGACTTAACCACCATCCAGTCCCAAGTGGCCCCTTCTAGTTGGTCTCTCTTCCAGCTGTCTGTCTCTTGGTTTTAATGAACTGAAGCCATAACAAAGTCCGGACAACACAAGAGCAATTCAGTACTGAATTTCTTTCAGCAGTGCTAATTCCTTTGGCCTTTAGAGGGGCACTGAACCAGAAACACACCTCAAATGGGCAGACAGTAAAACAACGCAAACAAACAAGCTGGGGAAACAAACTGGAAGGTTAAAGAAAAGATAACCTATGTCTGTTCTTGGGAAAGTGGAGTGTTTTCCTCCTGTTCAATTCACCTCATGGCTAGGCAGGTCAGGACTGATGGCACTTGGTAGCCCACCTATAAAAACAAATATTGCTCTATCATTGAGTGCTCCACTGTTGACACTCAATGCCTTTTCATTTTTGAAGACTCTCTTCAGAATAAGTAAAACTCAGCCTGACTAATTAACGTGCGCAAATCTTTTGTCTTGATTGAATTTTGTGTGCCAATGAACATGTAAGAAAGCAGGACCTCCAGGAGGGCCTGAGAAATTGCAAGAGAGAAAGAAGAGATGAGCGTGCAAAAATGCCTAAGAGAAAACTAAATATGTGTGTATGTGTGAAATGAAGGTCAAGGAGCCTTTTCCCTTTGTTAATGCCATATTACAAGATTTCTTATTTTTAAAGAATGTCTGAAACGGCACATGATAAAGAATGTAGGGTAATGGGGCATTTCATTTGTATTTCCTTGTCTGGATGTTGGGCATGTCAAGTTAGATGCCACTAAACACACAGCTTATAGCTATTGGGTGATCTCTACAACCTTCCTGGTTTAACAGGAGGTTGGGCTGAGAAACTGCATGGAATGTTGAACCTTGATTTCCTGCTATTTTTGCAAGGCATGACATTTGCATACCCAGAGATACCCTGTAGGATGAGATGTATGAGTTACCCTTGCCTAGGATCATCAACCCAGCCTACATACTCTGACAAATAACTATTGAGTTAACAGCTTAATCCTTTCTCAGTTCAGCTTGGACCTCACACAGCACCCTGTAAGGAAATTATTTCTCACATCACTTTTATTTCCACTGTACACCTTCCTGCCAAAAGAGGACTGTTCTGGATGTACGGGCACAGATTATTGTATGTACATCAGCAATTCTTTTGGAAAACACCACAGTTCATCACTGGTGATAAAAATCTATGAGCTCTCCCACGGGCTTTTTATGTGAGTCACAAAACACAGGGAGCTTGAGAGCCAGTGTAAAATTGGAGGAAAAAAATTGGCTTATTACAGTGCAAGTCTGCAGCTGAACAAGGAGTATGGGTTTGCAGGCAGGAAGGTTCTCACACACTACTTACTGTGCTTGTAAATGCATGCATTAACCAAGGGAAAAGAAAAAAAAAAAGCATTGATATAGAATAGAACCTCTTATTCCAGAATTCTCACCTCTTTTTGTCTGAAGCAAGGTTAATGAAATTGCTCAGCCATGCCAATCTGTTGAGCCACGAGTTTGCTTACCATGCAGACAGCCAAACGCAGATAGGAGATCTGTCTGGAAGACAACCCTTGATGTCTTCCTCTTGTCAGAAGCCTCAAACCTGAAAATCTTCTTGGTTGGGGAAATGAGGCGGAGAACCTTTTGGTTCCATTTCCCCTCCTATGCAACAGTGACCTGATTCTCTGTGACAAAATAATTATATTTCATTGAAATGCAGCTCTACAGTGAAAGCCACCACTGTCAGGAAGATATGTAGAGTGTGTACCTTAACTATAAGCTCACACAGAAATACATTTTTATATATTTATACGTACATACATGCTTATACACATACATTTGTATGTAAAAATTGTTTACATTGGACCTGACATCAGCTCACTGAAGGAAAAGGTTCTGTATCTCAAAATGTTTCTTGCAGTTATTCTTTAGTCTGTGACTGGATCAGGACTTAGGAAGTTTCTCAGCTGTAGCACAATTTATTGGTGAGCAGAGGGTTTACAAAATTGTGACAAGAGTAGCTGAAGTACAGAAAAAAAAAAAGAAAAGAAGAAAAAGAAATATAGCTGGGATCCATAATATTTGCTTCATTTTTAAAAGAAAATTAGGGCTTCTCCATAAGAAACATACTTTGTTGTCTTGGTCAGCAAGCTCAAAAGCAACAATGAGACTATTTAAAATTGTCCCTGTTTCGGGTATCATCTGTTTGCCAAGGATTCAATCACGTCTCCCTGGCTTGTATATAGAAACAGAGGGGATCATAGAATGGCTTGGGTTCCAAGGGACCCCAAGCATCATCAAGTTCCAACCCCATTGCCACAGGCAGGGCTACCAATGTCTATGAAAAGTACTAGATCAGGTTGCCCAGGCCCCATGCAACCCGGCCTTAAACACGTCCAGGGATGAGGAATCTCTTCTGACCACTGGAGCACTTAAATTAACTTTTCACTGGTTTAGTTTCTGCAACCAAACAATGTGACAAGCCACAGGTATTATTAGGAACACTAATATGAATATGAACATTTCTCCTCTTGAAGGTCCTGTCCTGGAGCAAGAAATGAAGTAACAACACAAAAAGGAGGTGGTTTAGTGATCCTGATATTTTTGCTCTATAGGAAACCCGGCATACTTTGGGCATCTGCTAAGCACATACCTAACCTGCACTGTAAGAGGTCACTTGTGCCCTTCAACACAAACATGGTAAGAATGCTTCTGCCTTCTTTTGTTCCAAACTGAGCTTATTTTAGCAGAAAAATATGAGCATGAGAAAAAGGGCAGAGGAGTAATCAGAAGAAGCTGGAGCAAGGTGCTAACTGGGAGAACAGAGATCTGCATAGTTTATACCCTCAAGGGCCTCCTGACTGCTTTCTTAAAGTTGTTACTTTTTTCCTTGGTTTGTTGCTATTTCAGCATGAAAACTCAGCCTGGGTTCTATTAATGGCATTGAGCAATTTTGGCTCTGCTTGAACTTCAAATTCTTCATCAGAAGAATTTTTTTTTTTTAATTATTTGCAGAAATGACAAAATGTCATCCCTGATCAAGGATATAAGTTCCAACAAACGTGAGTGGGTGCAAATATGAGAGCCTTGCACATCTTTAATGCTTTCTTGTCATCCCGCTTCACTGTGCTTTGTCTAAGAAATCTTTTAGCTTTCAGTACTTAGCTCGGGTAGCTGGTTTGTCTTCTGAAACAACTGCTGTTTGTGGTCTGCAAGAAAGCAGCACATACATTGCTACTTAGACTGATTTTCCAGAAATTGAGACTTTTCACCAGCAAACAGTGCTTCTCAACAAATGTTGGGACAATTTCCATTCTGTGGACAGCTTAGACACCAGGGACCAAGTCAAAGCTTTCCAGTTTTCTGTTTCATCCCCCGATTATCCTCAGTCTTGTTCCAGTTCAAACCATTTAGCACAGGCCTCTGCTATTCTGTTTCCTGGTAGTTCGAGTCCTCCTCCAGTGCTTCCCTTCTGCTTTATGGTACCCAAAAATCACAACAAATAAATTTCTTCCACTTCCTTTGGAGATTGCCCCCTTCCAGGAAGGCTTCCTAAAAATGCTTTCTTGGATGATGCTGCAAAAATTTTACTGCAGGAAGTTAAACAACTCAGACTTCACGTTCTGAAGTCTTCTTTTAGCTAACTTCTGTCTTACAGTAATTTTATACATATAAATATTTGCCTAGCATACAACAGCCTTCCACACAGTGTGGTGATCCAGGAAATATTTGTGATGGTCATGTATGACCTCAGCAAAATGCCTTGGGGAGGTCTCCCCGGTGGTATGATGCCAGGACTTGTGCAGGTAAAGAGCCAGATCTGCTCTCTGTGGGAGGTCTGAAATGTGTTGACTCAAAGGCAGTGATGCAACGGCCTTGAGGAGGAGCAGAAAGCATCCTGCTTGCCTGCAGCTCCCCACTCTCAAAGGGATCACATTCCACTTGGAGATCTGAATCCAGAAAAGCACATAGCTACCCTCGGAGCAATGGGGCAAAAATGTGGTAGGTAGGACAGCCTGAATTTTTGTGTTAGCCTTTTGGCACAAACCCATCATAACAACTCTGTTTTTCTGGCTTTTTCTGTGCTGCTTCCAAAATGACACAGATTATGTATGTACAGGGCTGGTTACTTACCATTGTAATTTGTGATTTATTCTGAATTGGTCTTAGTATTTAATCCAGTGCAGTAAGGTCTGCTTAACAGAGTGCTATTCTCCAGCAATTTCTCCAGTTCAGTTTATCAGGGGAAATGATATACATTGGTAAAACATGATTCCTTGAACTGATATTTAACTTGGACCCTAAAACAACCAGCATCCTTGTAATTCACTGTAGTTCTGTTGGCTCCACATGCAGGTCTCAAGGCAAGTAATGAAATATCAGCAATAACAAGAAGCAGCCATTATCCATTCTCAACTATACCTTTATGGAAAGACTGCTGTAAAGGAAGAACGCAACTTGGTTTGTGCATTTAGTCCAGCCACTCATGGTAAGCAGTAAATGTTCAAATCAATGTTATAGAAAGTCAAGCACACATCTGCCCTACAGGATACTTCAATCTTCAATCAATTCAGTTTATGGTTAAATTGCAGATGCATCTTCTGAAACTTTTTTTGTTTTTGTTGTTTTTGTTTTGTTTGTTGTTTTTTGTTTGTTTGTTTGTTTTTGTGAATTGCTTTATATTTTTGTCTGTCATGATTTCTGGAGTGCCAAGGAGCTCAAGAGCTTGATTGTGCCTTTGTAGGGAAAAAAGTGCTTTCTTTGGCAATATCTGATTGTGTCAGATTCAAGCTTAACAAGGAGTCTCATTACAGTGATTTAAACATCACTGACCATTTTTCCAGTTCAACACACAGATATACATTTTAATTTCCAAACTCTTTGCAGTCCACCAAGGGCAAGGCAGATGCCAGAAGTCAGCATGTGAGTACTTGCACGTGCAACTGTGTGTATTACAGAATGATCAAAATCCATTCTATGGCAAACATGGAGTAAAACAGAGGTGAGCAAGAGCTGGTCATTTGTCCAGTTTCATTACTTGTAGTAATCCCTATAGCAAGCTGCTGTGTTACTGTGCTCGGAGCCAGACTGTGATGGGATGACTCCTGTTTCCTGGGAATGGCAGGCAACAGGGTAGAGTCCACACCTGAGAGATTCTGGAAAGGAGAGTTAAGGTAAGCTTGGTGAGATGAGTGCTCCAAGAAGTATCATTTCTTGCCCTTAGAGACCACAACCCCTCAAAACAATGGTAGATAGCTTGTGAAATACAAGATAGATATACCCGGCTAATCATAGTTGATACAAAGTTCTGTACCTATCATAGCTTGTGCAAATATTTTGAGGTACCGAGCCTTTTCCATTAATCACTATGTGTTAACATTGTAGAATAAATAAGATAAGGAATCAAATGAAAGTGGAGCACAACAGAAAATATCCACTGCCAACTGAGGAGACCTATCTGGCCAGTCATAGTGCCTAGACGTGCATTTTTTTGTTTGTGCTGCTCATGCAACGCTCTTCTCCCCAGTGAGAGAAAATGAGTGCCCACCTTCGTTAGCTGCCTATGAAGATGAGGCACACAATCAGTAGATCTCTTGCTTGTATTTTCAGGATCTTCTATAGTGGAACTCATCAAAGACTTTTGTACTGGAGCATAGAGAGCACTGCTTTGAGACTGCGTGCTCCCAGGCTAAGCTGTCCTGCACTACAGACAAGAGTGGTGCAGACAAGGCTGTTTTCCAGGCTGCTGAAATGCTGAGCTCTGCCAGTTTGTATAGGTAGAGAAGACCATCCAGGCCCTCTGTCATCACAAACAAGCCAAGCAGTAAATGTTTAATCTCAACAGGGTCCTAGAGCATCACCTCCACATGCCACTGACTGTTAGAGGCTTCAAAATAGTTTCCTAATGTCCTCTGACAAACTAAGACCTGTGGTAAAGACTGAGAGTCAAAATAAATAACGTGGCATGTAAAGGGGGAAGAAGAGACCCACAGGATGCCCATTTTCAGGAACAATTATGCAGCAGGAAAATTGTACTGAAAAGTAAAAATAGCCTGAGGAAACGAGTTGTATCTCACATACTGGGGAAGACAGCAATCTTCCTTTCCCCAGAGAATTCTTCTTGGCCCCAGATCAAGTGTTTGGCTTAACACAGATATCATGAACAAGATACACTACAAGATTTAACACTACTAGGATCTGCAAAACATGCTGTCACGTCAGTATCACACCTAGGACCTCAACATTCTCATGTCTTTTCCCAGTACTTATTTTCAGCACTTCTCCAGTATGTTGCTAAAAGGATTTTTGATCAGGGTAGTGGAGATGCAGCAAGGCTGGAAGGGCTCAGATATGCTGAACAATAGGCGAGCAAACAATTTAGCCCTCACAAAGCTACATCTGTTGGAATTGCATGGCCCTAAAGAGCTAATCCCAAATGGACCTGAACAATGTGCTAGGTCTCTGAGCGTGCAGTGTTGTAGGGTCACGGCTAGGCAATATTTAGTGTCCAGCAGTGGTTCAGTGCAATTGCAGGTGGATGTTCTTACTGCTGGAGATACCTTTTTGAAATCACTGCTGACTGTTTCCCAGGTTGTTACTGTTTTCTTCACATTCTTGAAGCTGTCTAATGAAACGTGTTCAACAATAGCAAAAAAAAAAAAAAAAAAAAAAAAAAAAAAAAACCAACAACAAAAAAAACCCACAAAAGCATGACTTAGCTATGCAATA
>JAOWBP010002052.1:8448478-8491900 GCA_028571105.1 Tragopan temminckii | reverse complement strand
TCTTGTGGACGACGGGGCGCGTGGCACGCGGTGGTGGTGCGGCCTCGGGAGTGGCTAGCGGCGAGTTCGGCGATGCCCCGCGGCTCAGCTGCAGATAACCGAGAACGTGATGCTGAGCAGTTTCCCCTTAAGCTTCTGCATCCATTTAGTTTCTTAGGTTAGCATGTAATGTTTTGTTCCACATTCATGTTCACAGATCATGTAGTAATAGCAGTGGATTTCACTTAATCCCTCCTTTTTACCTAGCCTGAGAGTTAATCCTGCTTTCTGGCAGCCTCTTATTGTCTGCTAAACCTGGCGATGCTGAAGCATACACTTTCTGAGTTGGGGCTTGCTCTCTGGCTGGCGATATTTGGTATATGCATATGATACTGACGTGTCAGTAAAAGAAATGCAAGAATCTGTCTTCAGCCGTAAAAACCAAAGCATTTTTAAACAGCTGAAATACACACTGACTATTGCCTTTTGTCAGGTGTGGGCCAAGACACCGGCAGGTACTCATTTATGGGGACGTGTAGCATTTATGGGGAGGCTGCAGACAGGGCTTCTGCAAACAAGAGCCTGTGGGAATGCAGAACTCCTGCCCCAAAGAATTTATAATTTAGGAAATAATGTGTTTCTATAATGTATGTTTCACCCAAAGGTCCAATCACGCAAATTATTTTAAGGACAGAAATTAAGCTTGTTAGGGTAGCATTATTAAACCATCCACATGTTGTTGCCTTTAGGCTGGGCTGCATTGCAGGCATGTTTGCTGGCTTAAATGCTTTTTTGCTTGTCTTGACATAGCAGAAAAACATACTGGTTTGTTGTTTTTTTTTCCTTTTGAGGGAAGATGGAATACTTTGAATAGCATCAGCCTGGCTGGGATTCCTACCATATGAATTTCTCTACTGCTTAAAATGCAGAGCTGGAAAACTTTCTCTAACTGGTTAACAGCTCCTTCTTACTGGCTCTTACACTCTTCTGTCCACTTGCCCACTGTGCTTCCACTTCCCTCCATAGCATCCTCTGTTGTGTTTCCTACCTGAGAATGCACCTCTTACCTACCTTCATTTACATAAATTATTTTTAGAAAATATGTTTCCCTCTCTGAAATATGGAAACAAGCATCACTAAAATGTAAAAATAAAGCAACAAACAGCTCTATCACTAATGTTGCTGAATCTTTGGCTGCTTGTGAAGTGGTAGATGATGCTCTGCTTAACACCTGGGTCACCTAAATTTCCATCAGGTGAGGTGTAGCTTGCAAAGCTGCTTGCTGCTGTGACACACAGCTGAGCAATTCTCATCACGTCTTAGCAGGGAAATAACTACAGCCCAGCCATTCTACTACTATTACTTTTTAACTTAACTGGGAAATGTGTCATTTTTAAAAAATCCATAGGAAGTATGTGAGCTGGCAGTGTTGTTTGCGGAAGGCAACAACATCTTGTTGTTTGGCATCTGTTACTCGTGTTTATTGCTTGCATATAAATGGTGAGGTGTAAAAGCGAATATCAACAGCAAACTGGAGCACACGGATTCACTCTGTGGAGGTTTTAGACATTCATTGCAAGTTCCTTGGAAAAATAAGCCCAAGTCCTCACTATGGAACTCCAGAGCAGCATCTCTCTACTACTGAGCTGCTCTAGAATAATTCATGTCTACTCGTAACCAGAGACAATGGATACTCCCTGCTGTCTAGTGACTAACTAAGCTTTAAATGACACCTTCACTGGGATGAGTGCAATCAAATTGTCTTTGGTAGATCTGGGTGGCTAAAACTTACTGGAACTTAGTCAGCACTTCTGTGGTGATGGGCAAGACCTATTGCCACTTACCACAGTGGTGAGGATCCTCAGCCAAAAATTCCAGGTGTCGACATAGCTGAAGAACACTGGCTGCAAGCAAAAATTAGCTCTGTGAAAACAATTCTTGATTAATAAATCATTGGAAGCTTTCATAAGGCCTAATTTAATGGAATTTAAAGATGAGAAGGGATTAAATGAATAAGAGGAAGCATCCCGCAAGAATTTCCCCCAAAGCACCGAGGGTGAACAAGAGAAGGGAGAGATGAGTGCACTGTGTTGGAGTTGTGTTATGCGTGCCTCTGAGGGGTGGTGCACGCTTCCCCTGGGGCAAACCCCACTTGCTGCGTCCCACACAGGCTCTGATGGGAGAAACCAGTGCTCATAGGGAACAGGTGGGCAAACCCTGCCTTTGCATTCAGCCCGTGAGCCAACAAGGCGCGTTGTGTCTCGCTTCATTCTCCTTTTCCTCTCTCCCCCAAGCCCTGCAGCAATCCCCTACCTCACATCTCTGAAAATAAGGCCTCCTTTGCCAGGTAGTCTCTGCAAGGGACAGGGTATTCAGAGCAACAGCAGCAAATGTATTTGATAAAATGCAAATATTTTCCTGATCAGTTCAGTGGCAAGACTGTTATTCAGACAGAAAGGACTGACTTTCTGCATGAGCTAGATGAGCATTTTTGTTGGAAGTATAGAACACTAATGAGAAAGAACAGCTGTAGGTATTAAAAGTAGTTAACCGGGGGAAACAAGATTATTAATTAAAGAGGAAGCTTGACAAAGAGTAAGTCATCCAAAGCACAAGGATGCTTGAAAAATGCCATGAGAGTGAATAATTTTCTGCCACAGAAGTGGAAGTAGGATTCTCTTGAGCCACAGAATATAATAATTTGGAGTAAATCATTCCCTCCTTTCTCACACAAGCACTTCTTAATGTCAAAAACCAACTGTACTGTGGACAGGGGAAAATATTACTCTGTTAAACTCCGAACAGCATTTTGTCTATAGGTATCAACTTTAAATTGCCATATCAAAGAAGAATCCTACTAGCATGTCTTTAATTAAAGGCCATTAATCTCATGGCCCTACTGAGAGTGCCAAAGCAAACAAAAAAAGTGCATTTTTTTCCTTCTCAAAGCAAGAGTGTTGTTACATGAGCGAGGCAGCAGCTATGCAAAAAGTCCCAGAGGGGCAGGAATGAGCAGAGTTGCCCTGCTAACTGTGGGCTGTAACTGGCACAGCATGGGGAAAAGGAAGGGGAAAGTGTTTGAATTTTCTTCTCAGCCTCTAAAAATGTTGCAAAACAATGCTAACACTCCACCTAACGTGATCCAAATGTGGAAAAGGCTCAGCTTGCAAACAGCAGCATAGACACATGGCCTAGACGTTGATAAAGTGCTTGTGTGCATTCCCAAGTAGAGGCACAGTCCTGATATTTTCTGCCTCCTGTTTTCATATTACATCGATTACTTGGTGAGATTTTTTTTAGTTTAGCTTTGGAATGCTCCTTAAGGTAAGAGAAAGCTAAGTAGGAAAGCCCAGATTCTAGAGGACCATCTGAGGTAAGGACTGAGGTTGTGATAGAGGAAGGAGCTCTGCCCATTGCCATTTGCCCTGTCACTTCAGGCCCAGGTGGAAATGGGACACATCCCACAGCAGAATAAGGAGGAAGACCATTCACTGTACAAATGACAGTGAAGGAAAGGGAGTAATTTCTTAAACTCCCTCCCCTACAACAACAACTTACACAGTTACACAAATTTTAGCATCCACACATTGATTTTTCATCAGGTAGAACAATCGTTCTTACATTCATTGAAACTCAAGAAAGGTGTGAAACAGTGAAAAAAATGAAACACCTGATGTACCATAGTAGAAAATCAAATTATCTCTGCAATGGCATAATGTAGCGCTGCAAACAACAGCATACACTTATCACTCCCAGTCCTTATGTCTCTCATGACAGACCACACCTCAGTAGCAGTCATCTGACATCCTGGGGAATGAAGGACAGAAAGGAGAAAGAAACCTGAGTCATCTGAGTTAAAATGTTGTTATGGGTTTAAAACATAGCAGTTCATTAGGAAGATCCCATTTTTTAAAGTGGGTCAAGGTGCTGAAATATTCTGCTTTTCAACCAAAGCTACTTTGCCAATTTTCAGATGTGCAGACTTTCACTGAAAAAAAAAACAGTTTTCCAAGGAAGATGCATGATTTGTATGGGGGGGGGAGGAAAGAAAGCTATTTTTTTAATGAAAACTTCATTTTTCCTCCATCAGATAATGTTTGCTGTCACCTTTATTTGAAAGGGAACTTCCTGTTAGCAGTGCTCCAACTCAAAGGTGGGTTGATACCAATGCAAGGTTTTGTTTATTCAGAGATGTCAGGATCAGGCTTTAAGTCTGTAGAAACAAGAGGCCGTGCTACTGTTTTACTTGTAGATGTGCAGCTGATGGGTGTTCAGCCTCCAGGACTTAAGATTATTGAGATAAGGTTTCAGATAAACGTCCAAATGTTTAGATCTTTATCTAACCCAAAGCTCTGAACCTTTAAAGGATTACCCACCTCCAGGGATAATCCTGTAGTGATTTCAACACCTGTACTGAGTCAAAGTGAGTTCATAGTCTCCTGGCCACAAGAAATGGTTCAAGCCCACCCTATCATTTGTTTTGGATGGCTAAGAGCATCCATGTCAGATCTGAACATGATTAGCTGAACATTCTTATTTTAAATGACTCCATCATGGGATATCTCCAAACAGTTGTCAATAGGGTCACTTATTACCACGGAAAAACAACCTGTGACATTATGCTTCAGTGGCCTACAGAGCAGATATGCCCTGGATGTTCTTATGGTGAATCAGAAGCAATAAATAAGCCACATTTTTATAGATATTTAAATGAGCAGTTTCTCTGTCAGCATTTTGCTTTGGAAGCAGACTTTGCTGCCCTCTTTTGCAGTTGTCATGAAAATGTGTTCATGCTGGCACACAGGAAAGCTATACTGTAGGTTACAGTGTTGATCCTAAAGTTTACCGTCAACAGATACAGAGCATGGCATCCTGAAAGTGGCTATTTCCTCTGTTATTGCAAATATCTTAGACATGACTGAGGGAACCTTGTTTTACTCCTCTTCCAGATTCTGAAGAGTGCTGAGCACGCAGCAGGATGGGCTGCACACTATTCTCCATCTGAGGCAGCAGCTTGTCCAAGTGCCCTGGGAGCAACTGGACTTTGAGCTTTTTTCAAGCCCCTCCCAAACAAAGCAGTAACTCTTAGCAGGTTTACTGCAGTTCTTCCAGCAAATCCAAGAAATTACTCTGGGTGTAGTTTCATTTTGAGACGCTATGCTGATGCCTCACAAGGAAGCAGGAATTGGGAGGAAAGAAAAAACACTTTATACACATGTATGCACATGCATGTATGTATGCATGTAGTTTCACATTATTTCACCATGGATTTGAAAGTGCTTTACACATGTTAACTGATCATAACACAGAGATCTCCTTTCCTTATTAAAAAAAAAATATGTTTTATTCTGACAACAAAATTGTAGGCAGAATGCAATCTTCCCTGGGGCATTTAGGCAAATCCTTCAGCCTTCCTGAGTCCCCTCTTGTGTGAAAGGAAGGCAGAGGTTTTTAATAGAAGGGTTGCCCAGTAGACTGAACCTGAGCAAGAAAAATAGGGCTTACTATTCCTCACTTGAGAAGCTCATCTGCTGTAAGCAAATATACCTCTGGAAACAACTACTGGCTTTGATCACTCCTGAAGTACAACAGTATTTAAGGAAAAGCTGATCTTATTTTAATCACTGGTTCTTCTGAACCAGAGCTGAAGATTACATTACAAATAATCTTTGTAATTAGAAGGAAAGCTTGCCTTGACAGCGCTCAGGTGGAATGCATTGGAAACATATGATTAAATGGTTAGCCTAAGTTTAGCATTTCACTTCCAGAAAGCAAAATAATTTGTGGGTGCAAGAGATACTTGAAATACCAAATTAATTTACAATGGGCTATGTAGTGAGAGGAGACAAAGGATGAAATCACAGTGAATTAAAGTCACTTGAGACTCTGCTGTTGTTTTCAGTTGGGATAGATGTAAAAGATTCTATTTGAAAACGGAGTCTCTACAGATTTAGTTTTGCATTCATGCTGAGTTGAGTTGCAGGGGAGTATACTGATAAGGAAAACAAATACAGATTGGGTGTGTTGTCTTATGCCATGGCCATCTGATCAGTCTGAACTAGAAGCTCCTCCCTGCCATGTTGTGGGTCCTACTGCTCAGTAACTTCAGACGAATGTTTTTAATAGAGTTCTGCTGATTATACTTTCCACAATATGTTGTAAATCTCTGGAAGTGGAGGAAGATGTTTTCCTGGAGAGAAGAAAATTGTTTATCCTTTTAAATAAAACTGTTCTCTAGTAACTGTGTCAATCTAGCTACTGGCAAGCAGAACTCCACAAAATTATGTGTTAGGAATGTTTGGACTTAGGGAAAATTAAGAACTAGTCTGGATGTCCGCAGCCGGAGAACTGCAGTCAATGGCTCCAAATCCAAACGGAGGCCATTAGCAAGTGGTATCCCTCAGAGGTCTGTCTTGGAATCAGGGCTCTTCAACATCTTTATCAACAACCTTGACAGTGAAATGAGTGTACTCTCAGCAAGTTTGCTGATGACACCAAGCTGAGTGGTGCAGTTGATGTAACAGAGGGCAGGGATGCCATTCAAAGGGACCTGGAAAAGCTTGAAAACATAAAGCTTGAGAACATAACGAGGTTCCCCGAGGCCAAGTGTGAAGTGTTGCACTTGGGTTGGGACAGTTCCCAGGTATGTGTATAGACTGGGAGAACTCGTTGAGAGCAGCCCTACAGAGAAGGACTTGGAGGGTTTCTGGTGGAAGAAAAGTTGAACATGAGTCAGTAGTGCACACTTGCAGCCTGGAAGGTCAACAGTATCCTTATCTGCATCAAAAGTGGAATGGCCAGCAAGAAGAGGGAAGTGATTGTCCCCCCCCTACCCTGTACTCATGAAGACCCATCTGCCTCCAGCCCTGGGACCCCCAGCACAAGAAGGATTTGGAGCAAGTCTAGAGGAGGATCACAAAGATGATCAAAGGGCACCTCTCCTACAAAGAAAAGCTAAGGGAGCTGAGCTAATTCAGCCTGGAAAAGGCTCCAGGGAGACCTAATAGCAACCTTCCAATACTTAAAGAGAGCTTATAAACAAAAGGGAAACTGACCTTTCATATGATCTGATAGTGAGAGGACAAGGGAGAATGTTTTTAAACTAAAAGAGAGAAGATTTAGGTTAAATGTCAGGAGGAAATTCTTTACTCAGGGAATGGTGAGGCACTGGAACAGGTTGCCCAGAGAAATTATGGATGCCCTATTCCTGGAGGTATTCAAAGCCAGCCTGGATGAAGCTCAGCTTGGATGTAGGGAGTGGCAGCCCTGCCCATGGCAGTGAGGTTGGAACTAGATGTTCTTTAAGGTCCCCTTCAAACCCAAACCATTCTGTGATTCTATGATTCTATTCTATCTGTGCTTTTCACCACACAGTCCACATCTAATTTATATAAAGATGTGGTCCAGGGAGTATTTTCACCCACACTACTGTTATTATCATAGGATACCTACTATTTGCATCTCTGATTCATTGCTTATTCCCTCACCATCCCAAGAAAGGTTTATTCTTTTTAGGGATTTAGCAATAGCAATGGGATAAGTTACTGCATGAACAGACAAGGCTGTCTTCATTGTACTGCGCACTAGGCAGCCAATAATGTTAAGAGTTCCCAGAAGTTCCTCCAGTTCATTCAGCCAATACTTTCTGATATTCCCACCATCTTCAAATTTCATTCTAGGTTAAGTAAAATTTAATGTGTGCCATGTGAGAAGTGCAAATGCACAAAAAACTTGATATAAAGCCATTTCTGGCTCTATTTTTTTATATGATGGTGAATAAAGTCTTCTCTCATACTTGCTTATGTTTCTAACACTAGTCTCAAAAGATCATCAGGAAAAATGCCATTTCCTAAACTGGATTTTATAATCTATATTACAAGATATGGTTCATAGAATGGACTCTCTGGAATCTGTCAGATACTTGAGTCTGGAACATTTTGCTTCCCAACAAGAAGGAATAAAACATGCGATCTCAGTTCTTACCTGTAGAAAATTATGGCTGGACCATGATAATGGTGTCCCATGGAAAACCATTGGTAGAAAATGAAATTCTAGATTTTTTCCAATTCGTTTTCAAAATTCTGCTAAGTCAGAGTAGAAAGTATTACTAATAACAAGCCCCCTGAACAATCAGTTTAGGCATTAGATATATCATTTGGTGTCTCCAAAGAGATCCAGAAAAAGTTTTAAAGGTTTCTGTATCTCAGATATTCTGGACTAGAGGTTGAAGCTTCTAGATTTTAGGGGAGGGATGAGGTGAGTAGGAGACATATCAGATATTTGGGTTTAAACTCTAATGTAGATTAAGATTTCAAACTTGTGAAAACATTTCTCCTATTTGGCTGCTTAATTTCAAACTTTGATGTTAGTCTGGCAATTTCTTTTAAGGACAAACATCTTGATAAAGAACCACTTAATTCCATTTATTTCCATTTACAGAAGAGCTAAATGAAGCACAAAATGTTCCAGGAGTGCCTGACTCACAGTAAATGGCAGCCAGTCTTTGCTGAGGGCAGCAGCCATGAGACTATGGCCTGGAAAGTGAGGAGAAGAAACACTAATGGCCTGGAAACGTATGGCTTGGAAAGAAACATTGCCCACAAAAGGAGCAGAAACATCTTCCTTCCTACCACCCCACTGAGTTTCCGGAAAGAATTCTTCTTTTCCTTGTGTTCATCCTGCATCACTGACACTCATGAAATCATGAATTTACATCAGCCAAGTTCCTCAGTGAAAGAAATTAACATACTGGACTGTTTTGCAAGGTAAAGTAGTGGGTGCGTACCTGAAAATGAATGAAACAACACAGAGAATATACATGTTTTAGCCTCTATAAACCATGGCTCAGACTGTGTGTTGAATAGTTTTGAATGATGAAGAAGCCTGTTGTTATTAGATTGATGTTTATTACCTGGTGAAACCTCTACAGCTATTAATTGCATAAGAACACATATTAAACCTGCTGATTGGCAGGAAACAACTAACTCAGTCTTTTCTTTTGATCACAGTGCTGATATATGTTCTTTGCCAGGCAATTAGTTTTTTTTTAATAGCGGTTTCTCTTTCTGTGACATTCTGTGACAGTTGTATTACTGTTCATTGCTCAGAGAAGGACTGACATAGTACTGTACACAAATCTACTCCCAACGTAAGAGATAAAATACAATTTTTTTACATATTAGGCATGAAAATCTAAGCTTCCCAGTGCAAAATATTAAGAAAGTTGTTTTGATGCCTGCAGTTACTTCACAACTTTCATTTAAAAACTTCTGTATCTAGAACATCACATTTTATTGATTAGTAAAAGGAATCTCAGTGATTCTTCATTGTCCGAAGCTGAACAGACAAGCAAATCCAAATGTCACCTCTTTTCAGAATGAATGTTTGCAGAGGTCACCTTGCTGAAATATCTCCTGAGCTATTTGAGTATAAGATAGCAGCTTACACCTCACTGATCACACATTCATAGGGTAAATATTGGACATAAGTGATCAAATAAAATATTGAAAATGGGGAGCATCTGTGAGTCCCTCATCCCTGGCTAGTGAAGTGAGCAGCTCAGCCGTCTCTGTTCCAGTATAACAATACTCCCTCTTACAGCTTCTCAGATTGTGAATGGAGTCTAAAGTGCAGCTGCCTGTCAGGGGAAAGTAAGAGAGGAAGACAGGGAAATAGACAGGAATAGGAGGAAAAGAATAATAATAACAATGCAATGCTTTGAAAAGGTAGGCTTGACTCCAGCTTAACTTCAAAGACCTCTGAGCTGCATGGTAACTTAGCAGCTGGGAGGTTTTCATAATGATATTGTGCGCTGTGCTGTAGTGGCTTCTACCGCTGCGACCGAGCCACTCTGCAGAAGACTCTTGGGAATTACCTTGGTATTTAATTTGTGTTATGAAAACAGTGAGTTTGACTGCAGCAGGAATAGTTTCTTCCCAAACAGTTACCAGAATCCTATTGTTGTTCTCCTTCTTGTTGACCTTTTTGCTGGTTTTGAGATTGTAATAATGATTTTCCCGTCCTTGCTATCTTGAATTTGTTTGATTTATATTGTGCCAGGAATTCTGAAGGGGAAAAAGCAACCCATCTCAGGCAAAACGTTCTGCTCAATGATGGATTTTTAGTAATTTTTTTGAATGGAATTCTGACAGGAAACGCAAAGTTTTCATTTCTTTAAGGATTTTAATTACACGTGGCCATCACACACAAACATATGGGTCCATTTTCAGACATTTCTTCTGCTAGCACACAAGATTTTAATTTTTTTTTTAATTGAATTAAAAGCAAATACTAACTTTTTTAGAGTAGAAAGGCTATAAAAAATCTCATAATGGTATTTGCATCCAGAAAATTACTGAGATCAGTGACTTCCTTATTTAGTCTTGTTCTCTGATGGTATATACTGTGCTTTCTACTCTAACTATCTAACTATCTGAAGAGAAAAGCCCTACCAGTCTGCTTTGGATAGATATAGATAATCTTTCCTCAGAATCCTGTTTGCTGCATCTCTGTGTGCAACCTCTCCTTGACCTCCCATGAAGGTAAGGATCATATTAAGTCTGGTTTAGGCCATGCTTTACCAGCATATGTCGAAGCAGACAACGGCATAACAAAATCATTTCCAATTCAATTCTTCTGTGCCTTCTGAGACTCAGGCTGTAATTTCTCAAAGTGTCCAAGATGGTGACAATATTAGGAAGATATTGTGTTGCCTAGCACAGAAACTGCATTGTAAAATTATTTGACTATTAAATATGTTGGATGGGCAGCTGGATCATCTTCCCTTTGCCCTCTGCTAGTGGCCCAAGACACTAGCACAGGAGAGTGTGTAACTGTGCCTCCGTCTCTGATCAGCCCATGTTCCTCTTTATATTCTAACATGTCTTGCATTATATCCACTATACAGGCACCAAGCTAAAAATCAGTGAAAGCAAAAGTCTGCTAACTCAGACACAGATGAGTAAAGGTATGATGTTGTTTTGAAGACCAAGTCACTAAAGAATATAAAATAATTTTTACATTTTTTACCTAAATGTTCTTTATTGTAGGTAGTTGACTATATCTGAGGTAATATTTGCATTTAAAACCGTGCACCACTATGATAAGACAACATAGTCATTATGATAGTATTTACTGTGCTTTTACAGTATGCTGATTCTGTTCCTGCACATTACTTTTCATTAACTACTTGTGACAGTGTTTAAAAAACAATCCAAACAAAGAAATACCTTTTTGTACGTGTGTGTGTATCATTTGTATATGAAGCTTATCTATGCTCTGCAAAGCTTACATTTTAATTGACATTTCTTATCTGCGAGGACAAATTTCTACAATTAGAGCAGTGTGCCTTAAGCTATTTATGAACGTCCTATTGGGAGACAATTATTATAATTATTAAATTTATTAATGTTAGAATGCGTTAAAAACGTTCTATCCACTTAAAAATAGAAAAAACACTTCTCCATCTTATACCTATTTCTTCCAAGACAGCTTGCAACCTACAGACACAAAAACAACTTTAAAAGTGCACATAAGCTGGGAGGCCAAAGTGGCTTTCATGGACTTAAGAAAATACGAACATAGTCTTGAATACATTTTATTAGGACCTAGATGACCAAACTATGGAACTATGCTGTCTACTGTGTATATTTTCTTAAAATACAGTAATATAAGTGAAATAAGGTAAACATGAGTTGCTAGTTTGACACCAACCTTTCCAGCAATTATGTCATTTTGACACCTTCTATGAAGGTCAGAGGTGTTCTTTAAGCTTATTTCTTGTACTTTCAATGCAGAGGTCATATATACAGAGGGTTCATGAGTTTTTAAGCCCTGGGTCCACCAATAAGCTTACCTTGTATGATCAAGATAGACTTTTATGTGTCCCACCAGACTTTTTATTATTTTGTTACCAAGGATACAACCAGTTCACAATAGACGTCTGGTTTGCTTTTTTATTATGCATGAGGTTATTTGCATGGATAGTTGTAGTAGTAGATTTTAGCACAAGGTAGAGAGGAAGCACAAGGAAAGCAAGATGCTGCAGTTGAACAAAAGAGAAGAAGCTCAATATGAATAGCCCACAGAGCCTCATTTGTTATTTTGCTCCATTTTTCTTGGCAGCACCAGTTAATCCTCATCCTCACAGCGCAGATAGAAATGACTCAATAAATCTCCACCTGGGGAGTATCAAAACCTAGACAGAGTTGAAATATTACTGAAAAAGTGGGAGATAGACATACTTAATATAAAATCAGGAGAATGAATCCAGTGCTGCAACAGAGCTAGAATGCCAGTATTTCTCCCTGTCCTTTGGCCTCCCCTGGGCTGCCTTTAGCCCATGTAGAGCATATGTGTTTGCGCGTTTCAGACTCTTGAAATTTAAGCTAATGCACTGAAAAGGGAGAATTTGTTTAGTGAGCCATGACTCATCCTGAGACACAGAAGAAAACACTTCTACCAGTGCTCTGGCCTAGCTCTAGCCTGTTTCTCAAGGGCGGTCTGGCAGTCAAAAGCTTTAGAAAAACATTTGGATCCCTGCTGCCAGATCCAGACAAGTGGACACTGATCCAACCAGAACTCTTCTGGCAAAGAGCTCCATCCTGCAAGACCACTGAGGCCTCGAACCTTGATGTGGTAAATGGTGAAACTAAACCAAGCAGCGGCCTTGCTAATGGAGTTTTGGATGCTATCCTCAAGCAGTAAGAAAGGACCCAAAATATTCTGGGAGCAGGTGGTCACTCGGCGGTTGCTGCCAAACAAAATGTTCTCAGGAGTGTGGTAAGGCTTCTGAGAAAGGATTTTCATCTTCACAGAAAGGTCTTAACACTTTGCAGAGGGAGTGTCAGGTGCATGACTGGAGTTTCAGGTCAGTGTTTTCTCCGTGTCTGCCAACTGGCACATGGAGAAAGCTACAGCCACTCAAACACAGAAGATCTGCTTAAATCCCAGCTGCCACAAGAGAAATCAGTCTTGATGTAGGATGCTCTGCTGTACATCTGGGTTTTGTGCACAGTGGTGCCAATGTTAAATGAGACTGGGGGAAAGCCACTTATTTGAGATTGCACAGGTAAGGAAGGGAGGCCTGCTCCAGACCTGTAGTCTAGCCTCCAGCTGATGCTTTCCTCTTTATGTGCAAGCACCCAATTTAGTTGTTATCTTTCAGTTCCGTGTTTGTACAGTATCTAACACAGTGATGCCCTCCTCTTTGACTACAGCTTAGAGACGTCATCACAACACACATAGTAAATAATGATCAGGTCAAACATAGCACTGAATTAAACCAGAGCAAAAAGTCTACTGGAGGCTTAAATGGGTCACAGTGCCAGTTGAGGCAACTGGCTCTCAAAACTAAAAGAGAACATTCCTCTACAGAAAAATAAACACTATTCTTTTTCTCTCTAGCTAGATAAAGTGTTGTGTGCTTCTGATAAATCCATATGGTTTGCTTGCTTGCAAAGGAAAGCATGAACAACAATTCCCCAGATATCTTCCTCAGAAGTTGCATTATCAATAAATGCCTGTGATATCAGTTGGGTTCTTTAGCCCACACATCCGGCCAGTATCTTAATTGCAATAACTTCATGTCCCAAGAAGCCAATGCAGTGATATACAATGGACCTGATTCCAACCCCTAACCTCCCAGAGCCCGGAAAGTCTTTCAGCATTCCTGTAAACTTACATAAGAGAGAATGAGCAGATAACATTGTACGCTCACAGTCAAAAATGCAGAATGCTTGTGCCCTCTTGCAGAAAGGAGTGGAAGAATGGCCCCTTAGGAAGTGCTTCTCAATTAGAAAATGGCCTTACAGCTGAAGAATTTGGAGTACAAAACACAAGACCCTTGGGATTGCCCAAAATTGTTTTTAACTCTCCAGAATGACTTAATTGCCCTTTTTCCCCTAGTCTACAATGCCTCAAACCTACTGAATACAGACAAAATGCTGTATGTGGTCTTTATCCATATCGAACTAGGCTTCACCAGCAAGACATATGAAGTGGACAGAGGACAGGCCTTACTCTTAAGTGGAGAGGGAAATTCACTTTAATTAGAATATTTCCTTTATTTAATTTACCTTTAGAATTGCAAACTATAGGCTAGAACTGGGAATTCAGACCGGTCTGACTTTCATCGTTGTGAAGGCAATAAATGACTCCATACATCTCTTGGGAAAGAGTCAGCTTCTGCAAACGGAGCGTCTGTCTCTGGATCTTTAGAAGGGTATCAATAGCTCTTGAGTGAAAATAATCCAATCAACATAATGTATCTGAATTGTCAAAGGCCTCTTACAGCGCTTACAGTGTTCCACAGGGTGGAAGTTGTTAAGAACCTAAATGGCCAGAGGATTGCAGTCAGCAGCAGAGTCCTGCTTCATTCACAATGAAGAGGAAAGAAGTGATGGAATGGTAAAATCTCCAAGTCTGCAGATAATACTAGTTTTGCACAGGGAAATGCTATGCCATGTTCAGAAGGACCACACGAGTGGACAAAAGGTGCCAGGTGAGGTTTAGGTAGGTAAATGAATGGCAATGTTTCTTTGAAGATAAAGGCTTTTATTGAAGACTTTCTCTTTAGGAGCAATGAGTGAGAGTGCTGCTATACTCAAATAGGCTTTGTTTTGATTATGTTTTCTTCTAAATTACTGTTTAATGTCACTGGATTTCATGGGTATATGAAAGTGAATAAGTGAGATGGCACTGATGTAGTTCAATTAATAATGAAAGTAGTTAATTAAGTGCACAACTTTAAGCAACTGATATTTGAGACATTCTGAGAAGGAATCAGGGTGAGAGTGGTCTCATGGATTTTGTTGAGCTAAAAGCTAACAGTTCTTGAGTTTGGTAAAGGGGAATACTGTCTTCCTGATCGAAGAGGTCATCTTGGCCTTTTCCCCAGGGCTGTAGTTCTGCTCTCTCTTGTCCTCTTTCAGATCCTTTCAGTGCCACTGAAAGGACTACCAGGCATGATATTCTTTCTCAGTGTTTCTATTGCACTCTTAGGTTATTCTTTGGATGAGTGGGACAAGTAGTACTTTAAAACGTAGTTCCTCAGTGCTCACACTATTCCTGTGAATAGGAGTCAAACCTGGGGTAAGATGCTATTAGAGAAGCTGTGGCACATGGGGAGGAAAATTCAAGTGTTACTTCAGCTAAAGAAAAAGCTTGTACCTGCCTTTGATCACTATTTGTCGCTATTGTTAGTAAATGGAAGCATTACCAGCTTTAAAAGGCTTATCTAAACTCCAGGACAGGACTGTAATGTGTTTTGTGAAAGCTCAGTTAACAGAAAGTGGTTGTAATGCAATCAGATCATATCCTGAAGTCAGATTTTTTAAAAAATTTCCAAACAGTGGATACTTTCCTATTTGTTGTTTAGATTAAGCAGTTACAATGGGTTGAACATACATGAAAAACCTCACATTTTATCTGACTTACTACTGTTGTGGTTTGAATCCTGTAAAAAAAAAGTTGTTCTTCTTGCCCCTAATGGTTCAAACTCTTGTTCAAAGCCATATGAGCAGTATTGAGGCCAAATCTATGGATATCAGACAAGATAGAAGTTTGAATATGCCCACTACCTAGCCAATTCCAAGCGTTTGCACAGAGTTAAGAAAAGGCTGAATGAGTTACATGGAGTCTTAATTTTGTGCAGTTCTGAAAATTTAAGCAATATTTCTTCTTGCTAAGAAAGAATCTACATCTTCATGGCACCTATTCTGATCTACCAGGTGTGTGTGGTCTCTTCCCCTTCTGAAGTTGCCCTTTTGTTCTGGCTTTAGCTTTTTGGGGAAAAAAAGAATCAACTGGACAGCTTTAGTCTGTTAAATAGTCCACATTACTTCCACTGCTACTCTCCTCACTGACCCTTAACAGTTTAGTAGCTATGAGCTTTAAGAGGCTCAGTCTTAATCTATCATCAAAGGAGCTGGAATGTGGCCTTTTGATTGTGGTTTTCCCTGAATTTTAGAAACCCATCTTTGTCAGATGGTCACTTGTATGCTTTTATCTAGATGCTAACAATGGTAAAATTAATGCAATTTAAACAGGCTTGTCTAATGGCTTTTCTTGCTCCTTGATACTTCGCTCCTCTTCTGACATGAGCTCTTGCTAATGTTGCGTTAAACTGCAAACTGCTACCGAAGGGACAAAATGTTCAGAAACCATGCACAGTCTACAGAAAATAGGCTGTCAAGTGCTCTCTGGATTATAAGTAAAGCCTTTTTTTTAATGGGGAAAAATGACATACGAATTATGCGATGAATCAATTATAATACTATGTCTACTATTATATAATACTATATAATACTGTGCACGTGATTTCAGAGACTACTTTTCTGTAATCTGCACAGATGTCAAGACAGGACCCAAAGAAGCTTGTTACTTAGTGAAAATAGTCATTTTCAGCAAGAGGGTTGGCTGTTGGGTGTTGGGCTGTTGGGTGTTGGGATGATGTTCTCAGTGGATTTTTCCCACTGAGGTAGTGTTCTCCCATGATTTCACACAGGTATCATTTGCCATTTCTTACTCTCCTTTGGATCATTTTGGATCAACTGCGCTCTGACCAGTAAATATGGAGGATAACTGTGGCCATGGTCATGAACCTGCACTGATGTAAAGAATGTGTTCAACACTTACACCTAGAGAGTTTGAATTGGATCCTTTCCTGCTGCTCCAAGATGCATGTGGGTTCCTCTGCAGCATGTGTGCCTGCTGCATGCAAGACCTCAGTTCCACTGATAGTATTTTTTTTCTTTCTATGAGGATAGATGCATCTAAAGATAGGAAAAAATAGAGTCAGGGAGGAGAAAGGATCAAATTGTACTAATAGTTTTCTCGCAGCATCTAGATTTGTTGGAAGAATTCTAAACCAAGGTGCTAACTATGGGCAGTGCATGGCACTGGGACCATGTGTGGATGCTCTTACTTACAGTGATGATGCACATGGACCTGCTGGCTTCCCTGGCACAGACACCAATGGCTGATGTTGTGGAAGACTTTATCAAGATGCTAGGGCCCATGCTGGGCTTCTGTACATTCAAAAGCCTTGACTTCGTTGTGCGACATTCCTTCATATCCTGTCCTCTCTTGCTGACCCTTTACTCCTTGTTTTGCATGTGACTGACGACCCTTCGAAACACAAAGCAACAGGATAATGTCGGATGGCGGGAGGAAACATTGTCATCGGGCTGGGATATCATTATTGAAACAGCTTCAAGTTATCAACAGCTTCAAGGGGGGAAAAATGCTGATACTTGTTTTTGCCTTGCATACTATTCCCCATTCATTAATTGGTTTCTTGACTTCCTGACCCACTTTCCTGCAATAATAGTTCTATGGAAAATCTGATATTTCTTATCCCAATGTCTGTATCCCTCGGCTGAAGATTTTCAGTTCTGCTTACTGGCAAACCCTTGTAAGATACTTCTGCCTGTAACTAGACAAGGCCTTTCCTTCCTACTGGATTGGAAACCGTGTCCTAATTCTTCCCTCTTACTCACTTTTCTGTTTCTTCACTACAGCTGCTAGGAAATCTAAAATGTAATTCTCCCAGAATTACATTAATCTGTTCAACTATTAGGGACCATCGGGGTGAGAGAGAGTAGCAGGTCTCCTTTCTCTGGAGCCATTGTGCTAATTACCTGCATAGCACATCACCAAAAGAGGTTTGACTGTAATGATTAGCGTCTCAAAGCCTGCCACTTATCTCATAATCACAGAGCTTTGCAAACATTGGTTAATTACTTTCTCAGAAGCCCGGTTTCTTTAATTTCGGTATTCTAACTTGGTGCCACAAGAGCCACTGTTTTTAGTAAGGTAATTACTAGCTTCACATCAGCATTGTATAAACTGATACACAAAGCGATTACATTGGGTCATTGCCCAATTAAACTACATATGCAGCAGGGAGAGGGCTGCATCTGACTCCTTCAATTCTATTTTGACAACTAGGATAATCTCGCTTTTTAATCCTGTAAATTCACGTAGGGTCTTCCCTAATGCTTCACTATAACAAAAATTGGAGAGAAGTGGGTGGACAAAAAAAAATCTCCTTTCTTTATCTTTCCTCTGCCCCAAAGCAAAAGCAGAATGCTAACCAACGACAAATTTCTCATCAAGAAGGTGCTAGGAGCTGAGCTGCCATGGAAGCTGAGTTAGCTGTAGATGTTGCCAAGACTATAAATCGTAAGCAGTTGTGAGTAACTCTTATACTGAGGAAAAACTACCTGCAGAGGTGCATAGTAGTGGAAAGCTCACCCCAGAGCAGGGATCTTCACTGTGAGGTGAAGGAGTGGTAAATATGAGCCTTAAAATTGCCACAGTAGTCTGCTAGGGAACTACACAGGTGAACTATTTATAATTAATAAGCTTGGTATACTTTGAAGATTAGATAATCCACCCAACATAACCTGTAGCAGATAACCTGTGGCCAGTAACCAGTGGTGCAATTTCACAGTTGCTTTGAGCAGTATGCGGCCACCACACTCCTGCTTGCTCTCTCCTGTCAGCAAATCTATGCCCTTCTTCTCATGCTCTTTGCTTTGCACCAGCTCTAGTGGTTGTGAGGCTAACTTAAAAGTACCGAAAGAAGTGTTGTTTTCAGTTGGATCTATAATCGCAGTGTTTGAAACGTATGCAAGCAATGAGGTGAGGTGACACAGCCAGAGGCTGAGAAAGCTGTCCATGGTTTGAGTGTGTGAAAGCACAAGGTTACAGTTGGGATCATCTAAAACATCTCTATCTCAGTTCTCAACTGATCCTGAATCAGAAATGTTGACATTAGGAAACTCCCATCATTGCCACGTCAGTAACATTTTCGGGAACACAGGACTGCCTTCAGCTACATGACCAAAACAGCCTATTCTTTGTCAGAAAATGGGTTTTTTTACTTTATTTTTTCTGCTGCTCACACTGGAAAATGTTGAGGAACTATACAAGCTATGCACAAGGTTCTAGTGGTGTGACACGAGGATAGTAGAGAGGGATAGCTTAAAAGACAAAATGACAGTTGCACACCTAATCCTCCTGTATATATATATATACATATTCTATGAAAAAAAATATATAAATATTCTATGAAAATCATAGGGCTAGCTAGCATTTAAGACTGAGAAGTTCTTGTCATTGGGCTATTGTCAGTGTCAGCAAGGTCAGTGTTTGAATAACTGCAGCATGCAGTAAGTTAAAAACAAGGGTCAAATTCCAATGATTGATGGGTACAGTTCAAATTGTGAGGGGAAGGAAGAGAGTTATTTGCTGAGGTGTGATTTATGTATTTGAAGATCATAAAAAGGAAACAATATGGAAGTAACACTTTTCTTTTTTTTTTTTAAAGCCCTTTACACAATAATCGTTTGTGTGTTCCATTTCTCGAAGGTAAAAGCAGTTTATCTCCAGACTAAGATAATATAAAGCAGTATAAGTGGGCAAAACTGGCTGAGTAGGAGTTAGCATTTGCTTAGTTCTAAGCCACCTAGTGAAAAGCAGAGCTAAGATACAGCAGAATACACTAAAAAGCTGATTGTGCTTCTTTCAGCAATGCATTTATAATCATCCACATGTAAGCACACCATTTTTTGGATACTTGTGAAGTTGTGTATAAGTCCTGTTGAAACCAGTGGAAAAATTTATTTCTGATTGTCAGTTAAGCCACTGAAAAAAAATCCCTTCTCCTTCAAAAGTTTTGCTCTATTCCCATTTTATTGTTTCTTTTACTGAAACCCTTCTGGATGTTGACCTTTTTTTTTTTTTAATGCTGAGTTTTGTCCTTATTTTTTACTACTACTTCAAGCTGTTTCATGGACTTTTTCCTCTCTGATCTCCTGTGAAAGGCCACCTCCTCTTTTGGGTCTCCCCAGAGCCATCAACATTTTTGTGTTCTGGGAGCTATGCAGCCTTGTGGATCTTGAATCCCAGAAGGGCATGTTCTGTCTCCTGTGGGATTTAGCAAGGACAGGGCTTGTGGGGTAGGGTCCTTGGGCTGCAAAGGCAGCAGTGATGTCCCCTCTGGGGTTGGTGCTATCTCTAAGGGCTCATTTTCTCAGAGGAAGGTTTGTACCCAAATACAAAGTCTGGCATTTTCCTTGTTGCTCAGACTGTGTTGGGAAATGTTGCCTTCACCTCTAAGCCCATACATGAGACCTTTTGCTCTGTCCCCTCTTTGAGCTCATAGATTTGTGCATATTGGGTGTAATCTTGGACTTTATGTTTTGTGATCTAATAGTGATGGTAATGAACAAGATGCTGAAGGCAATGAATTGTTTAAAGGCCTCAAAGTCAAACATAATGCTAATACAGAGCACAAATTTATTAGCCTCTTATATTTACAAGCCGGATGGGAGCAGAGAACTTAGCTTGCAAAATGCTACATACAGAGGTGAAACCATTATAATGGTAGAAAAGCTAGCTGGAAAGCATTGGAAAAGCAGCTGAGAAGACTGCATGATATGCTGGAATAGAGAGTAAGTTTGCCAGGAGCTCTTGGAAAAATTTAGGCTGAGGGGTGATGGCATGATGATAGTAATATAAATAAGTGAAAGGAAATTGCATGAAAGAAAGGAAGAAGGTTATCTGGATTATCAAGAAAGTGGTTGAATAGAGTTTGGTCTAAAATTAAAAATGGAAAAAGAATCAGGCTAGACATTAGGAAAAAAATTCATAAACTTGAGTGTGACTGGAATAAACTGTCAGACTGACATGGGTGGGTGAGACTAGATAGGGGGAGACAATAGCAAAAATAAAATAAGGAAATAATCCTTGTGGTAAGAGTGAGTGGAGTGGATGACCCAACTCATGTTTTTCCAGGCTTGGCTGTCTATGTATAGTTCAAGGTAGACAGTAAGGTCTGTGCACTTGTCACCGGTGGATGGCTGTGATAGCATGCTGTGATAAATTTCCTTGTGCCTCCATACAGTTTTATAGTGATGCAGCTGTGAGGGCCAAGTGCTTGCCAGAGGACAGGCTGCAAGAATTACAATGAAATGGAAAAGAGCGAAACTATCAGTCACAGCTGTGGCTCTCAAAATCTTCCAGGGTTTGGGAGCAACTGCAGCTGGAGAGGTGGCTTTGGATGTTGAAATGTTCAACGTTTTTCAACAGGTCTGTTGCAGCTTCATCATTTGCATGTCTGCTGTCTCTAAACAAATCCCTTCATCTCATTCCACCTCCAGTGTAGTGATGCAGACTGCAGACCCCAGCAGATGTTATTGATGGGAGAGCTGTAGGCTCCTTTGTAAATTTCAAATTCAAATCAGTTCTGTGCCTACTTGTTTTGTTTCATATTCCCCCTGATGGGATGAGGAAAGAATGGTGTGAAAAATGAAGGGAATGAAAGGTGTGAATTTGCCATGGTGCTTTTTTTTGTTGTTTACCCATGATGTCAGGGTTTGGGAATTGCTTTTTTGTTTTTCCTGAAATTTGTGTTAATGTAACCTCTGTCTCTTTCAGAAGAAAGACACTGAGGAAAAACATCCATTAGAAGACCTTTTGGCACTTTCTTTTTGTTCTCTGTGAGATTTTTTTGTTTCGTTTTGTAATGATAGGCTCATACTAAGCTAAAATGAACCTTTAGAGGAAGCAATCCTAAATGTGCCTTCAGGTCCATTCTCTCAGACCAGACAGGAATGGAAGAGAAAGCATGAAATTCTCCTTGCAAAGAGAAGGGGTCTGCATTTCTAACCTAATGAGTCATTTTTCCCGTATTTGGTGTCCAGTTAAGTTCCTAAGAGAGTTGCAGTTACATGCCGGAGACATACCAAAAGGGAAGAAGCAAAATTTTGAAGTACTGCCAAATACTGCACATTGTTGCACACCAACGTGCTCTCTGCACACCCTTTGGGTAGTGGTTGTTGGTATGCAAATACTCAGGTAAATTTAGTCATCCTAAATTTACATGCTTCTTTACAGGGAAAATATTGATCCTGTTCCCCAGTAAAGGCATTGGGAACTCTGCTGTTGATTTATTGCTCAGAATAGACACTGCAGATTTAGAGGAATTCTTCAGGAGAGCAGAGAAAACTGGTGGCAGGCTCCGTACCCTGAGAAGGAAATAGGTTGGAAAGGTGGCAACTATTTCTTAAAATCAGAAAGTAAAAAGACTGAATGTAATGATGCTGGGCCAAATGTTTCTGCTTCTGGGTGGCAAGAGAGGGGAGAAATGATGCAGACCTGAGGGAGGAGGGGGCAAAACATATTTTCCAAATTTTCTGCAAAAGGGGAATTCCACAAAAAAAAAAAAAAAAAAAAAAAAAAAAAAAAAAAAAAAAGAATTAGAACAGAAACACTGTCCAGGAAAACTTTAAAAGTCACTGCAGAGGATGTCTAAGCTTCAGGACATCAGGGGCCAGAGTTCCCAGGACCTCTTGTTTCCTACCTGTGGCCAACCCAGCAATGACTTGCCCTGGAGTGGGGATGACAGCAGAAATTCCCTTTCCCATTACCACATCAGACAGCCCAGCAGGAAAACACTTCAGGACCCATCTTACGTGTGCTTTATCAGAAGATTATCAAACAGACAGGTTTCCTAAAGACACTGTCATTCTGAATTGCCCTTTTCTAATCTGTTCCACTGGAAAATTCTTGAAGCACCCTAACTACTATCCAAGGATGCAAAAGAAACTGAAAAGTAGCAAGTAAGCTGAGAATTATTTTGAACTGTTTTTCCTATGCAATATAATTCAGATATGAAACTCATTAGGCCATGGTGTCTCTCAGGCCAGGAATTTAGCAGGATTTGGAAAGAGTTGGGAATATATGTCGATGTGCTTATTTGCAGTAGTGTTAAGTAATGCTACAAAAGTAGATTTGGGAAGGGTTGTGAGAACTACTAAATCAGGACTTAAGCTTGTGCCCTGTCTGCTAGAGTTTAGGATGAGACCTTCATTGATCTCTCTTGCTACAATGGGCTGAAATGTATTACCTATAGATGTGTATTGCAGAGGTTTTTCCTTGTGATTCCCCTGTATGAACAACCAATGAGTTTCACAATCAGACTAATAGTGCTCATTCACTTGTTTCTCATCCTGGTTGGATGGGAGAGGCTTAAATAACAAGATTTCCTATTAAATGGTAAGACTCATCTTTGATGCACTGAAGATGTTTAATTTGAGAGATTATTGGCTTGAGTTCTGAGTTGCCATAACTGCCATTGGAAACATAGAGGAAAAGAGGTTTTTTCTCTTTGGAGGGGCTTGGGCCTATATTGTTGAGACAAGGAGGGTTGGAGGTGAGGAATGGGCAGCAAAAGTTTCTGGGGTGTCAGGTCTGCACAGGGCCATGCAGGTACAATATCCTCCAGGAAGGGAGGGTAGTTTGTAGGAGGAACTGAATGTCTGGCAAACGACATTTCAAATTCCTGAACTGCAAAGTCATGGCCAAGTTTACAATGACAGATTTTTCTGCCTCACTAATTTTGTCAGGTGGTTTAAGGTCAGCATTTCTAGCATAAAAAAATCACCTTTTGGGCATGATTCACCTCACTTAATTTTAGTCACTTAAGACTAAGTCTAGTTATCAAGAGCCCCTATATCTGCAGCACATGGAGAAATGCCTGTCTACAGGATGATTCATCTCTCTTGTCTCTGATATCTGTCACAGAACAGGTTGAACCATTCTCAGAAGAGCTCATCTCTTTCCACTGACTTGAGCAGGACTCCAGGCACACCAGGTCATGCCACATGCGTAATGCTCAGACAACTCAAGTGAAATAAATCTTCCTCCTTGGGTAGCTGTGCTCATAGCAGAAATAGCAAAAAGCACTAATAAACTTTATTATTATTTAATCACCTCATGCTCACTGAAATGGCCAACGCAATGTAAATTGTATGAGTACCAGCAAAGAGGAGGCTGCCTTCAGAGCTATGTCAGTAAGGTCCCACAGCTACATTCCTCCCCCTTTCAGTTCTTAGACTTTAATTTCTGTCAAAATCTCTTCTACTTTTTCTCAGGAGGTAAGTAACTTCACATGGAGCTGAGAAAAAATGTAAGAAGATAGGAGCACACCAGCTCTGGTGTGCACCAAAACTTGCTTGTTTATTGAAAGATACTAGTTTTGCCTACTTCCTATTCTCTTTCCATCAAGACAGCCACAAAACTACCCTTACCTTGCCCTCAGCTGATCTCTGATGAAGAACATATGCTAAACCTGTAGTGAGATAAACTTGTGCTTTTAAAACGTACACTTGTCTATTGGTACCTCAAGCCAGGAGAATTGCTCATGTCTTTTACAATCAGAACATACTCAAGCATCTCCTGGTGATGAGATGTTCTCATCTGCAAATGGCAACACTTGTGGCTTTTTCATGTAAGAACTCAAGAGGTTATGTATTTATGAAAGAGGGATTCTCTGTTTTATCCATAAAAGCAAATTGACTTCCAGAAGTCTATAAGTTTCCTTGACACGAAGGAAGCAGAAATGAATGACAAGTAAACCCATACAAGGGACAGACAGCGTTACTCATGCAATGACTGTCTCTTAGAGGAAGAAAACAAATCCCACAGAAAACCTCAGAGGAGAAGCACGCTGGGAATTTCTGTGCTTCGCAAATCCCTCGTTTTGAGTTCATAAGTAACAGCGCTTGTCATCTGGGAGACTTCTTGCACAGCCACACTTTGGTAGCTGCTCATTGTCCTTCTAGGGAAATATACAGTAAGTCGTGCAAATAGAGGCGGCGTGGAGACTTCCGTCTCCCACTGGCGAGGAATGTGGGTGTGGATCACACCAGGCTCCAGCCCGGCCCCTCTGGGGCACTGCCGTTCATGGGCTGAAAACAATAACCACGGGGAAGTGTTAAGAGACCTTTGTGATGGGGGTGGAGAGGAGAAAAAAAAAATACCATCCCAGTGCATCTCGTAGTGCTATTTCTAGAGGTCAATGGTATGTGCGTATGTTGACATGCTGCTTTTGCTCACCTGTCCAGGATGCTCACAGAAGTGGGTGGCTGATGTTACAGCATGGGTGGTGCAATGGCCTTGGTTTCCCCTAAGGATGACTTGTCCTTGGATGGGCTGCCAGTTCGCTCTGTCACAAGCTGTGGCTTTTCACAGCTGCCAAAGAGAGGAGCTCTGCAAGCACTGCCTCTTAGGATGCACCTGGTGAAGAGAAAGAGAAAGCAGCAGCAGCAGAAGCTTAACAGCATCCTGAAATAACTAGGTACATGTTTACCACCATCTGCTTTGCTAGTTAACTCTCTTGGTCTTCACGCATATCAAAGTAATTAAGTGCTGCAGCTCATTTTCATGCTGTGTGGAGCTGATGTGCATATCCCACCCACGTTGAGGAGAATGAGTATTCCCTGTGCTGTGGTTTGGAGCGAGCAGCTTCTGCTAAAGCTTCTTGTGTAACACCACCTCCTTGCTGGCTATTTCTAATTCCAGACTGGCTGCTTGCTTAAAAGACATCTTAAAAAAATCATTGCTGGGAAGCCCTTGAAGAAGGTTGCAGTAACCCATCCTTTGGCACCTCCAATACAAGAGCAGTGCTATACTTCTGGCACAGCCTTCAGCGCGGGCATCCTTCTCCAGTTGCTACAACCATGCCATGTTCTCTAGCAGAGGTTATGACCACTCATCACAGCTATTGCAACAAAAACACCAACTGCTTTGGTCGGTGGGATCTTATCGCCAGCAGTAACAAAGGAGGGAAATGTAGGTAGCCAGAAAGGTGCAGCAGTCAGGCAGTGATGTTAATCAGTATTGTAAGAGTGGATTGCCTGTCTGTTGGCCCTCCCAGCCCTGCTAAGTAGCAGATGCCAGTGGCAGGTTTGATGTTTTTGGACATTATCTGCTGCGGACTGCAGCATCCATTACTGATGTTGCATCCTCTCAAAACTCAGGACAGTTATTTAGCCGTCATTATCTGGAAGATAACAGTTGCTTGTAGGCACTCATGTTTGAAAATAGCTGAAATCTGACAAATGTCACTCAGCTACTACAAACAAATAAATGTTGCTTTTCTTCTTTGCTCTGATTTTGCCAGAAGCAAATACAATGGAAGTAAGCAAGCTGTGATTGCCTTTAGCTCTGGTTCTGTGCTTCTTGCCCCAGCAGATGCAAAGTGAGTAAAGCCATTTGCTAGTGTAGATCTTCTGTACTACTAATTCTTCATGTAATCCACAACAAGCCGTGTCAGTTATGATTTTTAGGCTTCTTGTTAGTGTATCTGTATTTATAACAATAAAATTATGTGATACAGAGGCTTGCTGTAGATAGCTTGAAACATTAAATTTAAAGGAAAAAGTCATTGAAAGAAATAGATTGGACTAGAAACAGCTGATGATCTGCTACTTGGCTGTTGTAAGGCTGTAAATACAGGGTAAATAGTGATAGCTCACAGCATCACGGGATCAGCACATCCCCTTGCATGATAAACCTCCGGCTGGTTGGTTAGTTTTGGACGAGGAGAACTATTATCCATGCCGAAGATCAGTGTGTTTCACTCATCACACCTAGTAAGTGTTACTTAACATAGAAATAAATAGAAAACAGCACTTTCAGTGTGATGGGTTGAGGTGCAAAGTTTGGGAAAGGTATGTGAGAGGGATTTCCAGCACATAGCTTAGGTGCCATGACTGTTTTTTGTACCAGGGGCTTCCTGAGTCACTTTGGCAGAAGCAGTGCTTGGCTCTGTGTTTTTTCCCAGCTACTGGATTGAACACCCAAACCCATCTTCTTGGGGAAAAAGAGACAAGATGGACTAGCCAGAAAGCACAAAGATATGGCATTCAGAATTTCACATTCTTAGAAGAAAAGTGATACATTTCTGCCATCTCTGCTAGGAATTAGCTTTGCATTCCTGGCTTCACCTCTGTTACGGAGGTGGTGGGAGCAGAGGCTTGGCAGTGTCGCTGAACTCCCCAGAGGATGCTGTCTGTCCGGGTTTGGCAAGGTCACAGTATCTCAGGGCTCCATGGCATGGAAACTGCCAAGTCATGACTTTCTTTCAGGAACTGGGGCCCCCCAACACAAGAAGGACATGGAGCTGTTGGAGCGGGTCCAGAGGAGGCCCACAAAGATGATCAAAGGGCTGGAGAATCTCCCCTATGGGACAGGTTGAGAGAGTTGGGGCTCTTCAGCCTGGAGAAGGAAAGGCTCTGAGGAGACCTTATAGTGGCCTTCCAGTACCTAAAGGGTAGGAAAGCTGGGGAAGAATTTTTATAAGGGCACGTAGCAACAGGACAAGAGGAAATGGCATTACATTGGGTCAGGGTAGGTTTAGACTAGATATTAGGAATAAATTCTTTACTGTGAGGGTGGTGAGACACTGGCACAGGTTGCCCAGAGAGGTTGTGGATGCTCCCTCCTTGGATGCATTCAAGGCCAGGCTGGATGGGGCTTTGAGCAACCTGGTCTAGAGGGAGGTGTCCCTGTTACAGCAGCGGAGTTGGAACTAGAAGATCTCAAAGGTCCCTTCCAACCCAAACCATTCTGTAACTCCACGAACTGCACTCTGCCTTCATTTCTCAGGCACTTTGGGGTTCAGTGCTTTGTCTTAGTCTGCTGGTTTTACCTGATGTCTTTGCCATCACTCTGGACTCAATCCTGTCTTATTTTCCCAAGCTCCCCAAACCAGTAACTCAGTAACTGCAATGAGAGTTCTTAGAGAGTCAGGCAACAAAACATTGCCCCCAGACCTGTATATTTATATAACACTTGTTTTTTCAGGCATGCAACCTGTTAACACGCTTCAAAGTGAGTGACTGCCTTTCTCCAGCACTGGCAGCCCAGAATGAAGAAGACACCTTGCCTCAGGGGACGCTTGTGGCTCTGAGTGATGAGTGTCAGTGCAGCAATTAATCTGCCTGCCACTGGGACAGCTGTGCTGGAATTCAGGGCAAACACATCAACATCCATTCTCAATGGGGATGGGCGTTCCATAGGGTGCAGCAGCCCTTTATTTCTGCTTGTGGTGTCTGCAAAGGGCATGGGTCAAGACCTTGGATCTGAGGAGAGGTGGCCTAGATCAGTCAAGGAAGATGTAAGCAGCATCAGGAACCATCTGCAAACAGCCGACAGCAGGCTTCCTTTCTCATAAAATATTCAAAATCCACAGAATCGTCACTGATGGCTGGATTAGCGTAGGCATGAGAAGGTAGCCTCGAGCCAAATGAAAGCACAGCTTTCTTTTTTGTTACACAGCCAGCTCTGCTTGACTTCACCAATTAAGCCAGGCTGTTCTTTTATTTGTTTGTGCATTTGCTTGCTTGTTTGTTTGTTTCAAAAGGAGAAGGGAATGTCTGTGTTGTACTCTACAGTTGTAATTTGATTTATCCTGGCTTTTCGTGTGCTGTTGAGACAAGCTGAGTGGAAATTCCAGTTAGATGTTTTCATTTGTTCCCCATTGGCATGTGGGTTATGGGAATAGAGCAGTGGGCCCATTGGCCTACGTGTCATTAATCTTCTGGGAACAATGAAGAGAGAGCATTTGAATGTGTCTTGTGTTTTCTGGTAGGCTCTCTCTGAAGGATTTTTCATTTGTGTGGCAAGAATAACAAAATAACGGGGAAGAACAATAAGAGGAATCTTTGTGAAGAGAGCGCATGCATCCATGGGTATCCACCAGCCTTGCTAGATGAAGCCTGCATCCAAATACCAGGAACAAAAGCCAAGGTTGCAGAGGACTCCCTTTCAGAGCTTGAGAAGCCCAGAATGTTGATTAGATTCAGCTTTTGGCAAGGAGCTGTGGATGTACACATCCATGCCTGTCCCCTAAAAATTTCCTGAAGGCAAGGCAGAAGGCCTTCTGACCCATCCCTGGAGGCTTTCAAGGCTGGGTTGGATGGGACCCTGGGCAGCCTGATCGGGTGGGTGGCAGCCCTGCCCATGGCAGGGGGTTGGAACTGGATGGGCTTTGAGGTCTCTTCCAACCCAAGCCACTCTGTGATTCTAAGGTTGGTGTCTGCCAACAAACATGTTGCTTTTGTGCTGTTGCTTGAGAGCATCCATTAACACTGCAGGTGGAATTTTTTATTCTGCAGCATTCTGATATTTTTGTAACCTGTATTCCTTACTCTGTGCCCTCACTGCTGCTCAGTGACAGTGTAACAGTGTAACAGTTATCAGCTGTCTCTCTCACAAGCTCTGTGCTGCTGGGTTGTTGTTTATTTAAACAATTATCATACTGAATGCACGGGGAGCTGACTAGGATTTTCAGTGCAAGATGTGCCAGCTTATGTCTGCAGGCAGGTATATTTTAGCTCATCATTTAGTCTAAGGATTTACAGACCTGCTGGTAAAAGGGGTGTCTGAGGAAACCTCAATATTTTGATTACAGGGCTGGGCAGGCAAGAAGAATTCCATTTTGCAAAATATTTCAAGGTGTTGACACTGATGTCAAAGTGGAATGAAACCGAGACTCTCCCAGATGTTTTTGCCAAAAAATAAAAATTAAAAAAGAAGGCAGGGGTGGAGGGGAATACACATGCACAATAACCGACAGCTCATGCATGCAGATACTCACTTGAGAAGTGGGCTGCAATATGAAAGAGGAAGAGCACTCTTACCAACTGGCTACTCACCATCCTGGGGTGTGCCTCCCTGCACTAGAGATACTTCTCTGCACCCAAGCAAAAAATATTTTCTGTATTCCTCATTGAAAAGCAAGCAAAAACAATAGGTCTTCAAGGACAGTTTTGGTTTTAATTTACTGTGCTTTCCAAGGAAACACCCCCTCCCTTTTTTTTTTTTAGTTTTATCTTCCCTGCCATCTCCAATTATAGCATTCTTTTTATGTGTTCTCCACTGTGGAACGGATCCAAAGCTAGTGGAATTGCTTATCTTTTTCCAATAGAAACAAAAATAATCAGGATTATTCAGTGTATAATAAGAATGTTTTGGTATTCAGCTTCCCAAAAAGCTGTGTTTTGCCTTAGAATGTTAAGTTTCTGCTAATTCTGCAGTTTATTAGAAACAAACTGCAAGTCTTGCCTTTCTGGAAAACCGATGTCTAGAAAAATGGATAAGCTCTAAGGTACAAAGAACAAGTATGCTCCATGGGCAAGCACCAAAGGGCACTCCCCTGGAGAGAAAGGTGTTGCCAGCAACTATTTTCATTGTCCATACAAAGCCTTCTTGTTTTGAAAGCAAACAAGAGATTGCACTTGGTGTCTTGGGGATTTTCTGTCCTCCTACAGCATGGGGTGTTAATCAGGGTGATAATTTTAAGGTTTTACCAAAGTTTTATTGGGTTTTTCCTAGAGAACCTTGGAAGTGGTCTATAAGACAACACTCAGTAAGCTTTTGTACTGCAGTCTGGATGTTCTGGCACCGTATTTACTCTAGAATTAAGAGTAAATATTACCGATAAAGAGAGAAAAAAAAAATCATATCACATGCCTGATATTTAATTGTGTTATTGAGATTTTCATCAGTGAAACAATTGAAGGATTAGGCCTTACATACTGAAGCTGCCTGTTGGAATTGTGTTTGAAAACTTGTATTCAGAGGGTAAATGCTGGGAAAATATCAGTTCATGTACCTGTAAGAAAGATGGAAAATATAAGTGTCTTTGAAATAAAGGTTGGTAAGATTGTGCATTTTAAGAAAATAGTAATTCATAAATTCTGCAGTTTTAATAATAAATGATGGTACTTCAAATTTATCAGAATTAAAGTACTCCAGCATCAAAAATAAATTCCATACATGGAACAGCATATCTGAAAATTCAGAGAGAAAGGGTAACTGCCTGGAAAAATCTTTAGAACATGCTGAAACATACCCACAGGTAGCCAAGAAAATCTGAGTATCTCTTAAATTCTGTTCTAACGTTTATAGAAAGCAAACTCAAAACCAAGGTTTCAGTACTTCTGTTGAAAATATTCCCAAGAAAACTGGTAATTTTTTGTTGTATCAAGGAAAGAAAGCAACAAATCACCCAATCCTGCTCAGAAGACAATTTGCAGTTGGAACAGGAAATCTCTTGACCATAGAATCATAGAATCACCAGGGTTGGAAAAGATCTACAAGATCATCCAGTCCAACCTTACACCTGTCACCAACAGTTCTCACAACATCTAAGCATTCCTTGAACATCTCCAGGGTTAGTAACTCCACGACCTCCTCCGTCCAGCCATTGCAGTGCCTGACCATGAGTATTTCCCCCCGTTTTTACCAGTTTCCCTGTGAAAGAGAGAGGTCCCAGAACAGGACTAGCCCAGAGGATGGAATGGTAACATTCACCATCAACAGGGGATGTGAGGAGCTTGTCTTACCCAGCCAAAACATATAAAGGCAGAAACAGCTGATTAATGGAGGTCTGGTGAAGCTTAGCAGCAAGTGTGCCCGACCTGGATACCTCGTGGGCCCCAGGCCACTATTTTGCAGTGTTTGTTGCTTTTCTTTATTATTTCTCCTTGGGGGTTAAAACTAATCCAGACCCACCTCAACTTCATGCTCTGTTTTACCTC
Source organism: Tragopan temminckii (assembly GCA_028571105.1). Classification (NCBI taxonomy): domain Eukaryota; kingdom Metazoa; phylum Chordata; class Aves; order Galliformes; family Phasianidae; genus Tragopan; species Tragopan temminckii. Next base: position 8,460,524 of record JAOWBP010002052.1, on the reverse strand, counting down.
CAGGTCCAAGTCCTTTCACAGCCAGCTCTGCAGTGAGGATGTGGAGGAAGGCCTCTTGCTGGCACCATGAGCACCCCGTTGCTTGGCTTTCTGGGCTTAGGAGCCCCGCATCAGAACATTCATTCACTCTTCCACCCACCAAATGTTAAGGCAAAGATGGCTGTTCCTCCTCCCATTTCACAAGCAGCCTCATAAGGGCTAAAATTCACCTTTGTAAGCAGCAGCATTTCTCAGATAACAGCACAACCTCATAGTTTTTAAGGACTCATGGTTTCCTTTTGTTCCTCCCTGCCTGTGGTAGCCACCTGTGGCATTTCACCTAGCACTTGGTTTGGAAGGTTTTAGGCAGGGCTCCTTCATTTGTTGTATGTTTGCACACACAGCACAGAGTGGAAAAACCTGAATCGTGGCTGATGCTCCTGAACAACACTGCGTTACACATACACACACACACAAAAAAAAACCCAACTGCAACGGAGATGAGGATTTGTTGGTACGCAAGCTGTACTCAGCATCAACATCCCCGTGCAAGCTTCAGCCATATGCTGATGGGGTTCAGCTCCGTGTGTGGGGAAGGAGGATATCTGCCTTTGGAAAAGCCCAGTAAATCTCAGTGTGTCTCAGTTTCCCAGAGATGTCTTTGACCTCCCTTGTGGACTCTGCTGCTGCTTGTGGTGATGGAGGCCACCACACGCTGGCTGCTACAGAGGCAAAGCATGGCGTGGTTAAATGCAGAGATATACTAGGAACTAAATATAATGGCCCTGCTGATGTAAGACAAGAAGTTATCCATCCATTCAAGGCTTAGGGGAATATATCAGTGTGATATGAGTGTGTGCTATATGTTGTTTTGAATGAACTAGAAAGATATACATGCTTTGCTTCCCTAACGCATTACTGATATGATATTTTTCTCCCTGTGTGACTGAGATCATGTTTCTCTTGTATCTGCAGTGCATGAGGAAATAATTTCCTTCCATAAAACCTCTTTCAAACAGAGAATCTTTTATTTCCTTAGTATTATCAGAGGAAGGCAGGATGGTTTAAAAAGAATGCAGCAGCTTGGAAAGAGAAGAATGCTGCTTTTATTTTTATGCAGGTGTCAATGTTCATATGGGAATAATTGCTAGCAAGAATCTTTGGAACAAATTAGCACCGACCATTAATACCTTGGGCCTCAGACCAGCAAAGCAATTAAACATGTGCTCAGCTCAGAACACTGCCTACTTTGCAAGTCACTTATGTGCATAATGTTAAACAGGGCCTTAATTACTCGACAAAATCATACAAAAGCAGGGTTGGAAGGGACCTCAGGAGACGACCTAGAGCAATCCCAGCTGATGTTTCTCTAACCTTCCTCCAATGGCAGGGTTTGTACAGCCTCCTCTTGGAAGCTTGTTCCAGCCCTGAGCCATCCCTCAAATGAGGGAGATTTTTCCAAGCTGCTAGGTTAAATCATTGTGCAAAAGGAACCAATTTTTCTGCCAGCACAGAGAACAAAAAAAGCTTTTTTTGTTGTTGTTAACACCTTTTTTTTTTTTTTTTTTTGTATGCTAGAAGACTAACAGCATCTCTTCTCTCTTGTTTTCCAATTGCTCCTGTTTCTCTACTATTTTCCCCAACCTTCTCCTGTATAGCCCCTTTCTCACATCATGTCATCCCCACTGTTCTCTTCTAAACTCTCACTTGTGCACTGACCTCATTGGAGAGGGCACCAAGCAGATGCCTCACCAGTGTCGCACAGAGCAAGCTGACTGTCTTGTCTTGTCTCATATCTACTTTCCTATTGATGCATGATGAAAAAAGGCTCTGCTTCTTTTTCTCTGTTCACACTGAGCTCCTGATCCTCTATAACCCCAAGATCTCTTCTTGACATGCTGCATCTCCTCTGCTTATTCAGTCTAATTTATCAATGCACTCAATAACGCCTCATCTTCACAGGATTTCATGCTGCCAGTTTGAACTCCCCTTCTTCTCCTCTTTAGATCATTCACTACCTTTACATCTAGTTCTGTAAATGCTCTGCTCACTGCCATTCCCCCTCTCTAATGAATAAGTGAGTAGGGCAGAGATCAGAATAAATGTGTGAAGCATTTCCTTAAATGTCAGACAGTAAATGATCAATAACTGAACTCAAACTTCAGGTTCTTTTCACTCAGTGGCACATTCAAGTGCCATATTTTCCTGTTTTGCTTCTCAGAACATAGTGTAGGAAGATGGCATCCTGCCTCCTTCTTAATTACTAGGCTGCTTACAGCGTAGAAGAAATGATCTGACATACTTTGTATTTTAAAATAATTTAATAAAAACCCACACTTGGTGATATTTGTCAACATATTGTTCTCTTGAGGGTTATAACTTAGCTATTTAATTATTTGTTCTATTATCTTTCCATTTATCAAAGTCAAGCAGACTAGTTTTGAATTCCCTGGCTCCTCCTTTTTCCTCTCTGTAAAGATAGGTCCTCTCTCTGCCATTTTCCAGCCCCTTGGGATGTCCTCTTTACTCCCTGAATTCTTGCAGATAATGGCTAATAGCTCAGACTGCTTTGATTAGTTCCTTAATTACAGTAGTGTGAATTTCATCAGGCCTCATGAACTTGAAAGCATTTATCTTATCTAAAAATTATCCAAGCAATTCTTTTTTCTAACTTTGTCTTTACACCTATCACCTGCTAAATCAATCTCACAGTTCACTTTTTTTTTTTTTTCCCCTCAGACTTCAACAGTCTTCTTTTGGCTATTATCCATCCTCTTTATTCAGTAAGTAGCAGGTTTTCCTGTGTTGACCTGTTGCCTTTGGACATCTGGGAAGCCTTTCACATCCCTTGCTAGCTGCTATTCATATTTGCACTTAAATACTTGCACTATTTCTTTATCCTCATTCATCAACATAAGCCTGCACTTCCACTCCTATAGAGATTTCTTTGTTATAGCAATCTTTCACAAGCTCCTGGTCCTATCCTGTTGGTTTTAATGATGCTTGCTTTTTTTTTTTTTTACCTCTGCAACTCACACTGGTTTGTGACTGTCCAAACAGAGTCTCACACAGTGACTTTTCTGTACTTTTCTACAATTTCTTCTTGTAAGACATGACTTACTACTCCTATGATGCTGAAGTTTGCTGTCTAGAAATAGCTGGTTTTGTTTGTTTGTTTGTTTGTTTTGTAGATGTTACTCTTTTCATGAGCTTGACCGTTGTGTGACCAACATTATCCCACTTACCTTATGTTTGAAAGCTCACCTTCAGTTCATGCAGCACAAGAACTATGTTCTCTCCTTCTCCAGGCAAACACCCTTCTTTCTTAAAATCAAAATGTTTTGGTATGGTGTTCTAAGAACATGATGAAATATGTCCTGCCCTATTTGGTTCATTACTTATGTAACATTTCCCTGTCAACAGGTTTTTATTGCTCTGAGATTTGCAGAACCTCAGCCCAGTTCATGCTGCAGATGCTGCCTTGTAGGCTGAGATCAGACTCGATGCTATTAGTTTCATTATGAGATGCAGAAGTCAGTAAAGTAAACCTTTCACAGAATGATATTGCCTCCAAAATCTCATTGACCCAGCTATCTTCCCATGTTAAACAGAATACTCCTGCTTCAGTTCACAGTCCACTGAAGACCACGCAGCACCTGATGATGGCCACATGCCTGATAGTCATCTTACTGTGTGCTGTTCTCTAAATGCGTAATTACATGCATTTAATTAAAGGAGACTTCTCTAAAAACTTAATACTGACAAGATTTGGCAGTCCTGAATACTCTGGGCAAGTGCTGTCTTTGCATTGTCTAAAACCTGATGCACCCAGGCTAACATCCTTAAAAATATATATAAATATATGTATGTGCATGTATCTATTAGGGAGTTGATAATCTCATCCAAAGCATAAACTGGTTTTGCAGTAGAGGGTTCACCTTCAGTTATGTAGTCAGTCAGTCTGAAGCAGCATCTCTATCCAATGCTTCTTCTTTTCCTATCTGCAAGGTATTTCCAAATGTGCAGATCTCTGCTGAGGGTTAAAGTTTCCCCATGTGACTGAGGAGGCGCAAGGAGCTCGCTGTGCTCCTACTACCACCTTTCATGCCTTACCTATGGATCCGACCACTCCTTCACCAAGCAGCTGTTGTCAAAGCACTTCTTGCTGTTGTGTGTTGCTTTGGCGGCTGGCAGCACCACCTCGCTCTGCCCATCGGTGCTGCTGGCCCCATGCAAACCTTTGAGTCCCAGATGGCTTTATCAGAAGGCTCCCTGCTCCTGTTTAACAAGTGCCATGGTTACAAGCACCGCTAGACTGATGATATTCACATGCAGGAAACAATGCAGGGAAAACAGGATTTGCACGGCTCCGGCTGCACTGCCCCAAGAATTGCAGGAAGCGATTGTACTTTATGAAACCGTCTGTGCTCCACTAGATTGTCTATAGCTTTTAAGGTCAAGCCATAGCACACCGTGTTTGAAATGCCTTTTGTAATAATGCAGACTGTTTATGAGCCGAAGTACAGGCTGTATTGTTTACCCTAAGCTTTGGTTAAAAGGTGCTATATTTCAGCCTGTTTTGCAGGATGGCACGGGGAATCTATCATGGGCCTTTCTGGCACAAGCTTGGGCTCAGTTCAAAGGGGGAATGTCCATCATGTCAACTCAAGCATCCCCCAGCATGCAGAAAGTCACGCAGCCAGCACTGCCACTGCACTGAGAAGACAAAAGAGCCGGGGGGTGGAATCAGAAGGGTCTGACTGGTGCCTCTCGGAGATGTGCTCAACTCTGTCAGGAGCTGTCCCACATCCTTGCCAGGCAGGCACAGACCCCAGCAGCCCAGAAGTTATGCTGGAGTCTGGAAGCTGAGAAACATCCCTTTTCAGAAAGGAGATTTTGGTTAGAGATCATGGCAGGTGGGTCAAAACAGGACAGCAGTGCAGGAGAACATGGATGAAATCCCCCCAGGGTGGCTTGGTGCTGGTGCTTGGCTGGCAGGAGCCTGGACAGTGGGCATAGTCTGTTCTTGATCTGGTTCCTTTTGCTTCATCTGCGTCACAGAGACATCTCCTGGCCTCTCAAGGAAGGTACTTGGCTTGGATTAGGCAAAATCTCCTCCCAGACCAGGACCAAACCAGTGAAGAGCAATGTTTTCCAACAAATAACATATGAGAAGGGGAGTGAAGGGAACACATAATTAACATTTGCCGCAGATGCTGAGGGATGAAACACTTCTGATAGACATCTTTCACATCCCATCACTCCTTTGAATGCTCCCATTTGTCTGTTTTACTCACCTGTTGGATCTTGACATGAATTAAAAAGTTGGCCTCAGGTGCACTCTGCGTACACCTCCTCCCACCCACATGCTCCATGTCCTTCTGTATCAGTTTTGGTGTCCAGAAGAATCACTCAGTTTCATTCCCCTCTCTCTTTATCTAAATTATGGCATCTCATGGCAATGAAACTTTTGAGGAGCCTGACTAGTAATCCATACATATTAAGAAGGGACAACAGAGCTGGACACCCACAGACATAACACCCATATGCAAGGATATAGGAACTTCCGAGGACCTAGGGACAGATCCATGAGGTGTGGGGATGAAAGAGGTGGTTCAGGGTAACAAAAGATCTTCCTTGAAGCATTAGTCACTTTAAAAAAATCTTGGCACAGGTATATCTCATGTGAGCCGGCATAAGGATCTGGGCTTACTTTTATTATTAAGTGGCTAATTGTGGTTAATGCACTAGATGCTGTTCAGACACAGTGTGCCATAGCCTCTAGGGTATTTAAAAGCAGAAAAGCAAAGAGTTAGACAAAGCAGACCTTGAGAACAACATTGGCTTGACTGGCTCCACACATACATCTAAGATTAGTCATGAATGAACTTCAGTGGACAAAGAAAAAAGCTCAGCTCTGGGTACAGCCCTGTTTCTATTAACATGCTGCTCTTCTTTCAGTATGCATTGAACAGCTGTGACGACACCGTATTGTTTGTTACGGCAGGTTTCAAATGGTTATTCACAGTTTATCAGATATGATCACTTGCTCAGTTTCTTCTTCGTTTTCTTCCTGGAAATGCTTACCCAGGAGGATGACGACCGCATTCCTAGAGAAATACACGACATTTCTGAGGTTGAGAAATACATCCATGTATGCCGTGTGAGTAATGAGGATAATGACCTCACAAAAGCATCAAAGCAACACAGCTTCGGACTTGGTTCTCTTTTTCTTCATTTGGTCACTTTTGCATGTCTGGTAGGACGCACAGACAAATGGGATATGCCTGTACTGAAGTACTTCAGCTCTCATCATAAGGGCAGAGTGTTTTGCCAGGGAAACACTGCAGTGCTGGACTAGGAGAGCTGACTGAAAAACAGAGATATGCAGCCCAATAAAGTAGGAATTTGCAGCTTAAGGGGGAAATATATCAGAAGACATTTAAAGACTAAGATTGAGTAAATGAGGAAACAATGAAAAAGAACAAACACTAACAAAGACAAACAAACACTAACAAAGACAAACAAACACTAACAAAGACAAACAAACACTTTTTGGAGGTGTGCCTGGAAGAAGTTGGACTTCCTAATTTAGGGCTAAATTAAACCCCTCTGTAGGCAGAAATACTTGGATCAGTTAGAAGATGGAGGTGATAAAGCTGTCAAGCAAGGGAGGAAAGGAGCACCAAGGCTGTAGGTCAGAGCCTGTGCCCAGCATGAAGCAGTACAGAGCAGACGTTGAGGATTCTTTCCTTCCTTGAGTATCCATGAAAAAGAAGCAGAAATTGAATGGAGGCCGTAAATGTTATTCTCAAGATAAAGAGAGAATTTTTTTTTCTTTAAGTGCATAACAAACCTCTGTCCCAGCATTCTGCATCTAGGCCTTAAAAAATTATCCTGTCTCACACAAGTATTTACAGCTTCTCTGACAACAGGACATACAATCAGCATTTTTACAATAAACCTGAAGCCTCAAATTCATGCACAGAATCACAGATACCGACTGGGAGCAAACAAGTAGTGTTAGGATTGCTTGCCTGGTTGCCTACTTGCAGACAGCTCTGATCTTTTGCTCTCTTTCTCCTCTTGTCCTGTGAATAAGATGAGAAGACTGCAGGGCTTCCCTTTCCCCACATCCATCCCTGGCACCCACTGTGGGGATGTCTGAAGCTGTAGCTGATGAGTGGATCCCACAAGATGATCTGTAGTCCCCAGCCGCCACCATGGCACAGCTCTTTGGAGAACATAAAAATAAAATTGTCATAGATTACACAGGAAACTCGAGCAGTTTGGCTGCCTGCTTGTAACAACAGCCTTTAAGAGCTCTGCTTTACTTGTGACCAAGAGTAATTCCAAGGTCAGCAGATCATAACCTTTTATCAAATGATAAATATTTGCCTTTATAACCTCAGCACAGCCTGTGCAAGTGGGACAGGAAGTTAACTTCCACCAAAATATTCTTGTTTGTTTGTTTATGAGTGTCCAGCCTTGGCACCAGGCTGTGATGAGACACCTAACTGCGTGGTTCAGTCCTTCAGCCCTTCATTGTCATGGAGATAACTGATTGACTTTAAAGATCAGCCTGTGCTTGTAAGTCACTTCCCTCATTCAAGAACTTCACTCCATAGCATTTTTCACATCTTTGTTTTTCTTACAGTGTTCCAAGCAATTCACACTGTTTTAATTCTGAAGCACAAATATCAAAGAATATTAACATGTTTACAGCTTAAGTATGTTGTCAAATGTTTGTTTTCTATTGTTATTAATTTTTATTATTAATTGCTTGCTTTCAGTCAACACTTTAAAGCTTCTGTGACATTATGCAAACTCATTCTTACTCAGAAGTTCACAATCTTCAGCTCAAAAACTGCGTTGCCTTTATTTTAAATGTCATAAAGAATCTGGGATTCTCACTCCTCACATTCTGCATTTTCAGCCTCTGGGAGGCATTGTAGTGGCATTTCCAAGCTTTTCCCTACAGCTGCACAGACATCCTTTCTCTGAGGAGCTGCGAGATATGGTTTAGTGCTTGTGGTAGCAATAGTAATGGGAGGACGGTTGGACTAGATGATCTTGCAGGTCGTTTCCAACCTTACGATTCTATGATTCTAAGGGGATTGTGAGCAGCATAAAAGTACAGAATCTGGGTTTTGGTTGGGCATGAACTATTTCCCAAGTCACAGTAATTCTGGCAGCATCGAAGGTGATTCAGAAGAGATCAGACCATGGTAAAATCGAAAGAAAGGGCTGTAGAGTTGAGATACGTATTTGCATTTAGGCTGTTCTGCAAAGTGCTCGGGTCCTCAGCACAATGCTTAAAATAAATAAATGGAGGAATGGTATGCATAAAACCCAGCAGGAGTGAAAGTGCTTTCCTCTTTTACGTGAAAAGTCTGCTCAACTGCAAAAAGTCCAGCCCAACAAATGGCTGCTAAAACATTTACCTTGCACTCCTGCAACATGAAAGAAGCCCGAGGTGAGTTTTTTGTGTACATTTTTAGTTAAAGTGTGTGGAGAGTTTTAAACAAACCTGAAAGGCTGAAATCCTCTGCCACTGCTATATATCCACCTGGCTTAACACGAAAATCCCTAAAGTATGTTTGTTGACAGACTAGTAACAATTGCAGAGTTAATGCTGCTATTTACCCCTCTCTTTTCTTTTCTTCTGCCTTTTACCCTTGATGCTTGCAGAAGCTTTGCCTGTATGTATTTTATTTGCTCACTGATTTAGCTCAACTCTGTTTTAATCCAGAAAAACAAGAGTAAATGAGGCCTAGATTTCTTATTTTTGTTATGATTGCTCTTTTCTTGCAGGTACTGTTTGTCTGCAGATTAGGGAGGCCAGGGGAAAAGGGACATTTGAAGCATGTCTCCTAGGATGCCTTATTAAAGGATGGCAGTTCCTTATCACTACTCATCACACAGCTGTGGCCTCTTAATTCCTGTTGTTTCTCAATATGCATTCTTTAAGCATTTCCATGTTGACAGTGATATAATTTGTGGCATGCCCTCCCCTCTTTCCCTTTCTGTTTTTCTCTTATCAGATTTGTTGTTGCATTATTTTTTGTTCTAGAGTTTTTCTCTGAATTTGTAGGGTGCTATTTTTATGTTCACAAAGTTTTAAAACGGAAGAGAAAATAAAAATGAGATCAGCATGGACGAATAAGCCGCAGATTTTGGGAATGCCGGCAGGCAAGAACAGCATGGACTCTGAATGCTTCTCGAGGAGTGTGGCCTGGTTTTAAACATCTGCTTTTAAAACTGAAATGAAATGAAATGCATGTGGTGGTCTTGAATGGCTCTGAGAACTGGAAGTGATGAGGTTGCACTAACTAAGGTATGAAATGTATATATTAGAGGCTCCATAAGATGCTCCTTGATCTCCTTCACTTGAATGCAAAATTGTATGGGAGGTTGAGAGATGAGCACTGGAGGTCATTGCTTCTTGCTTAAGCACAGATCTTAAGTTGATGGAAGAAAGCCACAGAAAGGTCAACAATACCACAAAAGCTTTTAGAGTGAGGTAAGAGGATGGGACTAGGAGCTTTTCTCCTTCTGGTACAGGGATAGGGCTGTTTAGGAGAAGACGTGCCACCACCTTGTGTGGTTTCTTGGCCTTGTGTCCAGTCTGTTTGACCTTGAAGATGGGGTCACATGCAGTTCCTCACCATCACCACAGGGAGCCTCTGGAGGATGCAGCAACATCCTTGAAAGGTTATGGGACTTTGAATTTCCCTTTTTCAGTAACTGACCTTGGGGTTAGGCACCTCATCTCACCTTTTGTTTTATGCTTTGCTTTTGCTTTTTGTTCACCATGACAGCATGCACGCACAGAATAAGAAAATAGGAGAATGGGGTTCATTAGGAATATAACAGCTCGATGACAAATTAGTTACTTACCAAACCAGTAACTGTTAAACCAGTAACTTCTCCCCCCAAAATTGCTAGATGTTCCTGCCAGCCAGCTCATAAACTGAATATAAATTAAATAACAGTTTGCAACAAAGCCAGTAAAGTTGCTAAAGAAAGCATCAACAGAACATTTCCGACATAATAAGGAAGAGTTTTCAATGGCCAAGACATTACAGCACCATCTGAAATTCCCTAACATGTCTGTCCTTAGAAGGTCAGCACAGAGAATTATTGAGCAAAGCAAAAACAGGTCTGCACAATAGAAACAAACAGGCATACATGGAAAGGGTGCAACTTGGTTCTTGTGCATTGTGTACCCATGGTGTGCCCATTTCCTTGGACTTGCTGCTGTTTTCCTTCCTTCTAGGCACTGCTTCTCAAGTTTTCTTGTCACCAGTGTGCCAAAAGGGGAACTGTTGTCCTCTTTATGGTCTTTCTTCTCTCACTGAAGTATAATTCTGTTAATTGGTCTATTCTCTTCCCTTTCTCATTTGCAGTGAAATGTTTTCCCCTCTTCCTAAAGTTTACTAGCAAAATGTCTTTTTGTCATCCCAGCATGATGCAGCTATCGCTGTGATAGGGTTGTTATAAACAGAGAAATTCTTGTCAACCAACCTATTTGTGAGCCTGTATATGTGTTGATACTCAGGGCTTTGCTAACAACTTTAAAAGGCAAAAAGGCAAGCTAAAGAACAGGCTGGTGATTACTCTTGCCTTATCCTTTGGTCTGTCTTGCCCTGGAATATTTGCTCAGGTCCCATGCTGGCAATTCATTTATATTTACTGGAACTCAGGTAAAGCACAACATATTTCTGGATTTTTATGGTGTTTGTTTCTTGTTGCGGGGATTTTTATTGAGACATTTTCCACCTGAAGGGAAAACTGCTGTACCTCAGAGTCATTTAATGGCTTTCTTCTGATGAAGTCCTTGCTTCAAGTTTCTTGGATGATAAAAGACAGATAAAACTATCAGACTTTTTTTTTTTCCTTTCACTATAATTCTAGACAGATTTCTAAACCCAAGATTTTGGAGAATCATACAAAGTCACCCTGTAAGATGGTCTCAGGAGATCATCTCCTGCATCACTCTGAAATGAGGTATTCTTCCACATATTTCACAGCAGGTTTACTGGACGTATTGTCAATCCTCCTCAGCATATGTTAATCAAGATTTAACACATGACTCCTTGTTTGCTCGTCACAGGTTGCATTTCCCAGCCTTTTGTCATTGCTTTTGCTCAGCCCTGAGCCCAGCTAAACCTGCCCATCTCCTCCCTGAAGTGTATCACCCAGTACCAGAACGTCGGCAGTACTTGGGAGATGAATAACCCCCTCTCAAACAACACTTTAGGTCAGGAAATAGTTTTGAGAAGATGAACACAAGTGTCGTGAGAAGCTGAGGGCTCACCTGGGAGACTGGTATTGCCCCTTCCCTTCCAGTACTGATGCCTGCTTTGGAGATAAGTCCCCTTGACATATTAAATATGCGGGGAGTTAGGCACCAGGATGCTCTTCTAGAGGAATATGGTCAACTCTTAGTACTCATAAAATACCAAATAACCTTATAAGCATCTACTTTTTTATAATGATTGGGTTTCAGTCAGGGAAGTCGGGTTTTTACTCACAGCCACCTGTCTCTGATGATACAGATCTGCTTTGAGCAGATCTCACACTCAGTCTTGCCAGAACAAGCACTATGCTGCCTTATTCTACCTGCTGGAAGACTGCTTTCATGTGTACCCTCAACGGTCTTCTTTTCTTACACTTTTAATATATCTCCTCATATTTTCCAATCTTTTTATTGTCAAGAAATGAGGCACAGACCAATTCTTTGCTCTCAGAGATACCTTTTAAACTAAATGAGGACAAAGCAGTGCAAAGGGTACTCAGATATGCTGCCCAGACCCAGATTCAAGTGCTGACCCTGTACAAAGCTGTTATCCTGTGTGCCAACCAGTGCTTTAAGCATCACATTGTTTGGTCCCTTAGAGCCAACAGCCCCTTCAGTCAGATCATACAGTGATCAACTTTCCCATGAATGCTTTAGGAAGCTGAAATCCCGGAGAAAGACTGTTACTGCCAAGCCTTGCTAAAAAGAAATGTTTACATCCTTGAGGAAGCAAAGCTGAGGCTGCATAGTTTTGGGTTATTAAAC
>JAOWBP010002052.1:8423204-8440068 GCA_028571105.1 Tragopan temminckii | reverse complement strand
CTGCTGGCCACCCCTTTTTTAATGCAGCCCAGAACACAGTTGGCCTTCTGGGCTGCAAGCGCACACTGCTGGCTCACGTCCAGCTTCTCGTCCACCAAGACCCCCCAAGTCCTTCTCCACAGGGCTGCTCTCATGGAGTTCTTCACCCAGTCTATATAAATACCTGGGGTTGCTCTGGCCCAAGTGTAACATCCCGCACTTGGCCTTGTTGAACCTCATTAGGTTCAACATTTCTTCCCTTTTTCCTCTTGCAGTGAAGATCTTTCAGAATTCTTATGAAAAAACTGGCAAATTCCCTGAATACTTTGCAATACATATTATTTGGATCTGCTTAGCTCTGATTTGTAAGATATATATATATATAAATCTGAATTACCTTGTTTTTTTTTACTTGAATTCCCTTGCTAAATGTTCGTATTCTGTCATATTTTTGTAGTTAAATTTAGGTTTATCTACCATAATTCTGGTCACATTTCCTAGAGAATGTAAATTCCCTTTTGTACCACTTGGAAGCTAAAAATAATAGTAAAAAGAATCATTAAAAACTAGAAATGAGTTCAAGTAGAAAAATTCAGATTCAGGCATAAGTTCCAAATTCAGGTGCAGACCACCAGAGGTGTGAAGGCTCATACCCCCAGCACTGATGGCATACATGGATGTCCTCTGTGCTGAGATGATGGGGAAGAGCAGCTCCAGCACACCAGTGAAGCAAAGGTGTGAAGACATTTTCCCTGTTGTTGACCAAAGCATAGTATTTTCCTCTGCTGGGAGCCAAGGCTCACCAGGAGCTACATCTTTGTTTGCAGTGGAAGAAGGGCTTTCACAATAGAAAGCCTCAATAGAAGCAGTTGCTATGTGGGAGGATACTGAAAACAGTGATTGCCACCCACATTCTTTCTTATGTCTTCTCTAGTTTTTGAACCCCAAGCATTGCAGGAACCTTGTGTTCTTGCGGCTAAGTCCATTACCCTCTCCTCTATCCCTTATTTCCCTGTTCCATCCCTCTGCCAGCAGGCTTGCACCTCCCAGCCCTTGACACTACCACTGGTGTACACCCACATTTTGTGGCTATCAAATTTCCAGCTGCACTGACAGTGTGCAGTGCTGAGGGCCATGAATCGGCTCCATCCCAGGGCTGAGGCAGCAAGATGAGCTCTGCCTCCAGTGGGGCACATATATGTAAGTATCCTGCTGGCTTCCCAGCATGAGATGTGCTCCTGTTTTATCTCATCATTGAGAAAACAGAATTAGAGTCCTTGCTAAAACCAGCCCCTTAGGCTGGCACTTGCTGAAACTTGCCTGAAACTTGGCTGTGGTTGAATCTAGTTGAATCAGTGATCGCAAGAGAAAGTACAGCTGCAAAAAGAGACTGTCTCACCCCTCTATCAAAATGTGGAGATGCTGTGAAGTGCAAATTTATTTGTGGTCAACATCATACACTGAATCTTTTTTTTTTTTTTTTTTTAAAGGCTCTTGTGAGGGGAATGGTTGCTAATGGATCACGTGCAGCCTACCTCCCTGTTCTGTTTTCTAAGTGTGTAGGTAGCGCAGAAAGCCGATGGAAACCTTTTGTACTTTTGTAAATTGAAAGAGAACAGCTACTGTCTGTTCACAAAGATGAGAGCCAGAAAGTTAGGAGGAAAGTACTATTAACAACTGACTTCGGAAACCTTGATGAAGGAAATTCGATAATGAAAGCCACAGTAATCAGAGAGACAACAACACAAAGAAGGCAGGATTTTTTTAAGCTAGGCAACCACAGTGCTTAGGAGTCGACCTTTCAGTATATCACTGTCTGCCTGCACATGTTTTCTGAGGTGAAAAGGACACTGAAATGTATTCTGGAATTGTGTATTGCTCTTTATTATGATTATCAGTGCTACAGCAGTGCCTGACAACTCTAATGAAGTACCAGGGCCTCACTGTAGAAGTCAAAGTATGAAGGAGAAATGAAGAAAAAGTGATTTGGCATTTTAGGCAGAAAAGAGTATGAAACAAGCACTCAGAATGCAGGCTTTAAAATACTGGTTCCACGAGAAAGAAAATGTGTGATAAACAAAAATGTTCTTCAATGTTTCTATGTTTTCGACCAATAAAGGGAGGCTTGGGCAGAACTCTGGGAAAGAAATGAGAGGAAGTAATTGATCAGTAACAAGGAAAATGTCTGAGACTATTTAAAAAAGGCTTAAAGATACCTTTCAGAAAAAATAAGTCTGTTTACAGGGCAGAGAAAATTGAAGCATCGAGCTCTCTAAATATTGTTTCCAATTCCTTTCTCCATGTTCACATGTTTCTAGGAATCTGGTCATGGTGTTTCCATATCATTTTCCTTCTACTCAATATCTAATTGTCACTGCTATTGATCTCTTGTCCAGTTGTGAGTGTTCATTAACTGCAGCACACAAATCATTTAGGTGACTTTGCACTCTCTGCTTAGCAGATTGGCTTCACGTGTGCATGGTGTTTCCTTATCTTGTTTGGTTTTGTTTTTTTCCCTAGATGAGTGCTGTCACTGGTTTACCATCACTCCCCCCTCTGACTTGATTTTTCCACCTCATCAAAGACAAGCTTCTGCTGTGAGCTGATACCATGCCCTTTTTTTTTTTTCCTGTGGCTCTGCTGTTCCCCAGATAGGGCCAATATTTCTCAAGATCAATACTTCTTATTTTCAGTAGCCATGCTGTAAGTCTTGTTGCTATTCAGTGTAATTTCCTTCCTGTTCATTGCTTTGTTGAAACCTTTTTCATAAGACTGATACCTTGATTAATCAATACGTAATAAAACTGAGATAATTCCAGAACCAAAAGGGGAAATCCCAAGGGAAATTCTGGATGTGCTTCTTTTAAAAGGCTGTAAGACCTTCATGAACTTCACAGGTCTAATTAAAGGGATTTACAGAGAGCAAGTACCAGAGGACTGAATATTTGCTCTTCATCTTGACCAAGAGTAACAGATGTCAGTCCACAACCCAACATGAAAATCCATTCCACGTAAGGAGCACCATGAGAAACGGCAGGTTAGTTTCAGTGACCAAATAACTGCACAGTGTATAAGTTCAGCAGAAATCAAGCACGTTAAAAGTGAAGATACATTTGAATGGTTCCTTTAGACAAGAGGTGGTAGTGAGGCCAGAATTATTTATGGACCCTACTCCTCGTACCAGAGGAGACTGAACAGTTATTCAACATCTATGTTTGAGATTCAAGACTTTGTAGCTCTGTGTTTTATTCTACCAATCTGCTTCCCAGGCTACAGAACTCCTGCCTGTTTCCCCTGTGCTCTTGGCAATCTCACTGAATCTTAATGCACAGGTCCCACAGTTCAGTATGGATACTGCAGTCTTGATCAGCCTGGTCTGGGTTACAGCTCATAGGAGGGTCTGTCCAAGGACATAGGTAGTGCTCTCAGTTCAGGTTCCTGGCCTGTTTGCTTCCAGTCATTTCAGAGAGATCAACACCATGAAAAAATGTGCAGTCCTAGAATCACAGAATGGCTTAGGTTAGAGGGGACCTTGCAGATCATCTAGTTCCAACCTTCCTGCCATAGGCAGGATTGCCAGCCACTAGATCAGGTTGCCCAGGATCCCATCCAACATGACCTTGAATGCCTCCATAGATGGGGCATCCACAGCTTCTCTGGGCCACTTGTCCCAGTGCCTCACCGCCTTCTGAGTAAAAAATTTCTTCCTAACATCTACCTGAATCTCCCCTCTTTTAGTTTAATTACTATGAGTTCATGTAAAAAGTTGGTCCCCCTCCTGCTTGTAAGTTCCCTTCAAGTACTGGAAGGTTGCAATGAGGTCTCCCTGGAGCTTTCTCTTCTCCAGGATGAACAAGACCAGCTCTCTCAACCTTTCTTCATAGAAGAGGTGCCCCAGCCATTTGACCATCTTTGTGGCCCTCCTCTGGACCCACTCCAACATCTTTGCATCCTTCCTGTACTACGGGCCCTAGACTGGACACTGTACTCTAGATGGGGTCTCACAAGGGCAGAGTAGAAGGGGACAATCATCTCCTTCTCCCAGCTGGCCACCCCTCTTTTGATGCAGCCCAGGATACAGTTGTCCTTCCCAGATGTAAGAACACATTGCTGGCTCATGTTCAGCTTTTCGTCCACCAGAACACCCAACTCCTTCTCCACAAAGCTGCTCTCAGTGAGTTCTTTTCCCAGTCTGTATTAGTATCTGGAATTGCCTCAACCCAAGTGCAACGCTTTGCACTTGGCCTTGTCGAACCTCATCAGCCCCCATTTCAAGCATGTTCAGGTCCCTCAGGATGATATCTCTCTCTTCTATCGTATCAACTGCACCACTCAGCTTGGTGTCATCAGCAAACTTACTGAGGATACACTCTATCCCACTGTCATTTATCACTGATAAAGATGTTGAAGAACACCAGTCATAAGACACCTGGGGGACTGTGACCCCCAGGACACAGTCCTGGACACAGAGCCATTGACAACTGCCCTCTGCCTATGGCCATCCAACCACTTCTTTATCCATTGAATAGTCCAGCCTTCAAATCCATATCTTACCAATTTAGAGATAAGGATGTGCTATGGGCCATGTCGAAGGCCTTGCACAAATCCAGGTAGACAATATCAGTTGCTCTTCCTTTGCCCACTGATGCCATCACTCCATCATGAAGTTAAACATCTCGTAACTGTTAAGAAGTTCAGCCCTTGCTGAATTCAAGAGATGGGTGAAAGTTTTGCCAAGAGTGTTGTGAAAGTACATCTCCTTATCCACCTCCACACCTGAGCACGTGTCTTGATAGAAGAGCTCAGACGGTACTAACAACACTGCCTTTCTCAAGCACTATACAAAGACACCTTGAGCAATTATGCCATGCTCCACAATGGAAAAGTACATGCACACGGTTGACATCCAAACACTTAGTGCTTCTGTACGCAGCACATTCCTAATAGTTCAATTCTGTACTAAACCTTCACTTTTTTAAAAGTTCATTATGTGGGAGAGGATAAAGCAGGGACAGCACAACTTTGTTCAACAGCATAAATGGGTTTCTCTGGCAACCATCAGCATTACACAGTAACTAAGTGTAGAAGCAGCTATATTTAGGTTTTTGGTCTGCTATTGCACTAATTTTTCCACTGCAGAAAATTAATGTCTATCTACACAGTAAGATAGGAATATGTCTTTGAAATTTGAAAAGGTTTGTCTGACCATCTTCATGTTTCTTCTTTGAATGTTTCTCTTTTCTTTTTAGTGCTTTTCCCATTCTTCACAAGTTTCTCAGCTTCTTCCAGACTTTCCAAATACTTTTGTTCATCCACTTCCTACTGGGCAATGCATGCTGTCTGTGGTGCTCTCATGAATCTTGAGTCCCAGCTGCATGCTGAGACAAAAGGTGTACACACAACAGTCCCCGTGCACCCTGCACTGCTTCAAGGAGGATGCAAGTGGGTAAGCAAGGCTGCAGTGCACTGTGGTCTTTCAAAGCTGAGCAATCTGGGAACCTGAGCCACTGGGCCATTTGCAGGGCATAGTAAGCCTTAGAGGACCTGGAACAGTTCATCCTACACATAGAACACAGAGAATCCAAAGGCAGGCTCCTAATTCCCATTTAAATCATCCGAAATATCTTCAAATTTCAGAGCCTGGCTTCTTCAATACGTGGTATTCTGGCATCACTACAGCCAATGTAAAAGTCAAATGTTTGTTTACCAAACATCCCCAGCACCACTGCAGACACATAATACATAGAAATAGGATAACAGCCCCACTTATGATCTGAGTAGGTGGGACTGTACGAACCAGAAGAGTTACAAAACCCCCATTTTCAAAATGTTTGTGAAATCTGAGAATGCAAAGAGTTGCTAGAAAGTGACAAGTATCACCTTCAGATGACCAGCCTCCAGGAAAATGCCTCCACTTTAGCAACTAAAATAGTGGCACTTAAAATCACAAGTCCCTTTTCTGAAAGTGTTTCTTCTATATATAATACACAGACACAATAATACAAGTAATATCCAAGGGATATTAAAAATAATTCTGAAATATTCTGGAAGAAATTTATTATAAAGAATTTTTGTTGATAATTTTGCAATCTTTAATTTCTATAATTTTCCTTAGTATCAATTGATTTCTGTGATCCTTTCTCTCAGCTTACTGAGGAGAGAAATTTACAACAGCTATGCACAGAACAGTAAACATCAAACTAATTACTACAAATCAAATTAAATTAAAAAAAAGCTTACATCTCCAAGAACTAAGAAATAATGCGTGTACACTGCAGGGCATTATCTACAAACTTACTAAAGACACTAACAACACTGTTTATACATTTTTGGCAGTTGTATCTCAAATCACAGTGATAGCTTGACATCTAGAGATTAGCTCACAGTCTCATTATCTGCTGAATGAGCTTAATGTTTTTAAAATTACTAAATCAAACTTCAGTCTGACATAGCATTATGTAAGTTTTCTTCCAGCACCCACTCTATCCAAGCTGCCCTCCATCTCACAGTATTCTTGATTTTTGCACTAGTTATTTGGCAAAACTCAAGGCAAACCAGCAGCAATTTCACATTCCACGGAAGAAGTCTTTGGCGTAAGATTCCACAGCAAGTTATATATTTACGTAATGCTTGAGCTGATAAAAATGTTTTGTTGAGAACTCAAGTGGTTATTATAAGTTACAGATTATTCCATATCTTCCTCTGGAAATAGAATTTATAATGAAGTTGGTGAGAGATGGATTGAAAGAGGGGGACGATAAATTGAGTGGAAAACATTTGAACTTCCAGGCTCCAAGGGTGCTGATAGTGTAGAAAGTCCCAATGGGGGCCATGTATCCCCACAGTTCCTCAGAGATCCATAATGGGCACAATACTGTTTAGAGTCTTTACTAAGGGAGAGGATGAGAGGAACGAGTGTGCTTTCTACAAGTTTTCAGGTGATACCAAAGCAAGAAAGTAGTCAATATATTGGAGAAGAGGTTGGACAAATGGCCCAAGATGAACCTCATGAAGTTCAACAAAAGGAAATACCAAGCCCTGCTCTGGTGAGGCATAATCCCATGCACAGAACAGGCTGAGGTCTGACTGGCTGGAGAGCAGCTTTGCAGACAAGGCCTAGGGGTCCTGCTGGACATCAAGTTGACCAAGAGCCAGCAATGAATCCTTGCAGTAAGGAAGGCCCATGGCAGCCTGGACTGTGTTAGCAAGAATGAGGTGCTAATTTCCCCTCTATTTTGCACTTGTGAGACTGCATCTGGAGTGCTGTGTCCAGCTTTGTCCTCTCCTGTACAAGAACAGTGTTGATGCTCTGGAGCAAGTCTAGCAGAGGGGTACCAAGAAAGTGGCACACATAAAATATGAGGATAAACTGAGAGAATGAGAGATCAGCCAGGAAGAGAGAAGTTGAATGGAAGGCCTGCCGTGTGCAAATACTGAACCAGACGTGGAAATGCACATTGGAGGGACAAGAGACAACAGATATATGTCAAAACATGGGAAATTTTGTAGCAATGTAAGAAAAGCATTTTTACAGTGTGGGTGGTCACACAATGGGGGAGGTTCCCAGAGAGGGAACACTCAAAGCCCATTTACCGATATCTGGAATTCAGACAAAAGCAGTGAAACCTCAGCGTTAACTAGACAGTCACGACAAAGGCAAAATTCTCTCCAAGTCCCAAAGGACTTCCACCTTATAGGCCAAAAGAAAGGCATTCAACCTTAACCTTTCTCTAATTCCAAAGAGGAAGAGCAAAAACTACCTAACATTGTAAAATGGAACCTAAAGACAGGCTAAAATGCCAGGGTGCTTCCAAAAGAAGATAATGGCACCTTCCAAGCCATGTTCCTTCCCTCCTGATGGGCTGGACATGAAAGGCTTATGATACAGCTGTGTATTCAACCTCAGGTTGAGCTCTCAAAGGAGACTTGCTAAATGGAAAAAATATATTGTTTTCTACTCTTAGGCCCAACAAAAAGCAAGTTCTGATATTTAGGATTCCAATAGCCTGAAATACAAAGTCAGGAGTAAAAAGCAAATTTTTGGTTGTCTTAAGACGTTTTCTGTGTTATTCAGTTTAGGACTAGCCTGCATTACAAGTATTTAGGGATCTGATACCAGTGGGATAGAAATTGCTGTTACTACTACTTACAGCAGTGGGGGTTTTTAGCTCAGAGGAGACCGACAATATAACAAGCAGATGAAATATGTGGACTGTTGCTTACACAGCACTAACATTTTATAAAATATATGCATCTTTTTTAGATTTACAGGAATTCTGTCACAGACTTACAAAAATAAATATTCCCTCCCCTGCCTTGCTAACATATCTGCCCAAGCATCAAGCCTTATCTCACATACAAATGCTGATTCTAGAAGTCTTATCAGTTTACCAAAACAAATATTATAAGGTGATTAAATAGAAGTATATGTTTGCATTCTTTTTGTTTTGTTTTGTTTTTAAACGTATGCACTAATATTTGCTCCCATTTGGACGGGGAAAAAAAAAACCAAAATCAAAACACCTCCCTGCATTACTCTCCAAAAGCAGCCAGGTGAGAATTGGCAAACATGTTCAAACCTGAATCAAAGCAGACGTCACACCTTTAAAAATAATGTGCACAGTAAATTGAAGTCCAAAGAAAAGAAATATGCATGCTATTTCCTTATCACCCCATAAATATCCTGAGAGATTTGTTGGTATTTTTTTAAACACATTGTAGCTTTTCCTTCTTTATTTTTTTCTTTATCTGAGATAGATGTTTGAGAGAAATTAATTACGTTATAAATGATCAATCTCTTAATCAAAATCTGGATTTTTAATAGGTTGTTAATTATGATTTAGTCAAGAAAAGCACAGAGGTGAGAAATGCCAGACCTAGCTGTTCTAGCTGATAAGTTGCTGGGTTGCTGAGGCCATTTGGTTGATGTATCTTGTGGACCACTGGAGCACAAGCATTCAACAGCAAGCACTGTCACAATGGGCTTATGCCTCTTGTCACTGAGCTCACAGAGTGGTTGCTTTGGGGAAACAGGGAGTAAAAGGAAAGTTTCCCCCCATGGAGAAGTAGTGGATTAGTAATAGAGAGGTAGCCAACATCCAGAGTTTTGAAGAGAAAGCAGAGAAGAGGTGCAAGGCTCCTCTGTATATCTGTGAACCTATCTAAACAGAACACAGCACATTTCCCAGGAAAGTTTCAGAAAGATTTTGTGCTCTCTTGTTAAGATAGGTGCACAAAAGTGCCTGGAGAGTTTTTTTGTTTGTTTGTTTGTTGTTTTTTTTTTTTTTTTAAGTGTGAGTAACTTCTCTTATACAGCAAACTGCAGCTTTTAATAAATCCCGAGTCCTTGAAAGTGAAGCATGAACAGTGAAACAGAAACAGCAGGCAGTCACGGCAGCCGCCTCTGAGAGGCTGCGCTCGAGGCCACTTTGCCTCCATTTCAGGCAGATGAGAAGCAAGTCATCACTGCTGCTCCTGCACTCCTGGGAGACGGGTCCAGCAAATGTCACCAGATGCCCGGCTCAGACACCCAGGGAGCAGTGCTGAGGTGCACGGCAATGGGCCTCACCCTGAGCAGTGTGAGAGGCCACGGATAATCACTGCGTGGGTGGGAGAAGTCTTTCCTCTGTCCTTGCCATGTCACGGCCTTTAAGGAAATGCCAGGAAGGGTGAGGACCGCTTGGATATAATGTACCACAGGGTGGTATGCAAATATTTTGTAAGCAGCTTGATAAAGACCTGCAGCCTGCGCACCTGGCTGCGCCCTGTCCCTCAGCACCTCTCCAGCCTGTGGGGACTCAGGAGGGGCCAGACGGAGGGATGCAGGGAACAGGGGCTGAAGAGGGCACAGGCCGCACAGCGAGAAGGGCGCAGAGGCTTGAAGCTGCGCTTTCCACGTCCCACCACCATGGTAGAGATGGCTTTCGATGCAGCTGCCTCTAGAGGGCTCCTTGCGTTGCTGGAGAGACGGGGCCCTTTGTTCTCGCTTCACGCAGCATCCCCGCCACAGAAACGCTCCGTGCTTTGCTTTGCTTTTTAATCTTCCTTCTGTTCCCTCTAAAATCACCCATGGCTTGATCTCTAAACTGAAGGTGTGAGGTGCGAGGGGGTCTGTTTGCCATCGGGGAGGCACCGGGGAGAGTCCCCTCTGCCATCCTGCAGTCCTCTCAGTGTTTGTGGCCTTAAAAACCGTGCTCCTTTGCTCTTAAACTCTACCTCGCATCTGCTCATACTGGCACTTCTGCTGTGGGGCCGACATGCCGTGGGTATTGGTCCTGCTGCCCAGGGCGGGCTGCCAGAAGCACTGAGATTCAAGACCAGTGCCACAGCCAGGTTTTGGCACTGGACAGAATTTCTGCACTCAAAAAAAGAGAAAGCCAGACTAAAGGTGTTACTAGTCCCACGCCTCAATCAGGCAGATAAACGTGCATCTCCAGACACTTGCCAAGCCTTCGGAGATATTCAGGACTCATTTTCTTCTCCAGGGCCAGTTGCTAGAAATCACATAATCATAGGGGTTGAAAAAGGGACCTCTGGAGACCATCAAGTCCAACTCCATGCAAAAGCAGGTTCTCCACAGCAAGTCACATAGGAAAGTGTCCAGGTGGGTTTCGAATATCTCAAGAGAAGGAGACTCAACTACCTCTCTGGGCAGCCTGTTCCAATGCTTTGTCACCCTCAAAGGAAAAAAGTTCTTAAACTTCTTCCTGGTGTTAGTGGACCTTCTTGTGTACAGTACATTCTTGTTGCCCCTTGTTCTATTGCTGCACACCACTGAAAAGAGCCTGGCCTCATTCACCTGACTCCCACACTTTAGGTATTTATAAACAGTGATGAAATCCTCCCCTCAGTTGTCTCTTCCCCAGGCTGAACAGACCCAGGTGTTTTAGGTGTTTTAGCCTTTCCTCAGAACAGAGATGTTCCAGGTTTCTCACATCTTTGTGGCCTTCCACTGGACTCCCTCTAGGAGATGGCTGTCTTTTTTGAACTGAGAAACGCAGAACTGGACACAGTACTCCGGTTGTGGCCTCACCAGGGCAGAGAAGAGGGGGAAGATTGCCTCCCTCAAATTGCTGGCCATGCTCTTCTTGATAAACCATAGGATAACACTCGTCTTTTTGGCCACAAGAGCACAAGGAATGTAAGCATGCTTTCTTTCTTTCTTTCTTTTTTTTTTTTGGGTAGTAGTTATACTTAGAATAAAAGCTGTGAACATGAAGCTTTAACAGTTAGCACCGTTTAGTCATTCATGTGACATTCTTTTGTACTGCACAATTTTTCATCAGTATTAAAGTTTCATCTGCAATTGTCTTGCCCATTCATTTAGTTTTACCCTAATGCAGAAAAACCAGCCAGGACTGCTTTGCAACGCCTGCAGTGTAAAAGCTGAAGCCATTAATTCTGACTAGTGATTCTCCTTCAATTTTTATAAGCTTTAGAAACCTCTGGATTTCATCTGGATTTTGTTAAGACTAGTCCGGATGTGATCACCTCACTTGCTGTACAGCTCCTCCTTACACAGAGAGTTCAGCTTCCACTCCTTGTAGCTTTTGCCGTCTCCCACTGAAGTCAGTAGAAAGGCTCTTGTTGACAAGGTTGGAAGGGTGCGGATCATCAGCCCCCAAAAGGTGCATGTGACTTAGCAGTACTGCAAGACTCCACAGCAGTTCTGGGATATTGCCAGTTGGGCTCATTTCTCTACCCAGGAAAGAGAAAAAGCTTCTAGCAGGGAGCAGCCCCTGCCATAAGGAGTAAAGCTGAGACTTTCTGGCTACTAAGGTTCAATCCTCTGGCATAAATCTGTGAACACTATACATGACAACAGTATAACAAGTCTTTACTAAAGCGAGAGTGTGAGTCAAAGCAACAGGCAAAACACAAACACCAAGCATCAAAAAAGGAACAAACATCTGACTTGGTAACGTTGTGTGCCAAATGCCCCAACACACAACAGGAGATTGTCATGTTGTTGATAGTATTTTGTCAGAATTATGTGCAATTTGCTTACAGACATTGTTCAGTACAGATAAAATAGTGATCAGCCTCTCACCAAGGAACAAATATATAACTCCTGAAAACAGTCTTTATATTCTACCTTAGTGCCTCTGTGGCAAGAGGATGAGTGTTTGTGCAGACAGAGGAGTTGGGCTGTGCATTTCACAGGCTGCCAGACTGATTTCATGCAGTCTTGGAGGGGACAGCCTCTGGGGACTGCTCACAATTGCTTTCGTGCCCGTGATGGATGAACACTGTCTTGTGTCTCCATGCAATCGGAAATCCAATTTGCATGTATATTGCTGATGATTATTCAGTCATTATTTTTATTAGGGAACCACACAGAGGCCTCTTCTGACAAGCAGTCCTATAGGTACTATATAAAAGCTTTATGACAGTCCTTCCACAAAGGCTTTCTGGTACCTAAGAGGAAGAAAAGAGCTTGAGTGTTTATAGCTGTTGCAGAGCTAAATGAGCAGGATCCTTTCTGCAAACTGTTTGTTATTTGCACAGAGCTCACGCATAGGCAGCCACCTCTCTTGGGAGAGCAGAGGGCAGCACAGCAAAGTTCTCATAAGCTAGGCCACATTCCTCCTCCAGGACCATATAGGATCAGATTTGCTGGATTTAGGCACTGCAGAGTCTAGCCTAGTGTATGAAAATATGTGAATGATCTGCACAGAGTCCTGCAGACATCTCTGTACTTACTGACAGTCTTTCACCTTGAACCTCTGTGAGATTCACACTCTATAACCACATTCCATGGGTTTCCATAGACTTGACAAACTTTGCTCTTCCCATCTGGCTTAAGACAAAATTTTTAATAAATTCTTAATATAACTGGCCCATTGTTGAGAAAGGGCTTACAGCACATCCTATTTCATGGATGCTCCATTATCAGATATTCAGCTGCTACTTCTATAGGATAAAAATGCAATACTTTATACTACACTACAAAACAGTATTCCCTGGAAATTCTAGATATGTCATATCAAAAATGACGGATATGGCATATATATAACATAAGGCAATAATCTGTTTGCATCTCAGGAAGCAAAGTTTTAATGTTTAATGTTTCATTTATTATTTTTATCATTTCTTTCCATATCTTGAAATGTGTCAGCACTACATAGGTGTTGCTAGAAGAATTGCCCAATGTGTAGATGAACATCTGGATCACTCTCTCTTTCCATCAGGCCAAGTATCCTGCACCTGGGATGGGGCAGCCCTAGCTATGGCTATATGTACACACTCAGGGATGAGATGCTGGAGAGCAGCCCTGCAGATCTGGGGGTTCTTGCTGACAGCAAGTTGAATGTGAGCCAGCAGCATGCCCTGGCAACCCAAAGGGCCAACCAAGGAGTGCATCAGGCCCAGCACTGCCACTGGGTGAGAAGAGGGGTTGTCCCCTGTGCTCTGTGCTGTGCAGCCACACTTGCAGCACTAGGAGCAGGTCTGGGTGCCACTATATATGGAGGGCGTAAAACTATTAGAGAGCATCCAAAGGAGGGCTATGAAGATGGTGAATGTAGTAGAGGGAAAGGTTTCAAACTTTTGCTTTGGCTGTGTATAATGGCAGAGTTTCAAATTCTTTCAGACAGGGAAGACGCTGCTACCTTCTGTAAGATGATGGGTGAACTGTCTTCAGAGGCCATCACATTTCTATCTGCCAAAAGAAAGTGTGAGCACCTAGGATGCAACAAATTTAACTGCTATGAATGACCTTTATTTGGGTTATTTTGAGAAAAAAAAAAGTTCATTTCACATCATATAAAAAATATTTCATTCAAGATTTATGCTTAGATTTTGTCACTGGTGTTGTGTTAATCCTAGAGAAGTGAATGAGTAAAAGACTGATGAATTGGGACAGAAGATCCTGATGAAAACTATATGCACTGAATTACTTACGTATGAAAAAAAAAACCAAAAATAGCAACAACAAAAAACTAACTAAACAGTTACTAGACTGGTATCTGTGACTATACGCACAAGTACACTTAGATTAACACCATGATTCATGGCCCAATATGATCAAATGTATTTAACAGCTTCAGACACTACGATCTGGCCTTAGCACTTGGCTGGCTTTAAGAAGATCTTAGCACCTAATATTTCTTTTTTGAAAATGTAGCTTGCCAAAAATATCCTCAATTTTCTCTGAGATTCCCCATCCATGAAAAAGTAGCCATGTCTCCAGTGCATACACAGTTTGTATCTAGCTCTGCATCAAAAATGTGAAGCTCCTTGCAAAGACAAATCCCTCTCATTTAAGTGTCAGAGCTAAGACATTTCAGTTTATGTATCCAAAGGTATTCACAGGCCATCTGCAAGGTGTGCTTGTATTCTCTAAGATTTCTTAATAATATTCAGCGCTGAGTTGTTAAAAGTTTTCTTTTCCACTAACAGGCATTGAAACCAGAACCTACCGATGTCAGAGACAAGCCATGGGCGTACTAAGATACCACATATACCTTCTTGCTTTGCATGTCCAGCCTGACAATTGAGTGGTTCTCCCATATGAAGAGGACAACAGTGAACAGTGAAACAGTGAAATCCATCAGGCTGAGGCGAGAGACAAAATTTGCAGATTTCTGTCTTTGTGTTTGTTCTCCAGTCTATTCAGTGCATCACACCACAGTAATAATTCTGTGTGTAGAACATCAGTGGTATGGGAAAAAAGGGCTTACACACACAGCAAACTTTTTATAGCACTTTAATACTTCCATCAGAAATTACTGGACTCAACAACATGATTAACTCAGTTTTTGTAATTGATTTTACCAACAATTACTGACTAATGAAAAATGCCTGTTGTTTTCCTGGATGCTCTCACCCTGACCCACGACACATATCAAGAGGCAATAAACTATTTTATTCCTGTTTTCACTTCAGCAAATGTCCCTTAGAGCATCTCGTACATTCATTCATTAGAACAATTTGGAGTAGATATCTGAAAGCAACTTTCGCTGTGGATATAAAAGGTTCATTACCCAAGACTAGATTCCTATCAACATTTCAACAGGGAGTTCTTTTTTCACTTTTAAATGTTCCTCCAGTCTATCAACTTTTATATTGCTACTTAGGGCTGGCTCTAAGTCAGCAGCTTCATTTCTTAACTCAAGTAGCTTTATGCTTGCTTATTCTACAGTATGTGGGCAGTTTGCCCTGGAAAGCCCTATAATTAAAAGAGTTGAGACAAGACCTCAGCAGTAAATTGTCCCTGAATACTGAAAGTACACACACACAAGCAGGGAAAGAAAGCACTTTACAGATCATAGGATTGAAAGCAATAAATGCTCACATTGTTCATGTCCATTTAAGTGGACAGATGGAGCTGTTTGGGCCTATCAGGTCAATAATCCACAAACTAAGAAGGATTTATGTGATAGACCATAATGGCTTAAATCCACTTTAAAAAGGAGAGTTACTCTAACTTGGAACAACACTCAGTATATTCAGGGGACTGATGCGGTAAATAATGATGAACCTTTTTTGAATTAGCACAGTTGTTTAAAAATTGAGCATAGAGGTGAAATAACAGGGTTTTAAAATGCCTGCATTCTGCTAGTTGTCAAACTACAGAAGCTTTAATGCCAAGTGTCAAAACAGTGAGTCAGAGCCAGGTTGGCAGAACAACATTTCCTCTGGGAGTGGTGCAGGGCCAGCCTCTGTTCTGCTCCTTGATTAAGGAAGCAACACGTGCAACCTTGTGATTTAGTGGGACAGTGCTCACTGTAAGTGCGGCATATGCTGGTTTGAGGCTTTTGAATTCCCGCTGTGCTGACCTCTAGGCAATCCCTAACCTTTCAAAGGCTTTCACCCTTCCCAGAAGCATAGTAAGACCAGCCTGAATGGGGTCACTCCAAGTGCATTCAAAGCCCCACTGTTTCCCCACAGGAAGGGGAAATGGCCTTCACCTGGCCAAAGTAGGTTACTCTTTGTCTGGTAATGGAGCAGGGCAGGTATCACTCCTGAGGATTTTGCTTGTTCCATTTGCATATGTTAAACAATTTAGTAGCTTGATTTGGATTGGGCCAATGCGTGACAGAGGTTTTGTACATCCTTTTCTTGCCAAGCAGGAGCAAAATGTTTTGGGTTCATCATGGAGCTGATTTAATGATGTGGGTAAGTGTTTATTTTGCTGCTACGTGTCTGAGTAAGTCTACAAATAGCAGC
Source organism: Tragopan temminckii (assembly GCA_028571105.1). NCBI lineage: Eukaryota > Metazoa > Chordata > Aves > Galliformes > Phasianidae > Tragopan > Tragopan temminckii. The sequence continues at coordinate 8,423,919 of JAOWBP010002052.1, read as the reverse complement.
AAATATGAATTCAAGCTTTCTTCTGCCTTCTGGGGTAGTAGTCTATTTCTGTATTGTCTTTGCCTGTAAAAAGTCTTTGCTATTTCCAGATTCTTGGCTCTGGCTTTATTAGATTCCTACCCTTTCCCTCATACTTCTTTCCTTCTCCAAGCTTTCTTGTTCTTTGCTTTTATTTATCTAAAATATTTGAAAGCTTCTATATTTCTGTCCTAGCAACAGTAGCTTGCTTTCTTTTTCTGCCTCTGCGACAGCTTGAAAGTATCTCATAATTGTGTCTCTCAAAAACATTACAAGGCATTGGACCAGGTTTTTCACTCTCTCTAGGAAATACGACCCCACAACAAGTAACAAGAGAGCTGAATTTAGTGGTGGTTATCAACTAGAATGAGAAAATATGGAAGTGGAATACATGGGCACATCTTGCAGAGGAGCAGCTCCCTGTGGACAAGCTCTCTAATGTTCTTCTGGTCACATCAACTCATTTCATCTTTTCACCCAGAGAGCAAAGCTTTCCTTCCTCCTGCTGCTAAGGAAAGTACACTCAGTTTGAGGTGTTTAGATAAAAACGTGTCATTGAAACCTATAAACAAATGCAGAATAAACAGAGAAGCTCAAGGGAACGCTTTGAGCTGCAAACCATCACAGCCTTGGATGAATGCTCCTGTTCAAGTCAAGAGCTGTTCTGCTTGCAGCCCAGGAAGGTATATAGTTAAAT
>JAOWBP010002052.1:8403057-8423104 GCA_028571105.1 Tragopan temminckii | reverse complement strand
GGTATATAGTTAAATGCACTGATGTATGGTTTTCCTTGTTGCTTTCAAGGAGTTCAAAAGACTTACACCCACCAGCAGCAGAAATTTGCAGGAGCTGAACAAAGGAAGGGTGCTAGGAGTTTAACTTAACTGCTTCTGGTTGGTTCTGTGCGCTCCTTCTCCTGATGTGTGAAAAGTGTGTATATGCATAAAATATAAGCAGCTTGAAAAGCATTTTATATTGAAATGTGTTCTTTTCTTTAATATATGTATATACAAATGGACCCTAGTCTATTCCAAAACGTTTAAACTGTAGAAAAATTAAGAACTGGACTTCACTTTGAATTTGATTGCTCAATCTATTCTTAGACAGTGAGGTTACTACACGCAGTAACTTCATTAGGCAAGTGCTCTCTGTAAAAATGATGTATCTTCTCTTAATTTTCTTTCTGTTGCTTTACTCAGCCCTGGTTTCTGTGTCTGTGATAACATAGGTGTTATTTATCAAAGGGAAAATGCCTTTCAGATACCCAAGAAAATGTCCACAATCTCAAAATACAGAATTGTAGATCATGCTTTATTTTGCCCCTTTGATGACCAGAAATGTCAGGAACGGCATCTTTGAAATGTGTCACCTTCTCATAACTTCTAAAACACCGTCATCTTCTTTCCATTAAGCAGTGAAGAAAGATATTATTTATAAAACCTGAAGAGGAGAAAGGAGAGCTGGGGAGGCCTTGGTAGTTTGAAGGACTTGGAATTCATATTTATTCAGTGCAGAACCTAAACAGGTACTTATCTTAGTCTCAGAGCTGAAGACTAGGATCTGGGATTACAGCTGAACTTGAAAAAGGGTTTATTGATTTGCTGACAGCTAAAGAAAAATAAAGAAGTAATTTTGATTTCAGATGATGAATATTTAAACAAAAAATCACAGAATTAAGAACTAAAAAGAATCACTTCTTGTGAAGAAGTTTCTTGATTGGTCTGAAGCAGAGAGTTATTTTCAATTTGACTTTTCTGAATAATTTTTAAATACATTTTGGAAGTCATTTCAAATGGAAAAGTTGTTTTGTGCTTGAAAAGCAAAATACATCACTACCAAAAATGTCAGGATACAGTGTTTTGACTTTTTCAGGTTTGTTTGTTGCGCACTCCCACCACAGCTATTTCTAAGAACAGACACTTTAGTAAAATTGACCCAAATTCAAAAAATATTTCTCTATCGTCATATAGAAGCTTTTTCACTTGATGCTTCAGACAAACATTTGTACAGTGATGGTCTGGATCTAACAGAAATAGTTAATAACACCTTATTTTTATAACCTTTTGCCCTGCATAATCCTTTAATGTCAGAATTTATACTGACTACAGAGGTTATCCCCAGTGAATGGATAACCCCATGAGTGAGCAGAACAGCAAAATATGCAGTGTGTCAGTGTCAGCAGTGAGATATCAGTGTGTGATGGCAGAGTGAGAAAAGATTTAAGTGGAGCTATTTGTCATGTAACTAGTGCAGAGTTGCACACGGATCTGGATAAAGCTGAAGCCTGAATTTCTGCTATGTACAAGGAATATATATTCATTGGCCACAAGAGGCTGAACAACATCACCATGCCTGCAAAGGTGCCTTGTGGTGATGTCAGCTGGAAGAAGCAATAACAGAAATATCAAGAGGTCCAAAATGAAATTGTGGCCCTGCTGAACTCACTGGGAACTCTGCCATATGCACTACACTTGACTTTTTCTTGAAAACAGGTTACTTTTGAGCTTGTGAGGCTAAGTGTGCATCCCAGCTTCATACCAAACAGAAACTTACTTGGGCACGCGTTTTGTTTTTCTTTTTGTCTGTGTCCACTCTCCTGACCCATGCATGTGCTGTTTTACACAGAAACACGGTGTAAAATCCTACCATGTTCTAACAGGTACCAGAGCAGATGTCCATTAAAATGTTATGGTATACCATAGTAGACAATCAGCTTCCAGTGGAAAGGAGCAGATGCAACCAGAGAAATGAGGAGTCTCTCTACCCAGTACCAGTGCAGGTTTCTTCTGGTGATCTATTGAAAAGTCTTCTGCACTGACAGATCAACAGCAGGGAAATTAGCTTACACTGAATACATTCATGCAATGAATTAAACAAGATTTCCTGTATGAAGGATATATTCTAATGATGAAACATAAAACTTCTATTTATGTGAATAAGAGCTGGCATCACCTGGAGCTTCTGAGCTCAGTCCCTTTGTGCAGATGTTTGTCTCTCTATTTTCTGTAGAATAGTAAGATTTCCGCACCCTCAGACGGCCAAAGACTGAGATACCTCATAAATTCTTCAAGCTTAACTTATGGGCACCAAAAATATATCCTGAGTATGTAAAGGTCTTAAAACTATAAGCAATAGAGAGTAAAGCAAATGGGGAAAAATGACCTTAAGCATGTTACCTTAGCAGATTCTTTTCCCCATGTTATGTACAGAGGGTGATACAAGTTCTCTGTAGCCTCCACCAGTTCAACTTTATGACAGTCTCTTTGGTTTGGTATTCCGGCCTGTGAATACTTTGCATAGTCACTGGAGTTGTTTTGATCTTAATCACTAACACTGGCCATAGAAATTCTGACAGCTTGACTGGAGCCTAGAAATAGGATCTCCACAATTCACAATGAGGGTTTTATCACCCTCACTGGCCTGAGGGTGCTTATCAGAATGTAAGTCACTTTTACCAAATATTTCAGATTTTGTCTGTGTCTTCTAATTAAATAAAACCAACATATTCATATAATCAACATAATCAAAACCAGGTCAGCCTATACTACTCATGAATTATCACAAAGCATCTGTCACATGCTTAATCTGCTTTTTAAAGCGGGGAGAATGCCTTTGCTTAAGCCTATGTCTTAAGTTACCGCTTTAGCTCCCCGTGGTTTGATAGGGCATGACTGGAGGGCATGATTACTTACTGTACAGCATGCATTGTAGAAGCAGCTGACTGACTGTCAAGCAGTGGCTCTAAACAGGTTGTTTAAAGCTTTTAGCATTCTAATGTTAGTCCTGAAAAATTGGTCCCCCAGTACCCAGCACTGGTGAGGCTGCACCTCAAGTGCTGTGTTCAGTGTTGGGCCTCTCACTGCAGAAAACATTGAGGTGCTGGCGTGTGTCCAGAGAAGGGTAATGAAGCTCTGAGGGGTCTGGAGCACTGTCCTGTGAGGAGTGGCTGAGGGAATGGGATGGTTCAGTCTGGAGAAGAGGATGCACAGGGGAGATCTTATCGCTCCCTACAACTCCTGGGAAGAGGTTGTGGTGAGATGGGAGTTGGCCTCTACTCCGTAACAGCAATAGCATGAGAAGTGATGGCCTCAAGTGGCACCACCAAGGGAGGTTCATGTTGGATATTAGGAAGAATTTCTTCTCAGAAAAAGTGTTGAGGCCTTGGCATAGGCTGCCCAGGGAAGTGATGGGGGACTGTCCCTGGAGATGTTTAAGCAAAGGGTAGATGTGGTACTTAGGGACATGCTTCTGTGGGCAACAGCGTATGTGGAAGCTGAGCAGTCAGACTAGATAATCTTAGAGGTCTTTTCCAACCTTAATGATTCTGTGAATCTATAAAAATGTTAGCAGAATTGGAAACTGCCATGCTCGTTATAATGCTCCTTGCACTTGAATAATATTCTGCTTTCTTAGGTGAAAAAGAAGACAGTCAGCTTCCATAAGGGCTGTGACAATGGACCTGTCAGTCACTTCAGAATTCTAACTGTGAAAAGTAAATGGTTTTCGTCAAATCTTGAGGAACTTCTTTCACTGCAGTTGCATATATTTGCATATTGATTCACAGATAAGTGTATGCCAATAGCCACTTCTGTGAACAGATGTTGACTTCTAGAAGTATCAGAGTTCCTTGAGCAAGTACATATTTTTGCATGCACAGAGAAATGCATAATCTATATGCTTCCAGCATGTATATAGAGTCATAGCACACTCATCAGCCTTTGCAGAAATACTCATTCTTCTCAGTAACATCAAGCAAGAATTTAAAATAAGAAGGAGACATACAAAAAAGAAATTGTGCTGCAGGAGTATTGCTAATAGAGATACTGTATGCAGTACACTGACATATTTTTTTGGGGAAAAAAAAAAAAGCAAGCAAGCAACATTCAATTTTAAATGGTGTTTGTCAAAGAGTGTGATGATTAAATATGTTCTTAGTCATAATCATAACAATTATGTAGCAAATATTGAAATAACAGACACTACCTACAAGTTCAGACATTTGGTATGGGATGTTCTAGTAATGGATTTGAAGGAATCTACTATGCATTTCTCTGGCATGTTGGTGTTATCAAAATAAATCTTATAAAATAGGGACATTTAATAGAGAGCTGTCATAGACTGGCATCATATATTGGAAAAAAGGAAGTTTCAAATCAAGTTTCAGCACTGTTTTTGAAAAAAAAATACTTGTTAGCTCAAGGGATAAATCTACTTTCCTGATGACTGAAATAAAAGTTTTTATAAATATGTTTTGAGACACTAATATATTTTTCAGATCAAAATGAAATCAGGCAGTATGTAACACAAACTACAAACTACTAGGTAGGGGAGCGAAACCTATATTCATTGCTCTGGCTCTGTTGCTTCTTGGGCATTCTAAGGCAAGTCAACAGTTCTTCCCCAGTAACAGGTATAACTAAAGCAGTTTCTATACAAATGCATTACAAATCCAAGATACACAAAGACTGCTCTGAAAGTAATGCATCCAACTTTATTATTTTATCCCACAGTATCGAAGGTGGATGTTGGTGGTACGCCAGTAGAAGCTGAACCTTCCCGTCAGTATCTCATTACATTTTGTTGCTGTGTCACAGATGGCAGCAGAGGGGCAGTCTGACAAAATGGCATCTGACATGGAAGTGTGTATGAAACAAAGGTGTGCCACTGAATTCCTCCATGCATAAAAAATGGTTTTCATTAGCATTCATCAATGCTTGCTGAACATTTCTGGAGCCCAAGCAGTGGATTGAGCACAGTGAGGAGGTGGGTGTTGTGTTTTATCAATGGTGACAGTAGGTCACCCCTGCTGGTGCAGATTTTTATGAGTGCAGCATGCAGACATTTGTTCATCTATAGCATTTTTGAATTTGGTGTATTGTAGCTGAGAATTTGCTCGATCAAACAGTGTTATTATACTCTTTGTATCTGTTTTAATTTCCGTGGAAGCAAATAGGAGGCATTACTTTAAAGTCAACCTACATACTTAGCTTTTTGGATTTTTGGTTTGGTTTGCCTCAGTTTTCTACCATGACTAGTAAAGAATCTATCCACTTCTATTCTGATGCTGCCTTTGCTGTGTTCTTTAGGATAATACACACTGACACCCTGAACTTTGTTCCATCAGAACATTAAATAATGGGAAATTTGTTTGTTGTCTTCAATATTCTTTACTATGTTTTCAATTTGTGCCTGAGAAAAAAAAATTCCATTATGATAAACAGCCTATAACACTTTCCTCTTGTTTTCCACATGGCAAGTAATCTGAAGCAGATCCTTAACATCCAGACCTCATGCTTTATACAGAGGGAGGAAGTGGGTGGCTCAATGGGAGCATGCTAGAAAAGAATCAGAAGAGCAGAAAGGAAAGAATAGTATGAAAGAATCACAGAATATCCTGAGTTGGAATAGACCTACAAAGACCCTCAAGTCCAACCCCTAGCTCTGCACAGGACCACCCAGAATTCAAACCTGGTATCTGAGAACATTGTCCAAACATTCCCTGAACTCTGACATCTCAGGGCTGTGACCACAGCCCTGGGCAGCCTGTTACAGAGCTGGACCACTCTCTGGTGCAGACCCTTTCCCTAACCCCCAGCTGCCCCTCCCCTGACACAGCCCCAGGCCGTTCCCTCGGGCCATGTCGCTGTCACACAGAGCAGAGCAAATTGAACTTCTCTAGGTGTATACTGAGAGCTACTACCAAAGGCAAGGCTTTCATAATGGGTGTTAGGTGTACTTTTTTTTTTTTTTTTAAATTCCAAGATCATTTCCACATGATTTTCTGAATATGTCTGAAGTTTTGTCCCAGTTTGCTGGCTCTGGTGTTCTGATGGTAGGAAGCAGAATATCGCATGTTGTTTCACAAAAGATTTAAAACACTAGCATGATTTTTCCCATTACTAAAAATGCAGGACACATGACTAGAGCTGCTGCAGGTGAAAAACCTTACTTAAGTATCATAATTAAAGGCAAAACATAGAATGAATTGCTATTTCACCAGAGTCTTTCTATAGGTCTGCCTAAAGAGAGGAATAATCTCATGTGAAAGAAAATGCTGCTCACATTTACACAGATGATTATGTATGTGCAAGAGTCAGTATGTGAAATGCTATGTGCATTCCCTTGCAGTTTATGAGCTTAGAGATCTCATTTACTATTTACAGACACAAGAATAGGGCTAAAAGTCTTCTTATCAGTACGTTGTTACGGGCCTTTTTTTTTTTTTAATTTTCTATTCTTTAATGTTAGTGGAAGCCAAAGTTCACATGAAGTTTATCAATGTAATTGTTTCAGTGTTCCTTTCCATTTAAGGAGTTTTCATCAGGAATAGTTTCTGATGCTGTTTATTCTTGCAGACTGAAGCTTTTATCTTGGCGACTTCAACCTTGATACTTCTGAAGCATTACTTCATAATACTTCTAACTACTGAAATTAGATGCCCACCCATGTTCCTTTTCCTATTTAGTTAGTGATTCAGTCTCCCTCCTATACCAGACAGATTTTGGAAAATCCTTCTTTCAATGTGGTAGCTCATATTATTGCAGTTCTTGAATAAACCTCATGTATTTCAATTTTTCTTCAGCTGTCTTCTGTGGATTACCCTCCTAATAAGATGCTGACACACTTGGACACCACTTACATGTTTGTACTTCACACAGACAAAAACATAAAATTTGAGCCTCCCAGATATACTGCTATTACCTCTTGACTTCTTAGGAATGTCTTCATGTGCAGTGTCTTGTTTGTGAAACACTCAAGGGTAAATGAGACACAGTTTTAAAGCAAAAAATTAATTTTTTGACCATGTCTCAACTACAACTAGAACTTGACTACCTTCACTTTCTCTATCTCATGTATGCATACCAAGTGTAAGTTCAGTTTGTCTACTAACCTTTCCAGTCTTTCTAGAGAGATTTGAGTCCTTGAATTGTATCTAAAGATACAAGACTATTTTTCTGACCCATCCACAAATCAGAACAAGTGAGTTGATTTAGCAAAAATAAGTGAGCCTCCTTAATATAAGAAGGAGCAGAAAGGAAGTCAAGAAATTCTACAGAGAAAACTTTGATTGAAGAATAGCTTGGGTCATCTTTTGTAAACGTAGCCCTGACTTTAACTTGAAACAAGGATTACTTGGAAGCACAGGGACAACAGATTACCTTGAGATTTCTCATCTCTGTTGGTTTGGGTTACCTCCTCTAGCAATTGCCAATGTAAGCTATGCTATTCTAACTAGAGGAGTAAGCTGTGAATATAGAGCAAATGTCATCTTAATACTTGCTAAAATATGATACTTTGGAATATGGTGTGTCCAAGCTGGCTGATGAAGAGAAGTGGTATTTAATAGATTCTTCTAAAAATAAGCATGGATAGATATTCAGTATTCTTAACTGATGAAAATGCAAGTTTTTGAAAGTCTGGTCTTTGGAACAGTTTCACTGATGAACCTCCTTTCCTTTATAATAAAAATAAAATAATTTTTGGCAGGGTTCTCTATACTAAGTTCACAAGTCTAAATAAGTCTGTTTCCCAAAGGTTATTTTGGTATCCTATTCTTTCACAGTTAATTAGCTAATGAGCAGTGCAAAGTAACTGCAGCCTATGTGGCTGAAGCAGTACCAGTCTCACTGAGCGCTGACTAAACAAGAAGGTAGTTGGTAGAGCTCGGAGAGGCAGATGAAACATGCTTCTTAAGCATCATTAGAATCACTTTCATATGTTTATCTACAAATCAAAAGAAGTATCATTACTGTCTCTGCAGCAATACATTAAAAATATTCTTGAACCATTACCATGTGATGTGCTTAATGACAGTGAGAAATTAATAAGCTTGTTATATTTAACAGTCTGGTCAATTTCTTGGAACACTGCTTGTAATTTAGTCACTGCACAGGAAACAGAAACACCTTTCTTGCCTCTTTACCTGATTTTAGGATCTGAATACTTTCAGGGTGCTTGAAGAATATAGGAGTCAAATTATGTGGGACAGCCACCCATGCACTTGTGCCCCTTCTCCCTAAGACCTCCTCTGATGAACCCCATGAGACCCAAGGGAACAGCTGGATATTAGAAAAAGGTTCTTGCCAGAATTCAAGAGTTATCTGGATAACGCCCAGGAAAGTGGCCCTCAGCACCCTCTCTCTTCGTCCTCCTTCAACACTGGGGCAATTCACAGGCCATAGGCCCCAACTGTCAACACTGTTTTGTTTTTGTGACCATGCAACACTGTTAAATGACAACACCATGGCCTCCTGATGTCACCTGCCATCTCACATCTTCTGTCCTGAGTGCTATGGAGAGCCTTTGGCTAGAATGCCACAGTCACTGGGTGACTGAAAACAGTGGCTGCTCATTCTCCACAAGAGAATAGTGCTGCTTCTTCCAAGGAGACAGGATGGATACTCCTGCTGTCAAGAAGAGGCAGCTGATGAAGAGGCTTCTGACCATCAAATTAATGAAGACAGATGCACCTGAGAGTGATGGAGAAGCTATGGAGATAGATCCACTGCCAGAGGATGAGCCACTGGAATTTGCAAGGCTGTAATCCTTGTGTATTCTTTTGTATACATGATTGATTAATCTGTACTTTTAACAGTTTAATACATTTCCTTTTTTTAATCTAGAGGCATATGATTTCATTTTCATTATGCTCCCATTGTCTCTGACTTTTGTTTTTGATTTTCCTGCCCTATCATCTGTGGGAACAAAATGGAAAATAACACTCTGATTATTGATATAAGGAGAGAATAATACAAACAGCAAATTAAAAAGGATAATTAAATGAAAATTTGAAGATAAAGACATGAATTCCCTGAAACAGGTGCAGGGAGACTTAAATTACACTTTGTGCCAGCATCTCTCTTGAACTGCAAGGGAAGATAAACATATTTCCTTCAGTCCTGTGGTTCTGTCACCACAATTCCCACTGGGGACAGCTGAGTGTAGGATCCCACAAAGTTCTCACTTGGGGAAGTCACTTAATCAACAATTCCTCAAATTCCCTGGCTGTACCCCCCAATGTTTTCGATGATTTAAGGGAAGACCCATTAAGAGACCTTACAATCAATGAATGTACAGATGTTATAGTTCTGAGATACCCATATCCTGGGCTCACTACAAAATTCCAGCAGAGAGGATCTCCAGAAGATATCCTTCTCCACTGGTAGTCAGCTCTTAAATGGATCTAGGAGAGGTGGAGCCAGGCTCCACCCCTTCCAGCAACACAGGTGAATTGCCTTCACCTGTGCTCCCGTGGCTGACTTCATTGCTTGCCTCAGGTGATCAATCAGAGGTTCAGGTTGTGATTCAGCAGTTCCCATAACAGAGACTTAGGGACTTTTTCATGTGCTTAAGTGTTGCTGGACATGTACTAATCTGTGTAGACACTGTGGTACCTTAGCATCTTCCACTTTCTCCCGTTACATGTTTTGCAGGACAGAATGACAAATTTATGCTAGAAAGTGACTCACAAAGCCTCTCTAATTGAGCTTCTTGACTTGTATATTACATGGCAAAGCACCAAAACCCCAAAGCTCTTCACTGAATAGGCTCCTGGTGACTCATGATAGCCTTGATATGGAGAAAAGTCTGTCTTCATGCTTTGACTCTCTCTAGGTGAATTTTCAGCCTGTGGGTTTCTGCCATCACGGATTACTGTGAACCCAGAGTAAGTCTAGCCACTTCAGCAGATCTGGCCCAGTATTTTTCTAGATCTCAGCCCCTGCTACTCAGACAAAGGAAAAGAAATTGAATGAGGTGTGAGGGAACAAAAATGGGGCATTTTCATCATCCTTCCCATTAATGCACTATGAGTTCGGTTGCAAAGAATCAAATTCAGCACTAGCCAAGGTGCATTTTTACTTCTAACTTGAAGCAATAATTTAAAATCTAGATTTGTAGTAGTGTAAAAGTTACAGAAAATTGAAACAAAAATGCATTAACAGGTCCATGAGTAGTCTTAATAATCATGTAATAGTGATGTTAAGTCATCACAACTGACTTATGTGTGTGGCTGTTTGGACTCCATAACCCAAGCAGACCTTGAACAGTCCATCTTTCCTCACCTCTTAAAGATAAGAGCAGCCGCTGCTTTGAACAACTACCACAAGTAGCTTCTCTAGCTAAAGGTGTAATGACCTCCTTTTTCCTCTCTCTTCCTGTTTACCTGCCCTCAGTCTCAGTTACTGGGAACTGAGCATTTGGGAAATTAGCTCATTTCTTTCCTCAGCTACTTAAGATGGCCTAATTATTATTTCTGTAGTGTTTGCACCTTCCTTCTTCCTTCTGAAAACATGCCAGTACGGTTTTATGTGGGACGCCAGGACCCATGCTGAATATATGATCTTCTTACCAGAACTGGAACTGACCTCACTCAGTGAATATCATACGAAAGCTAAATGTCATATAGAAACGCTGATGGTAGAAGAGGAGCTTTGATCATCTGTTCCCAGTGGGAATTTTAGCAGGGCTGGGGGATTAAAGAGCATGACTGTGCACTTGTCTAGTTTGTTAAGGTGCTGACCGTCTTTGTATTGGCAACACCAAGTTGTAAACCTCTCTTATTGACTGATACTCTTGAGGGGGATTCACAGTTTGTCAGCTTCCAAAGATGAGAATGAGAAAGCGGGAAGCACTAACAACATCATTTGCAGGGTTTTGTTTGCTTGTTTTTGTTCTTTGAGATTACTGCTCAGGTAACCTTTTTTTCCCCTTTTATTTAAAAAAAGCAAAAGAAAGCTTTGTAAGGATGAATGGAAAAACAGAGCAGGTAGCAGAAGATTTTTGAGGGGAAGATTGGTAAAAGCAGAAAACTTGCTACTTTATAATCTTATGGTGCAATAATGAAAGAAGCTATATGTTTTAAGGAAAGAAACTAGTCAAGCACCTGTTATCAAGCACCTAAGTACAGTCTTACATTCATCCTTGTTCAGCAGACCAGTGGAAGTAGATGTGACTGAAATATAGCCCTATATTAAATAAGTGATGTAGTGAATAAGGATTATGCTGAAGTTTGTAAGTATGTGATCAAATCACCACTTCATCCTATGCACTTCTCCTGCTCAGGCCTGGGACTATAAAAGAATTTCCTTAACTAAAGGGAATAGCATTTTACTTATTACAATGCAAATAGTACTTTCAACTAGGTAAAACTTTCTAGTTCTTAACGGGATATTTAAGACTATAATTCCCTTTTTGCACTCTATAATTTGGGTATTAATCTTTGACTCATTCTTGACATTCTACTTACACCTACAAGTGCTTTGGTGCACACTGTGTTTTGGAATTTAACAAAATTAGATATACTGTACTTTGCCAGAGAATGACTAGAGAAAAGGCATCCTATTTTTTAAAAAGCTATATGAGTAAAAATCACATTTCTGCAGCTTTAGCGAGTCTGTGTGCACCAGAGCAGTACATGTGGGTCAGGGTAGCTATTTTCATGTTTCATCACTGGGTCCATGTCCACTAGAGGTGAAAAAACTGTGGAGAAAGGAGAAATAGTTTCTATTTTTTGTTTATTTTACATGCTTGTAAATATGTGTGTATGCATTCCCTATAGAAGTTTTATGCTACAAAAATTCCAGATGGAAAGAGTTCCACTTTCTCTATCCATTTCATATATAGATGGATCTCTCCATATCATCTGGTTCCAAGGGGCCAGTTATTTACTTATGTTTCATTATCTCTCCCACTATCTCCTAGCCTTATTTACTGATTTCTAAAACAAAACAGAGTGAAGAAAGATCCAGCTACTGCTTTTCTTTTTGCAAGTTCAATTGTATTTGTGCTAGTGGGAACTCATGAGAGCCAAATTCTGTGTAGCAGATCAGTGACGTCTGATCTGAGAGACTGAGGCTGAAGATTGCAGCCTCCTAATAATGCTCCTTTTAGTGCCACTGCTCCCTTTGTATGAGGGCTACTCTGAAAGTAACACCTCCTCTTTTATCATATTGACCCATGACATCAGAGGCAAATGTTGGTGATATGGCAGTAAGGTTTGAACCTTCCTTTCAATATTCCATTACATTTTGTTGGACAGATGGCAGCAGAGGGGCACTCTGACAAAATGGCATCTGATATGGGAGTGTGTATGAAGCAAAGGTGTGTCATTGAATTCCTCCACGTGGTAAAAAATGGCACACATTGACATTCATTGATGCTTCTTGAATATTTCTGAAGACCCAGCAGTGGATGTGAGCACAGTGAGGAGGTGGGTGGTGAGTTTCAGCAGCAGCAACAGAGACAGTGGGTCACCTCTGTTGGTGTGGATTTTATGAGCATGACATGCAGGCTCTTGTTCATCACTGGTGAAAACACATAGCTAATGGTGGTGACTGTGTTGGAAAATATTTGTAACTGAGAATTTGATCTATCAAGTAGTGTAGTTGTGCTCTTTGTGTCCATTACAGTTTCCTTGGAAATAAATAGGAGGCATTACTTTTGGATCGACTTAAGTAGGCTCCATTGAAGCACTGTATCTGGAACTCATGTTATAGTTGCCACCCTTTGGTCTAGGGCAGGGGGTGGTGTGTGGCAGTGACCAAGAATTTAAATACATCGTTCTGTGTTTAATTAGTGTGCCAGTTTGACTGCTGGTGCCAGAATGGCTATGTCTTTGAAGAAACACTGCACACTGCTGCTTATGCTACCTATCTTTAGTTTATGTATTTTTTCCCTTTCTTAACAACAAATGTTAGTGCCCTGAATGTCATGTGGTTGAGTTTTAGTGTGTGGAGGAGCAGCAGATTAAAATTTGCAGAAAGGATGCAATGTTTCCTAGAAAAAAAAAAAAATCTCTGAAAAGGGGGGAAATGGCACTTGGTCACCTATGAAGTAAATACAGCATGGTTATACCTTACTGAAATCTCAGAAGCACTTGTGCGTTGTGCCTGTGAGCTGAAACACAGCAAGACACAGCAGGGTTGCTCGGGTATCCCTCTAATGGTAATGAACCTTCTGCTCTCCGTTCCCCTGCTCCTTTTCACTGAGAAGGTATGCTCTTCTCCCAGGAGCTTTAGCTATTGATTTAAATGAGTAAACATTTAGATGGGAAATTCATTCAGGTAGGGATTATTTTTGCATCACCTGACATAGTGGGGCTTTTGAGAAATGCCTATAGGTGTTAGGGACTCAGAAAGGCAAATTATGAATAATAATAGTAGTGAAGTAGTACAGACTGTGAATTATTTATTTTTCTGAAGATTTTTAAAGCTAATATATACAGTATTTACCTAAATCTCTCAGTAAAATCCAGATTTGCTGTGAATCGAGGAGTAAAATGTAGCCAGGCTGGAACTATCCCTTCTAATCTCAGCAGAAGGAAGCCATTTGGGTACTTAAGTCATGGACCGTCAGGTACTTAAGTCTGCACTCCCAGGTAAGGGCTGGGCTCCTTCTTGCAGCTAGGTTTAGGCAAAACGGAGTTTCATACCAAAGCCGACAGACAGGGCATGGATGCAGTCCTTTAGCAGCAGTGGCTTTGAAACTCATTGCCAGAGCTCTGTTTCAGTCCTTCGCTTTGCCAAGGACTATTGCTCAGCTATTGCTGAGGAGTTTCAGTCCCCCCCAGAATCTGCAGCAGGGGAGGTGCCAGTCCAGCTTCTGTGGCAAAAGGGACCTAGCATCCAGGGGGATGCTTGAGCCAGTCTGCTTTATACTTGCCAAGTTTTAGCTTTCATCCTGCTCAGGGTATTTATTACCTAACCAAAGCTAGAATACACATAGCTGTAGCTACTCTTCACTAACTTCCTGGGGATGAAGTGAAGGAGGAGTCTGACTGCCTGTTATCTCAGAGCCCTTCTATCTTATGATCCCTCTGGAGATAACTGAAATCTCCAACTTGCCATTATCCTACTCCATCTTCAGTTACTGAATACAACTTACAGGAAACAAATCAATGTGGTAGGGACAGAAGCCATCAGAGAGAGAAGACAGTGAGAGGTCAAGGGCTAGATGACAGGAATTTATTTGTTACAGAAATATGCATGAATTGTAAGAGTAAGGAAGCTCTGGATTTGAAAATTGCACACGATATTATTAGAATAGTAATGATGAATATGCCATGGGGGCTTTTAAAACTAATAATGACCATAGCTATCTCTGTCACTGTGTTCCAGATGATTGGGAAATCCAGTGGATTATTAAATAAACTAAACAGAATCCTTTTCTGAGGTGACAAAACATGGGAAAAAGCCTTTACAGAGTGCTTGAAGAGCAGAGTGCTCGAGGAGCTAGACAGATTTGCATTGAGCACTGTTAACATGTTCTTCATTAAGAAGAAATGTCAACTGTATTCTTCAAAGATTCTCATGGTGGCTTTCTAGTCACCAACAGAGAAATGTGATTCTGCCTTCAGCAAAGTAATTGAATACGTTATCTCTATGTGAAACATTCTAGTTACATCATGTTGCTCAATTATTCACGATATGCACTGGAGGAAAAGGGGGGAAAAAAAGCCCAATTTGTAGCAAAGAAATTGGGTGATTTTAAGAAGAGAAATAATAGCCCTAAAAGGTACTATAACGCTAGAAAGGCTTACCAGGGAGGCTGGGCTGTCTTTCAAGGGAGGTTTTAAAGGGTAGATTAGAGAAACATCTGTGCAGAATGAGCTAGGTGAGGTTAATTTTGCCTCATTGCACAGGGACTAGAAAATTTCTCAAGGTCCCCTCTGTCTTCTATTTCTGTGCTTTCATTGCTGTTGTACACTGTCTTTTTATTGATCTATTCCAGTATGCTGTTTGTCATTTACATTGCAACTCTGCATTAAGTGCTGCCTTCACAGACTTTTTCCTTCCACAGTAATCCTTTTTCTGGAGAGTACACTACATCTCTCCTTTAATAAACGCACGCAATTCATGTGTTCTAGTCCTTACCTCCTCAGGCTTTTACAATTGTTTCCAGCAAATTTCGTTTTCTCATAGGCTCCAGGCATTTAGAGGAAAATTACAGCCTAGTCATGAAAGATCACACAAACTAAAAAATGTTAATATCTCCCAATGTGTGCTGTTCACATGGGGTCAAACAGTGGGCTCACAGAGGACAGGCATAAAACACATCTTAATTTCAGCAGTGCTAGTATTTGGCTAAAGGAGCCTGTCATATACAACAGAGAGCTGCTATAGATACTGTCCAAGTACTCTCTTTGGTAAGGGACACCATTTAATTTAGTCCTACCATATTTCATTTTTGAGCTAAACAAAGTACAGCATTTTCTCTTACTTCTACAGCCGGATGAGTCATACTCATTAGAGATCCGTTGAAGTCTCATTGTGAGTTGTGAACATTGAGGCATGACAGGAGCAAATGCTGAGCCACTTTGGGCTTGAAGGAGGTAAGGAAGGATTCTCATGGAGAGCTCATTTCCACTGATTCCTCAGAAAAGCAGTGAGGAAAGGGAAGCAGGAGGCTCTCTTGAATTGCTCTGAAGCAACGTCTGGAGTAGTTAATATTTTTGTGGCTGCTGACAAAATACAGAGCACTGGGAGAATAGCTTAACAGCTAAGTACCTCTCTGGCTGTGTGAACCTGAGTGAGCTTACCTCCACACCAGGGGCTGAGATTCTTTTGTATGCCCCAAAAGAAATAAAAAAAAAAAAAGTCTCTCAGGTCAGCTGACATTTCTTTCTTACCCATGCTGGACATCACTGAAACACAAAATTCTGTACAATTATGCTGTTCTTTTTTTTTTCTTTCTTTCTTTTTTTTTTCCTTTAAGCCTACAATAAAGCTACTGAGAATACTTTGCAGATGATAGCTTTCCTTGCTGTTGAAGAGATGACACATTAGGCATAAGCAATTTCTAGAGTGCTTTGATGATACCTTCCTTCTGCAATGAAGGAGCCAACACGGAGTGATGCTATACTGGGCTTTGTTCTCACCAAGGAGAGGGTGGTGGAGAATGTGAACCTGCAACCACCATGAAATGGTGGAGTTCAGGATTCCTAAGGCAGCAAGCAGTGTGTGCAGCAAGATCACAACCCTGGACTCCAGAAGAGCAAATTTTGGCCTCATAGAATCACAGAATTGTAGAGGCTGGAAGGGACCTCTAGAGATCATCTAGTCCAACTCCCCTGCCAAAGCAGGCTCCCTAGACCAGATTGCACAGATAGGTGTCCAGGTGGGTCTTGAATGTCTCAAGAGAAGGAGACTCCACAACCGCCTGGGCAGCCTGTTCCAGTGCTCCGTCACCCTTACCATGAAGAAGTTCTTAAGGACATTTGTGAGAAACTTCCTATGCTTCAGTTTTTGGCTATTTCCCCTTGCCCTATCGCCACACACTGCTGAAAAGAGCCTGGCCTCATCCCTTTGTTTCCTGCACCTTAGATATTTATAGACAGGGATCTGCTTGGTATCAGTACTGTGGGACAAAGCTCTGGAGGGAAGAGGGGCCCTAGAAAACTGGCTAATATTCAAGGATGACCTCCTCCAAGCTCAGAAGTGATGCATCCCAGCAAAAAGAAAGTAAAGTAAAAATTCCAGGCCTGTATGGATAAACAAGTAAATTCTGAACAAACTCCAACACAAAAAAAAGCTTACAGAGAGTTGACAGGTAGCCTGGGAGGAATACAGAAATTGTCCAAGCAGGCTGGGATCAGGTGAGTAAAGCTAAAGCCCTGACAGAATTAAATCTGGCCAGGGACAACAATGGCAATGAGAAAATCTTCTTTAAGTATGTCGGTGACAGAAGGAAGACCAGGGAAAATGTGGGCCCCTTCTGAAAGGAAATATGATGACCTGGTTACCCAGGATATGGAGAGGGCTGAGATCAATGACCCCAAAGATGCTGACAAGTCAGTGTCTTTTTTGCCTGAATCCTCAATGGCAAGTGCTCTAGACACACTGCCCAAATCACAGAAGACAAAGGGAGGGAATGGGAGAACAAAGAACCACTCGTAAGCGAAGATCAGGTTAAAGACCATGTGAGGAACCTGAATTTGCACAAGTCCATGGGACCTGATGAGATGCATCTACAGGTCCTGAGGAAACTATCAGAGGAAGTTGCTAAGCCACTGTTTTTGAGAAGTTGTGGCAGTTTGCTAAAGTTTCCAGTGAATGAAAAAGGGAAAGATTAATCCCCATTTTTAAAAAAAGGAAAAATGGAATACCTGGCGAACTACAGGCCAGTCAGTCTTACTTCTGTTCCCAGCAAGACTGTGGAGCAGATCCTCCAAATCCTTCCAAATCCTGGAAATTATGCTAAGGCACACAGAAAGTAAGATGTGATTCAGTATGATGATATTCAATATGGCTTCTCTAAGGGTAAATCAAGTCTGACAAATGTGGTGCTTTCTGTGACAGATTTACAGAGTTAATAACTAAGGGAAGGACAATTGATACCAGCTACGTTCACCTATGCAAAGTGTTTGACACTGCCCCACATTATATCTTGCCTCTAAATTGGAGAGAAATGTGTACCATGGATGGAACACTCAGTGGGTAAGGAATTGGCTGTATGGAGGCACTCAGAGTTGTGATCAAGGGTTCAATGTCCAGGTGGAGATCAGTGATTAGTGGTGTTCCTCAGGAGTCAGTATTGAGTCTGGCACTATTTAACATCTTTCTCAGCAACATGGACAGTGAGATTGAGTGTTCCTTGGCAAGTTTGTTAAAGACATCAATCTATCTTGACACACCTGTGAGAACTTCATAAAGTTTAAAGCCAAATGCAAGACCCTGCACCTTGACCAAGGCAATCCCAAGCACAAATACAAGCTGGGTGGAGAATGTATTGAAAGCAGCCCTGAGGAGAAGGACTTGGGGTTGTTGGTTGATGAGAAACTTAATGTGAGCCAGCAATGTGCAAATGCAGCCCAGAAAGCCAACTGTATTCTGGGCTGCATCAAAAGAATCATGGCCAGCAGGGTGAGGGAGTTCACTGTCCACCTCTGCTCTGCCCTCATGAGTTCCCACCTGCATTCATCCTTGAAGCCCCCAGCACAAGAAAGGCATGGAGCTGTTTGAGTGGGTTCAGAGTCCAAAAACATGATCAGAGGGATGAAGCCTTCTCTCTTACGAAGAGAGGCTGAGAGAGTTGGGGTTGTTCAGCCTGGAGAAGATTGCAAGGAGATTTTACAACAGCCTTTCAGTACCTAAAAGGGGAGCCTAGAAGAGAGCTGGAGGGGGACTCTTTATCAAAGAGTGTAGTGATAGGACAAGGGGTAATGGTTTTAAACTAAAAGAGGACAGATTTAGATTAGACATTTAGAAGAAATTCTTCACAATGAAAGTGGTGCACAGAGATATTGTGAATGTTCCAACTCTGAAAGCGTTCAAGGCTGGGTTGGATGGGGCTTTGGGCAACTTTATCTAGTGGGAGATATCCCTGCAGCAGGGAAGTTGAAACTAGGTTATCTTTAAGGTCCCTTCCAACCCAAACCATTCTATGATTCTGATTAATATGTTTATAGAGAAAAAATTGTATATTTAATCTGGCCTACTTGAAATTGTGATGCTCTTTGTACATGTTTGGCTACTTTAAGGTGAGTAACAGAAGAAGTAGTTCAGTCCTAGTATGCTTCTTTCCTAGTATTTTTATACTTCATAATGTGTTTTTCTGTGTGGTACTCAGCTCTGCTTGAAAAAGGTACAGATATAAGATGTAAGTAATAGAGAACAGCAAGGCAGATGATCTGAAGAGTCTAATAACTGAGAATGTGCTCTCTGTAACAGAAGCTTCATAACATAGAGCTGTGAACAATAAATACTCCACATCCCCTCCTTCCGAGAAAGGAGATTAAAAAAATCCGTATTACTTTTATCTTTTCATTATTTTTATTTTAATATTATAAGCCCTAAGTTCAAGCTGACTTTAAGTAACTTCTAAAGCCATAAGGGGCCAGGCAAAGGAAGGATTTCCAGAGACTGCTTAGCAGCTCTGAAAAGTTTTTTTATACGACAGAGATTGCTGATTGCAGCCTGTAAATGTATTAAATAATGTCACTGCCGCTAGTTTGATCATCGGTGTCTGATTTTCACCCCCCCCTCCTTCCTTTATTCTCTAAAGACATTGTTGGTTTTAATAACGGGCTTTCTAAAACTACAAATATGACCTCTCAGACTAGATATTTTTGGTCTTTGTTAATTTCATCATCTGCATTTTCAAAATCAGTATTTTTAATTGGTCACTTGAGCTTTTTTGCGGTGACGTTGAACCTCTGATGCGTGTCACTTCAGAAGCATTTTCCAAACATTGTAGGCGTCATGGAGCAATTTTAGCATAAAAAGAAGAGTATAACTAGAGATGGCGGGGGAGCAAATTACATTTTGTATATATAGTATTAAATGCTTCCATTAGTTGCCATAGGGATGGGCAGAAGTTGGTCTGAAATGACAGCTTTCCTGATGCTTGATGTGTTTAAAAAGAAAACATTTTGGGGAGGGTTTTTACTGTTATTATTACCCTGGGAATCTTTTATAGGTGAAAGGGATATATTAAAGTCATATTTCTCTAAAAAACACAATGAGGCTATGTTAACAGACAAGGCATCACCTTCACCTCTCTGCAGCGGCAATGACCTCTATAAAACATGCATCTTTGTAGCTTCAGGGCTGCAATTCCACAGCTGCTGGAGCTTTGCATTTCCTCCTGTTGTGCAATGCAGGACCTACCAGATAACCACTCCTCCTGAGCACTACCTGTAAATCTCTGCAGCAGTAACCCAAGGAAATCTGTGTCCTGCAGTTGCTACTGTGCACACCCTAATTGCAACAGAACTAGCAAGACTAACAAGCAAATGGTATCCTGGGCTCCATCAGAAGAGGGGTGGCCAGCAGGGACAGGGAGGTGATTGTCCCCCTCTACTCT
>JAOWBP010002052.1:8387302-8402829 GCA_028571105.1 Tragopan temminckii | reverse complement strand
TGGTGAGGTGCTGGAACAGGCTGCCCAGAGAGGTTGTGGATGCTCCGTCCCTGGAGGTGTTCAAGGCCAGGTTGGATTGGGGCCCTGGGCAGCCTGGTCTAGTCTTAAATGTGGAGGTTGGTGGCCCTGCATGTGGCAGGGGGGTTGGAGCTCCATGATCCTTGAGGTCCCTTCCAACCCTGGCCATTCTGTGATTCTGTGGAGACCTGGTTTTCAGACCAGGCTTCTGTTTGTTCGGTCTCATAAACATTCGCTTGGATGGAATTCTGGGAATCAACAGAACATGAGACTTCAATTTACAGATATTTTATGAGCTCCTGCACAATGATGTCAAAAAGCTGAGAGATGCAAGCCATATCACAGCATCCAATCTAATCCTGTGGCCATCTGATGTTAGAATGCACACTCATGTCAAGTATGATCAAGAGCAAGATGTCAGCTGTGCTGTCTGCTGACACTCAGGTCCCTGGAAATTGAATGTGGACAGTACACAAAGGGGCAGCTTCTGGTTTTGATAACAAAAAGAAAAGTTTCAGAAATGACTACTATACGGCACACAAATGATATCTAACCAGGAGGCTTAATGTCACAACTTCCAGTGTTTCTCAAAGAACTCCATCAGAAAAGGATCTGGCCCATGAGCAATGAAAGTGAAGTGCTACACTTAAAAAGCATAATCTACATTAAATGGACTTTCCATTGACTTCTACTAAGTTCTTAGTCAAGCACCTCTGAAATGGAATTTTAAAAAAAAGCAAAAAAAACACAACACAACACTATATCACTATATTCTAGGCTGTGCCCCATGTGCCTTTTTTCTTTGTTTTTCTAAAGAATGAAAGTTTTATTAAAATTGCCTATTATCAGCCGAAGGGATGCTGAGCAAACCTCGAACGTTATCTTGAGAAGGCCACCCATAGACTGCAAAATGTCATTTGTCAGGGCAATAATTTGCAGCTTGCTGCACATGCTGTTCTACTAGTTCGTGAGGATGTACCACACTCTTATGATTGTAGTGTTTCTAATAACTAGTGAACGATGGGCAACAGAATAAACATTACTTTTATTCTCAAAGCATTTGACTGGAAATAAGCACAACCCACATAAAACACTATACCTGTCCTCAGCTGACGTTCTTTTTCAGAAACCATCTAGATTCCAGCACTCTGCTCGAAGACCTGATTTTCCATTAGGTTAAAGGAACTAGAGGAGAGGATCTGCATTAGATGTTCCACAGTGGGATGCAAATTTGGTGTTAGTCCTACGAATGTCTACTGAAGGTGCAAAGCAGTTTTGCTCAAAGCTAAATAGAAATACTTTGAAATCATGAGCAACATAAAGAGTTTAAAACTCTCCTGAGACTGCAGTGTGTGAAAAGGAGGAGGATGTGGGCAGAAAGCAGGCATGTCTGAGGAGACAGGAGAACTCGTGCAGCCCCCATCATGCTAATGGAGCATGTAGCTACAATACGTATTCCCGTTTTAGGTCATGCTTTTGCCATCAGGCAGAAGTCACTTGACAGCTCTACCATCTCCCTATCATTAAGATAGAATTAGGTTCTTCTGGCTTGCTATTTTACTTGTCATTTTTGACACAGCATAGTCCTGCACTCTGCAGGATCAAATCTTTTCATAAAGTCAGGACAGCACAGTAATATGTAGTTGCATGTACTTACATATTTGAAATGCACAAAAACATCCAACTTGCACACATGGAAAATTGTGTGTAACCTAAGGTAAGGATAGATGCAAACTGTGGAATAACTCTAGTAGTGAGGTACAATGATTATTGTCCAAGTATTCTTGATGTATCAGGATGATTTTGCTGGTTACATTTACTTGTTTTGTAAAAGATGTGGCTCCTCAGTAGCTCCACAGGGTAGGAAACAAAAGGCAGGTGGATGTTTTTACTGAAGCTCTCACTGTTGCTCTCCTAGCAAAATTTATCATTAAAAATGTAGGCCAAACACCTTTGAAAACTTTATTAGAATCGATGTCGTTTTTGGAGGATGATATGATGTAAAAACAGGAAAGGAGACTGATTTTATGTAAATAATTCAGAGCCTAGCATTCATATGCATTATTTATCTATGTATGCATGGTGCCCCGTGAATATTAAATCACACTATGCTATCTGAGAACTGTATTTTGTAATTTCATTAATACTCCATTGTTATGACTTTGCCTTACATAGAGTCAGTTGACAAGAAGTAATTCGGTTTTGTCCTAACCAGATAGCAATTCCTGGATTTTTATCAAATTTAATCAAGTTACAGTGCTTCTGTCCAGCTGCTCAGTTATTTCAGAATTGTTTATCCCATTTACAACCAGCAGCAAACTGAAAACAGATTTAGGAATGATCCCCTAGCAGTGCAATTTCTCAAAGGCCAACGGAAGACTGTAAACACATATTTGTTTCCAGTCTTCCTGTGTTGAGTTTTCCCCCAGCTTTTGATGAAAGCTGAGACTGAGGTCATTTGTACCTGCATTGGTGTTTTTTGGGGGGTACAAATGACACCAAACTGGGAGTAAACGTTGATCTGCCTGAGGTAGGAAGGCTCTACAGAGAGATCTGGACAGGGAGGATCGATGGAATGAGGCCAAGTGTATGAGTTTGAACAAGACCAAGTACTGGGTCCTACACTTCGGTCAAAACAATCCCATGCATTGCTACAGGCTTGGGTCAGAGTGGCTGGAAAGATGCATGGAAGAAAACGATCTGAACATGAGCCAGCAGTGTGCCCAGGTGGCCAAAAAGGCCAATGACATCCTGTTTGTATCAGAAACAGTGCAGTCAGCAGGAGCAGGGAGGTGATCAGCCCCCTGTACTCCGCACTGGTGAGGCTGCACCTTGAGTACTGTGTTCAGTTTTAAGCTTCTCACTACAAGAAGGATGCTGAGGCCCTGGAGCATGACCAGAGAAGGGCAATGAGACTGGTGAAAGGTCTGGAGCACAGGTCTTACGAGGAGCAGCTGAGGGAACTGGGATTGTTGAGTCTGG
This sequence comes from Tragopan temminckii, assembly GCA_028571105.1. Lineage (NCBI taxonomy): Eukaryota > Metazoa > Chordata > Aves > Galliformes > Phasianidae > Tragopan > Tragopan temminckii. The sequence continues at coordinate 8,399,829 of JAOWBP010002052.1, read as the reverse complement.
AGGAGAAGAGGCTCAGGGGCTCTCTACAACTCCCTGAAAGGAGGCAGTAGCAAAGTGGGGGTCAATCTCTTCTGCCAGGTAATTAGTGATAGAGTGAGAAGTAATGGTCTTGAGTTGCACCAGGGGAGATTTAGGTTGTATATTAGAAAAAAATTTATTCTCCAAAAGTGTGGTGAGGTATTGGAACAGGCTGCCCGGAGCGGTCCTGAAGTCACTGTCCTCGGAGGTGTTCAAGAAATGTGTGGATATGGCACTGAGGGATGTGGGCATGGTAGAGATGAGTTGGTAGTTGGACTAGATGATCTTAGTGGTCTTTTCCAACCTTAATGATTCGGTGGTTTTATCAACTGCAAATTAAAAGCGTTCCTAATCATGTTTTTGGCCATTTGCACTGCCCTTCATGCAAGGGCTAGATCAGGCTTTGGGGGCTGCTTGGTCCCATGACAGCATAGAGACTGGATGATTTTACTGAGTTCCACGCACTGTTTTTTTGCTGCTCCTTTGAACCCTTTTAAAGCTCCCTCGCTAGAACTCCTAGAAGAGAGAGTGGGAAGTCAAAAAGGATGTTTCTGCCTCCACAACCATTGTGTGCTGGTGGGGCTATGGAGGAAACTTATCCAAAAGATCTGTATTACTAGTTTCATCCATGTCCTCTGCCCCATGTAACTCTACACTACTCTGCTTCTCCCCACATCACCTGTGCGAGTGAACTCGGGAAGTTTTGTTCTTTTTCCCCTTTATTCCAGTGTAGTTTGTTATAGAAATAAAAAATCTAGTCATGTAATTGAGGATGATGAAGGTCTATTTAATGCAGAAGAACTTCTGCCTATATAAGGACTGAAGGACTAGGCTTTAACACGTGTGCTCTTCCAAAAGCTCTCCTCTCTAATATGTTTATCATATAATTATGACTTCAACTTCTCCTCCCTCAAATGAAGGCGTATCAAACTGCCATATATCATATTAGAATAGAGTTTTTTTTTATGCAGGATATCTAACCTTTGTTCTCTATGACAGCACTTTAAGATTTTCTCAAATAATAACTTCTGTAACTTCTTGTTCACGTCACAGGATGCTGGAGGTGCTTCTTTTCAAGCTCATGTTTTCTGCATTGGAAACTAAAATACTTGCTTCAGCACTAAATAACTGGAGTGTGATCCTGATGCTATAAAAGCCAAAACCAAACTTTCTGCTTTTTTTAAAGAGGCAGATCTACCCTTATGATCTCTATAGTGTTTCTGGATATTGATAATTTTCATAGCAGAAACATTAGAAACAAGTACATCCATGCTGGGAGTGTCTTTTCTTCTGGACATCTTTCCTGCCACTCAGATGTGTTATCTTGGGAATCTCAACCTTATGAAACTGAAGATAGAGTTGTACAAAATCTGTAGAAACTTGGGAAAACATCAATTTTATTCTCTGTCACTGTGAAATGCATGTAACTCTCGTTTGAGTATTTTTGCTTTTTATTGTATGCTGTGTGTATCCTAATATTTGTCTTGCATTACAAGTAAGACACAGAGAACACATTTGTGTCCTAATTTTGTTAGCAATCCTCTCTTTTTAATATATCTAAGCACAAGGCCGATAATTATGATTTTTAAAAACCTACTTTTCATAGCTTAGGGGCTTAAACTTTTACATTCTTCCTTTATTCTGAATGTATCCCTCAGGAAACAACTCTCTGTAATAATCACCTTGCCTACACTTTTTCAGTCACACATTACATTCTCTCTCCCACTTTCTTTCAGGTTAATATTAGTGTTTGTCAGCAGCAGACTTTTTTTTTTCTTTTCTTTTCTTTTTTCTTTTCTTTTTTCTTTTATTTTTTCATTTCTTTCTTTCTTTCTTTCTTTCTTTCTTTCTTTCTTTCTTTCTTTCTTTTTTTTTTTTTTTTTTAAGCTCTGAGTCACAGTTATGTTCTCAATAGAGAGTTCAGGGTAGGAAAAAGAGCCAGCCCTGTTGCCTACATGTATCTGACTGTTAGAAAACCAGAAGGCTAGTCACTTCTTTTAAATGCCAAGTGTTCAATTACTTTCCTCTTGAGGGTTGGTTTGCTGATTTTTTTTTTTTTGGTTCGGTTTTCTTTTTTTAATTTGGGAAAAAGTCAAATGTGATGCAGTAGGTTACTTAAGCATATGATGAGGAATGGCAGCTTTAGATTTTTGCAAAGCGTGACAGTTTTTCTCTGAGGTCGGTTGGGTGGTTTTAACATGTAGCTCACAAACACTTCGGTCTCAGTCTGCACCTCTCTGGGTATCTGTCTATGTTACAAAACCATTGCAAACCTATCCTGAATAGGGATCTGTGCTGATAAGAGGTCTGGTCAACAGCAGAGTCTTTGCATGTTTGGCTTCAGGGGTTGATGGAGGATAGGGAAGCTTTCAGAAAGATGGGGAGTGCTCTATCTGTGGTTGCCCTTCCCTGTCCTGCCCTGTGAGGTGCTCTGATGCTCTTGAATGAGCGTGAACAATACCGCACTTTCTGAGTGAGCTTCAAGGATATATAAAGTCTGATCTGGGAACCATATTCAACTCAGAACTGTTCTGTTTCACCTGAACATGTTTCTAGACATATAGGCTTTTCAGCTGAACTAGAGGTAATGGATTTCCCTGTCTGAGGGACTGAAGGTCAAATGTGCGCTGCCATCCTAAAGGCTTCGAAACCAAGCAGGCGAGGATCCCTCATTGTGATTAATGCCACAGAAACATATAAATAAAAAGGTGCAGTTATCTTTCTTGTTGCTAAGTACCCCCTAGTCAGAGAGAGCTCTTTGGCAGCTGTCAGAACTGCTGCACAATAATTTAAAGTGAACCGTAAAACCCTGAGATGGATGAACGTATCGAAATGGTTGATCGTGCAGTGGTCAGCAGAGGTTGGTGGTGATTTCAATGGCTGCACTTGTCGGTCAGGATGGAAGTGACAGTGCAGACTGAAAGGATGATGACAAAGGGGATCAGAAGAACACACCAAAGGCTAACGCACAGGTGTTGTAAAACATTCTCCAGCATGCAAAGTTGTATTGTTCTCAGCCTCCTTTTGACTGAGAGATCCACTGCCTCTAAAAAGCATGCAAGCAGATATCCTTGCAGAACATGAAGAATAATCTTCTTTTATCCTCTTCTTTTCCATCTGTCTGTCTGTTCCTAGTCTTTCTTTTTTTCCTGGTTTTCTGTTAAAGAAAGTCAGTGAGGCTAAAGGGGCAAACAGACTGTGGTCCCAAATATAATTAATAATTATCAGAGGACAGATTGGAAGGATCTACTGTTCAGTAGTCATCAGGGCAAACATGAACTCTCGCAAATACAAGGAGTGCATAGAGAAAAGCTTGTAGTGTTCTTTCTGTTTGTTTTTGCTTTAATTTGTGTTTAGGAATAAAAACGTTTGTCATACCTCAGAAAACAGGAGCACTGTTTGCATAAGCCAGATCCACCACGGAGGTAGCACTGTGAGACGCCTACTCAATCCAATCACATTTAGTAGGGTGCCAATGTAGGAACAACCGTGCCTGATTCTACCTGAGAATCATGTAGCTCACCCCTATCTTTGATACTGCCTGGGTGCTTTGCAGATGCATGAAAGAAATTTCTGAGTGGAAATCCATGGTATAGCCTGCCCAGGGTGATTCTTACTTTTTAGCCCGCACCAAAGAACCTGTACTCTGAGAGTTTACTTATCTTCTTGGGTTTCTTCTTAAAAGCCAAAAAATCTTTGCTATTTGATTTAAAGAGCTGGCTGATGCTGAAATGAAAATCTGACCAATACTGAGCATCAGTATTGTTTGGTGGCAATGCACTTCAGAGGGCAGTTACACCTGATCTTTTGAGCAGATCATCTGCAAATGTCCGAATACTAAGCCTGATGCTCCTTTTGGCCAGAACTTCTGAGATTGCTTTATTTGTAACATTCTGGTCCACTTCCAACATGAGGATTTGGGGACCCATCCTATGAACTGCTGGGCAAAGTAGGTCCTGACCCTCTCATGAGGGATGTCCAATGCAACTTAATAGCAATGCCTTTGTCAGCCCCCAGTGCCTGGCTTCATTAGGGCTCCAAATCCAAACAATGTGAGACTGCAGGAACGTTAAACTAGATTAACTGGAAGCCAACAAAAAATAACTGTGTTATATTTCAGTTTATTAACTGTCCAAGCCCACTTTCAAATTTGAGAAAGGCATATTATTATTGAAAATATCTGAGTAGAATCTTATTCTGCTTTCACAATCTGTGGATATGCATGTTTAATCTATCATGACATGACACTGTGCTATTTGATTTGTGTTTTTACTGATGCTTTGACTGAGTAGTTTGTTGCAATGTACTGCTAAATGGAGGAAAAATCAGAAACTGCATCAGACAACCACTCTGTATTTCATTCTAGAAAATAGCTGGCAATTATAATTACTCACCATGTTTCTGGCTCAGAATAAAAGTGGAATTGCACAAAAACCACACTGAACATTCATCACGATTAGAAAATGCTCCACACCTTGGAGTGCATTGGAGACATAAGAATAATTTTAAATGCAAATTAAATTGTGGGGGTAGCAAAGAGAACAGATAAAAGACAGTAAAACAAAGCCTTTCACTTTCCTCAAATTAGCAGGCTAATGTAGTATAAAAAAAAGCAGTTCTACTCAGATCTGTGCTAAGAGCTTTCACTTCATCATAATATAAAACAGCAGATCCGTCACCTTTCTGTATTCAGTACTCTTGATTTCGAGGTTGAAGTGAAAATTAGAAGCTGTTCATTCTGGCTCACAGTCTGGGTTGCATTCGTTCAGTCTTATTCCATGACAGTGGGATGGAAAGAGGTCAGTAACACTGGTAAGTACTTATCTCCTGCATGTGATTTTATTTATTTATTTTTAAAATCCTTCACAATGCTTCTGCTTTTGATCAATGCATACTTTCTGCAAAAAGCTTCATCGTGTGTTTTTGTACAAGGCTGTATCTCATGCAGAAATGCAATGATTCCTAGATAATGCTTGTATCAAGTATTACAGCATGTTCAAGAATGAATGAATTACTTAAAAGTAGGAATTCTGGTATAGGAAAGGTTTCTGGATAATTTATATATTTCATAATATTACTGGCATGTTTTGTGTGTTGCTTTTTTCTGTATGCCTTGTCCAGTAAGCAGTACCAGATAAGAACTGAATCTTTGTAAGATATGATTTACATTATATTCATAGCAAAACATTTAATAGTCTCATTACCCTTGTGGTAAATGAAGAAAGTAGGCATTTCACTTACTGGAAGGAAAATTTCTACACAAAACACAATCTTATGGTTAATCATTATGAAACACATAAAAATACCTCAGAATACGAGCTGCAATGAGGAAGATCGGAGTGAAAAAAAACAAATTCTTCAGGAAACTTGAAGAAGATTTTTTTTTCTTGGGAAAGTTTTTATCAAATCAAAACCAGGGGCTTAATTTTTCAGTATGAAGGGTGAGGGGGAGTGGAGAAGATGATCATAGTGTCACCTCCTGTTGCTAAGTAACAACATCTCCTGGCCATTTTTATCTGATAAAGGAAGTCCAGTTGACGTTATGCATTATTCATCAGAGTTCCAATCAAACAATCAAAATTGTTTGCTTACACTGGGGACATTTAGTAAGATCAAAGAAACCTTCCTTGAAACTACTGGAGCTTACACGACTGCCAGGCAGCTCTTGATATTTTGCAGTAAGTATAGCTTCTGGCTTGGGAGTGCTACAGTCAAGTTAATTGCTGAGGAATTTTAAAAGTTTCCTTGCCAAGGTAGGCTTCTGAATTTCGGAAAGGACTGCATGCTGATGAAAGCTGAATTGAAGAAAAAAGAAAAAGCTTTGGAACTCCGGTTTCCTGATTTTTGCCAACGTAATTAAAGGAATTGCTTGAAGCAAGGGTCTCAAGTCTCTCTGCCCAAATCTTTCTGTTAGGTTTGTATGGAAAAGAACTGGAGGTATTTTTGTCTGTCTGTCTTAAAATAAACATCGTGCAGAGCTGTTTGCATGTTTATGATCGTGCTGTAACTAACCGAGGTGTGGAGGAGAGATCTAGATTGTGCCTTTTCTGCAAACCTTGGATTTTTATGTGAGTTGCTGAGAACAGATGAAAACGAAGGAGGTAGCATGGGTCAGGTTAATGTGCATAATCCCAGGAACTCTGCAGGCAGAGGTGTCTTGGACACACAGGTGTAACCTGTGGTCTAGACAGACCCAAAGTTCAGAAGGATTCCAAAAATATAAATATCAACTAGGAAACTGTCCTGGGAGTATCCTACCATTTCTTAATTGTCACTCTTATCACCGCTTTTAAAACTAATGGTGCAGTATTTTGCTGCTGCTACTTTCTGGTCAGTAAGAGGGGAGAAAAAAGGGAAGGTTGGTTTCTGTTCATTCTTCTGTTCATTTCTTTCCTAGTGCTGCGTTTTGTTGTACGCAGCACCAGTATAGCCTGTTACAGTTGTGACTGCTCAGAGGTCCCAGCATTGCTGCTGCCCTTGGCGCTGAGTGACCTGGGCACCCCCAAGGTTTTCTAATCTCATTTTTAAGTGCAAATGTAACAGGCAGAGGAAGCTAAGTATGTACTGAAAGAAGTTGAGAACGTGGCTAGCATAAAGGTGATTGTACTAAAAAGGTAATATTACTGTAGCAGCACTTTTCTCTTATCTCTTTAGACAAAGGTTTAAACCAAATATCCTAAAATAGCAAAGGATACTTGTGGAGCTCTATGAATAGTGATTTGAAAATGTTTTGACTCTAATATACCAAACTACATCCTTTAACGACTGCCTATGCTGTTGGTTTTTTGTTTTTTGTTTTTTTTTTTTCCCCACCAAGAAACTCAACAACTTTTTTCTGTCTGACATCTGTGTTATTTTCCTAGGAATCTGATTGATCATACCAGAGCATTGCATACACACATTAAGTTCCTTCAAAATGGACTACTTTTTGGATGTCGAGTCTGCTCAGAGAATGTTTTACAGTCAAGGAGCTCAAGGTAAGAGACTCTAGCACTATCTCAGCAATTACTATTTTAACCATACAGCTAAGGTGTACAGTGCCACGCAATGGCCAGCCCTTGTGACTGAGCTACTGAAGTATATGAAAGCAGAAAGTCTTGAAATACACAGGGTGTAAAAGTGATTACAAGAAGAGTAATATTAGGCTGATCTGCCCTGTCAGAGGATAAGGAAAAGCTAAGAAAGCTGCTTGGTGTACAGTGGGGGCAAAAGGAACAGCTGAGATCCAGGCTGGGGCTGCAGAATCAGACTGGACAAGCTGGAGGGAGCAGGGAACTGCACACTGCTACACTGTGGTGTCCTTCCCCTCCTTCCTCGCTTCTCAGTGCTATTGGGATGGCTTGGTACATAGGCTGGTATAATTCTGTTCTGAAGCTATAACTGACTTGGGAAAGCTCTGAGGCATTTCAGTGTGTTGTATGTAAGCAGCACGCTGAGGGTGGTCTGCATCCTTCCCTGTGAAATGCTGGCCTCCCCTGAACAGCGAGAGAGCAAAGGAGTAATCAGACTTCTTTGCTTTAAGATAGCTGAGAACTATTCATGACATAGATGATATTTTTGGTAAAGTCAGTTCACATTTTCCTCGTCAGTTCTATTTTTGGAGAAAACTTGCAGTTTCAAAGAGGAGGGTTTTTTATTCCTTAAAGCATTGTACAAAATGGCAGAAAAATGTAGCAAGCCTTTTTCTTTTTACATACCATTCTCCAAAATCATGGTTCAGTAGTTATTTTCTGCCATTAATTTCATCAGTTGCCACCCCCATTCAAAGCTCAGACACCAGAATTTGGCCTTCCCTCTGGAGGCCATCCTCCCAGATCTGAACCCACCAAGGGAATGCCACCATCCCAGGACACATCAAGGTCGGCAGTACTTAACCTTTGGCTCAGCTGAGGTGCTGCATTGCCCAGCTGCTGCCCCGGTCACTGTAATGCATTTTCATCTGTACATCACAGAGTAACATTGCCAGAAACCCCTTCTTGTCACAACATTGCCTTCCAAATTGAACAACAGCAGAAGCAAATGCTAAGCTCCTCAAAGTCAGGTTAAAACCAGCTGAGCATAATGACTAATTTTGCTCGTTTTTTTCTCCATCTCGAAAATGCAATGGATGCCTGAGCATTGCTATAGAAGCAATGTTAGAATAGGTTCTTTGATATCCCTATGGGAACAGATCTCTTTTCTATACCATAGAAACAAGAAATCAGAAATGTGCATTTTAATGCTTTATAAGCTGTATCACTTTATCGACAGCACACTTCCTGTGCACTGCAAGGTACAAAGAGGACTGTGGAAGAAGTAATACGTATTTGTGCAATGGAAGACTATTACATTAATATGCACAAGGTAGCTAGTAAAAGTTACACAGGTAACCTTTACTGTAAATATTTCCAAGAAGACGGGGAAAAAAATGTTTTTTTACCCATATTTGGAGAAATTATATTGTTGACACTGAAATGTTCACCTTAGTACCTGGTTGACTCCTTGTTTTAATGCAGTTATTTTGCCTTTTAAAACACAGAGAGAAAAAAATCCATTATACAGAAATGTATCATATATGATCTGTATGATACACAGGTCATCAGCTGGGATTTGACATTTAGATCTGTCATGAAGGCTTCTACCCTTCGGACAAAACAAATAGAAACCAGCACTGAGAACTGTGGACTTTCTGTCCATCTGCACGTGAACCTTTTTTCAAAGACACCAATAACAATGACATGCTTCCCTTGTGCATCACAGTGTGGTACAGAGGCTCCCAAATCCGCATCACCTCTGTAAGTGGGAACAGCTTATTGATACAAGAGCCAAACTGCACTTACGCTCGGTCCCCTTGAACTTTTCATCTCTTTCTCTGCTGCTATTAATGCATATTTCCCGGCTTCAGGAGGTGTTCACTTTCTGAGGTAGCACCAAGTGTGAGGAGACAGAGACGGCTTCAATGGGCCAAATGATAATCCTCTGCAAAAGCTTCATCTGGAATGTTTCCTATAGAAAGTGCCTTTAACATCTCTCTTAGCCCCAAAAATATTGATATAATCTCATTCCTCTGAACTGTTTTACCCCCGTGCACAACAATGAGCTCAACCCTCTCCCAGTGTGCAATTGGTGCTGCTGGTACTGCTCTTATAACTCCTGGCATCTCTGTACCTCGTGCCAAATTTTGTTTTCTACAGCATAGGCGTTTCTATACGAGATAATGAAATGATTTCTCCAAACATGGGCAAAAGGAACCTATCTCATGCTTTATCTGCCTTCTGAGAAAAAGTTAAGCCGTGTTAGCTTAAATTTTCAGAAGAAAAAAAAAAAACACCACACACCCAAAACCACACTGTTTGTGAGGCACCCATCCAACATAAACAGCTTAGCTCAAGTTGCTAGATTGGAACTGAAATGTCTTCAAGAAAGCATTGTCACCAGATCTACCTAATGGTATCACAAGAAACTATTTGATGTTAATATAATAACACGAAGTTATTAGCAAATCATGCTATCAAAGAGCTTATATATGTGCATTAAAACCTCATTATGCTAGAATTGAGTGAAAGAATACTACAGCGTTCTGCTATTTAATTAAAAACAATATCAAAATGCATTATATGTGTTATTACTGTAGTTATTATTACAGTTACTGCATTACAATTTACTCTGTTCACATATCATATAATAGGGGTTTATGACCCACTTACTCTTCCCGTGAGATTGGAAGACTTCTGCCTTTTAATCCTTTGATCCTCCAGATCAAGAACAAAACCTCCTTTCCAATGTTTTCACGTTAATGACATGACAATGTTACAAATAGCAGCTGGAAAGCACTCGTTCTCAACCGTACCCACTCCTTGTGAGTGGGAGAGAAGGGAAGGAATAGGGCTGCAAGATGTTTGGAAGGAACTCAAAGAGCTATGACAGCACTGCTAGCAGATTATACCAAATCCCAGCTGACCTCAGGTCTTCTGTAGTTGAGTGCAGGATACTCTGACCTTAGCAAAGGGACGGAATCAGGGTCTTGGCACCAGCAGCTAGCTGGTTCTCTATCCCATGCTGCCCACACTAACACCCACAGGCTGTTTCTACCCCTGTAGAAAGCTGCAGAGCTGCCTTTGCTGCTGTAGGGTAGGAGGAGAGAGGTGTTACCTTATCAGCTGCCTCCTCTCCCATCCTCTCCTTCTGCAGCAGAAGCCATCACCTCCCTCCCGTGGGCTGAGTGCAGAACAGAGGATATTGGCCATTTGGGAGCATGTGCTGCTCAAACAGCTGCTCCCCATTTCCTCCACAGAAAGTGAAAGCAGGAGGGATGGAAAAGTCACAAAAGCTGGATCTGGCAGCAAAGATTGTCTAGATTTAGAAAACTTGGTAAATGAAGCCAGCTGGCTGTAGCCTTCAGATACAGCCAGAAATATCCTGACTGTCTCTTCTGTGACCGTATGTTGGGATCTAGGAGATGGGGTGTCCTTGCCAACTGCGTAATGCCTGGTGACGCATCTGCAAGTCAGAAATGAGAGAAAAAGGACTGTGGCCCTGTATCTAACACCTTTCTGTAGGAAAGTCAAAATCTGAAATGTAAATACGGACTGGGCTTTAATATCTGAAAATTGTTTTTCCCTTTGAAGGGTACAGAAGCCAAATACTAGTCACTTTGGAATGTCAGTGTGTTCTAAATACGAATCCACCGCAGCTGAAGGTATATAATGGGGCCTGGAGCAGGATTCAGCTCACTTGCCCCTTAGGCATTCTCAATGAAGGTGTGGCCACCTAGGTCATCTAACTAGTTACCTGGCAGGTGTCAGCGGAGAGCAACAATCATTTTGAAAGCAGGGTTCACCTAATCGTAGACATCTTCCATAGCATAATATAAATCATGCCTAATGCTCTGCACCAACTTAAGAAGCCTAAGCAGCGAACTCAGAAGACAACTGTGCTTGTTTGCATGGAGAAATCCTATGCTGACAGGCAAGAAAACACCCAACTCAGGAAAGGGAGCAACTTCCCTAGAATATGTCAAGCATAATGAAGCCACACATCACAACCCAAAAGGACAGGCTGGACATCGTGGTCAGGATGCTGTTCCGGGCTGTGAGACCACCTCTCCTCTACAGACTGAATCTCTGTTCCCCTCTGCTTCCAGGCAACTTTTAACTCAATCATAAAATAATTACTAATTTCTTCCAGACCTGTACGTCCACTTTTTCAGTCTTATCTCCTTTTACCCAGCAGGGGGCATGAAACTTAAAATTAACTGGATTAATTGCACATTTCCAGGATGCTCCTACAGACATTCGAGTTGTTTGCCGGTCCATTTGGCAGGATACACTGTGCATACTTAAGTAACTGAACAAAACTCTCTTGAAGGCTTATCTTAAACTATCTTTGTATCTATAAATTATTTATAGATCCACTCGCGTGAGATATGCTCAAACTGGTTGCAACATTCCTGCAAGCTACTTGATGAATGTGAGGAGTAATTTAAAAAAAGTAAAGTAGAATAATATGGAAATAAGGAACAACATAATATATTGGGCAGCCAGATAACACATGCATAGGATGGTATAGATACGTAGGGAATGATTACTCAAGAGATTGCCTCAAGGAAATACTACTTTACTGTTTTCCAAAGTTTAATAAAATACTCCCAGTTAAAGTTTTAATTCTGCATTCCCCTCAACTCTGTTGCCACAATTTCTTTATTTCCCTGTGCTTCACTTTTGCTCACTTATTTTAATTCATACGGTGCTGACTCATTCTTGACGTTTGACTTTAATCACTGCTGACTACTCAGCGCTGCTTCCCTCCTGCTTTTGCATATTAAATGATGGCCAGTACTTCACAAAAGTATTGCTGCAGTATCCCCAAATCCCAAGCAGATTGATTCCACTGCAGATGTTCGTTGTGAAAAGTAGCATTTGGACACTCCACCTATCAATTTATTTTTGCTTACAACTCATTGTAAAGATCAATATCTCTTTAGAATTATGACATTTTTCAGGTCTTATTAATGTGATATTATTTGTTCTCAGAATAATGAGATTAATAATGGCAAATTACAGAACATTCCTGATGTAATCAATTTCCATCCCTTTAAATTTCAGGAAGTAAACAATCAACATCTGCCTCGCCCTCATCCTTCTTAAATGTTTTTTCCCCTTCCCACATCTTCTGTCATTATTTAGAAGTTAGGAACTGGTAACTGAGCCCATGGTGTTGCACAGTCAGGTAGATTAGCCTCATCAATTCTATTAAAATAGCTCACTGTGTGTTGTAGTAACAACACTTCAACTACTTTGTGGTTATTTATTTCAATATCCAGTCAGCGAAATTAAAGTTAGAAGAAATAAGAATCTTCTAATTCTCAGTGGCATATCTAAGTAGAACTAGAATGCTTGAGATTCACTTATCTATACCCTTAAATGCAGAAAATTTTAGAAAACCTCTGCATTCCTCACAGTTAAAAAAGATTGTTTCTGAATGTTAAATGTATTTTGTTCTATTAAAAAATAATTTAAAATAACAAAACT
>JAOWBP010002052.1:8362837-8381324 GCA_028571105.1 Tragopan temminckii | reverse complement strand
GCTCCCGCGCGGCCCCGCTGTCCGCTGGTGCTGGGGTTGACCCTGCGGAGTGCCGGGGCGGCACTGTGTCCCCGCCTTGCCCACCTGCTCTCCTGAAATCTGCCATTGTCTTGCCGTTGCTTTTCGTCGCTCTCGAGTTGGGCGCGCTCCACCGCTTGCTGGTCTACCTCTGGCTCCCCAAATTCGCTTCCTCCTTCCCGCTTCCCCGCTCATAAGCTTTAGGATTAGCTCAGCCTCTTGCTCCTCTACCTCTTGCCCCTTCCTCGCAGCCACCTCATAGCACCTTGGGTTTCAGCTGTCCCGCCAGCTCGTACCGCACACGCTGCTTGTCCCAGGTGCTAGGCCTGCTGTTTCCCTCCTCTGACCTTTTCATCCCTTACGGGCTGTGCCAACAGTAAACTGCGCCCGAGCTGATTTGTTCTCCAACACAAAGAAGAAGAAAGTACTTTCCGTTGGCTTTCTGTACCGCACCGAACTTCCCCGGTTTGTCAGGGTGTGAGGGAGGATTGATAGCTGGGAAGCCCTGCTGCAGCCTTGTGTCCCAGCAGCAGATGGAACAGCCTCCCTGTGCAGTGTGCTTTGGTGCAACTCCCTCTTTCAGCTCAGCCTGTCAGCTCCTTAAGAGGGGCAAAGAGCCGCCATGGTGTTGCTTGTTTCCATGCTGCAGGCTCCCTGTGCCTCCTCCCCCTTTAGCTGGCTGAAAGTTGGAGATGACAGAAAAGAGATGTGTTTTCTCCTCCGTTGGGTGATGGAGGGGATTCCCCTCCCCCTCCTGTCATCCTTGCTGTAATTACACCCTTGGTAATGGGTAATGTGTGGTTTGGTTGTACCATTGGCGGAACAGTTGGCTGCGTTGTGCAGTGGGTCATTATTTCTCTCTGATGGTGACTTAAAGACACACCAAGCTGTGGTAAGTTGGTGACATTTCAGGGCACAGACGGGAGTACAGTGTCAGAAACCAGGTCTTAGGTCTAGGGAATGAGGAGTGAAAACACAAAGAGCAATGCTGTGTGTAAGGTGTAAATCGTGTGAGGCTGCATGTGGTTATTGGATTGCTGAAATACTCCTGTGTTGGCTTGTGCTGTCACAGGTAATAATACTATGTCATGTAGTTATAAATAGATAAACCAGTTAAGAGCAAGGCTCCTTCAGGTCACCTGGTGCCTCACATCTCTATGCTGAGCCAGGCGTGCTGTCTTTACTACAAGTCCCCAAGGGCTCTCAAGTCCCTAGGTGCCTCTTTTCTGCAATCCACTGGAAAATGTGATGATTACATTTAGCTTCTTTCTGTTCCTCTGCTTTCCTCTCCTCACTTGAATTTACATCTTTACTTTAAGAGGTGGGATTCCTTTAAAAGAAATTATTAAAAGTAGTGTTGGTTTATCAAGAAATATAAATGAAGTGTGTTAAGCAGTGCAAGTGTGTGCTTTCATTAATCCATCTGGCAGTGAGTAGTTTGGAGCTTAAAGAAAAAAAAAATCTGCTTAGCAACCGGCGTTGAGTGAGTGAGCCAAAGTAAGCAAAACGTGCCAGCGGTGCCCACTTCATTTCTGAGCTTTTGGATTTACTCCCCTGGTTCTGCAGAAAGAACGAGCCACGCACCCTGAATGCATGGACTCTGTATCTCAAGGAAACAGCTGCTGGGCATCTTGTTGAGCCACTTTAGCGTGATCTTGCTGCGCGATGTAGGGTTTGGATGTAGGATTGGAGCCTTACTCCGGAGGGTCCTGGAGGTCTCTCCGGGTTCTTTGCGGCTGCGGGCAGAACACGTGTCTGGGAGCTGTCCGCCGCCCGCGGTGCTGAAGCGGCTCCTCGGCGGGGAGGCGGCGGCGCTCGCCGTGTCCGGCTCTCTCGTGGGTTACCTGGCGGTGCACACCCAACGTACGTGTGCTCCCATGCTTGTGCAGGGGAAGAGAGTGGAAAGGAAGCGATGCTTTGTTCTCGATCTGAACGAAAGTAAGGTGACACGTGGGGCACAGGAAATAACCTCTGCCTTATGTGCTGATCGCTTGTTTTCCACGTAATGCATTCCGTATCTATGGCTGCTGCTCAACCACTGTTTACAGAGGTATTTTTTTTTCCTAGAGCTGCTACACATCGGGTTGCATTGCCCAGTCATTGTGTTCTTTCAGGACATGGTCAGGGCTGGGATGCAGCATGCAGCTGCTTTCCTGTACTGGAACTTAAAATCCCCCTTTCTTAATGAAACATAAGCAGAATAAGTGAATACTACCCTTCTCCACTCTTAATTACAACCACTGGTTAAGAACTAGCAGGTTTTTATCTACTTCTGTTGTAAGTTATAATTATGTCATTACTGTTGTTATCTATATTGTTGAACAACTGAGAGATTGCATACAGAGTCAATTTGGGGAAAACATAGATTTGGTCGGCACTGTACAAAAAAGTGATTAGCAATGCAAATTTTGTCTGCCCTTCTCTTCAGAACATATTTACAGTTTTACTTTGATTGTCCAAAATATCCCAGCTTATTTTGTTCGTTTCTAAATATTGCTCAATTAACTCGCAATTATCACCTAGCGTGAGTTAAAAATGCTATTCAATTATTTGTCCCCAGTATATATTTTTGCTGGTCTTCCCAATCTGTTTAAAATACAAAGCTGTTTTCCAAACTCAGGGTTATTTTCCTTACTACTATACATATGCAAATCCTATTAATCTGAGTTATGTGCTCATATCAAGAGGATAATGTTTCCCAAAGGATTTAGATTACCTCTTCTGCCAAAATTAATGTGGCTGCATAACATAATAAAAATATAGACAGATACAAAGTCTTTTTCCATATTTGGTAATGAATCAGTCCACATACAAAAATGATTTTTTTAATTTTCTGAAAGACTTCCTCTGTTGCCACACTAGAGGAACGTGAAATGCTCTCTTGCTTTTGAGTGGCCATCTTTTGTTTTCTTTATTTTGTTTAGCAGTCTGGCATGGCTCCATCTCTTAATGTGAAGCTTTGGCTTTTATTCCACATCTTCCTAACATCAATTTTCAATTTTTCTTTCTAACCTTCTTATTCAGGCACCTATAAGCTAATCCCAAATTGCTTCCGAAAACTTGAGCCTCCATCTGTGACAACTGTTCAGTGGCATCATCTCTCTCCTGAGACTGTTCCATCTGAGTAGCTAATGTGTTTTTAGAGGCTTTGACCTATTTCTATTCCTCTTGTTGCAAAATATTCTAGGTTTACAGTGGCAATGCATGGTAGGTAACTTTCAAGTTTTATAAATTAGCAGAGGTAGTGACTGATAAGGAAGTAGACCACTTACAACTCTCACTATGTGATCCAATACGTGTGTTTTTCTTCTGCCATCCCCTTTATATCATATTTGTGGACTGCTGGGGACAGTACTACCTTGAGCTGCTCTGACCAGGTTTTCTTCTGTATACAGACAGATACTTTTTTCCTATCTGAAAAGTAAGATTTGTACTACAATCCATTGCAGTGCTGATTTTAGAGAGAGAGTTCTTGTTAAGGGAGCAAGAAGCCATCTTTACCTTATCTGTCTTCCCAAGATGATTGAGGGAGGTCACCAAGTGTCAGTGTTTGCTTAAACAAAGTTGGTTGTCTACTTAGAATTTAACTGGGAGTGTAAACTTGGGGAGAAAGAAAGCCAGTGCCTTGGTGATGGTATAAGGGAAGAATGATTGCAGTAGCTGTACAAGGGGTCAGTCAAGAGGGGACAATCCTTAAGAAGGAACATATTAGCCTCTGCACTGTACAACAAGGGGAGGGGAGCTCTTGAATTTTAACATCTCCCCACCTTAGACTCAAAAACATGGGCCAGTGATGCAATTGAATGGAAACCCACGGTCAGAGGGATGAGGGGTTGGGATGTGCATTGAGGAGCAGGGGGTAAGGTACTGAAGAACAGACTAGTGGAGGTCTTGCAGGCAGTGCTAGCTCCAGAGCCCACAGGCTCAGTCCGTCCTGAGGCACAGCACACATTTCAGGTGCACTGAAGTTTCTCAGAGATCTCACCCAATTGTCTGGATCCTCAAGTGATCTAAGTCATTTATAGCTTTCAGCCAGGGTTCTGAGCCGGACTGTAGAAATAAACGTCTCTGCTTCCCTTCAGTGATAAAAACTCGGTTTCATCTCTTTGTATGGAGTCACATGTTCTCCTGGGATGTGTTCTGAGAAAGCAGAGCTGAGAGGAAAGCGACTGAGTGGCTCTGCACAGTTTTGCCATGCAGAGGGAAGAAAGATTCTTGCATCTAGAAAGGCAACTCAGCTCAATGCTGTTTAAAGCGATGACGATTAACTCATTTTGGGGGAAAAAAACAACACCAAACAGCAACGTCAGCCTATGGTAGTGTTACTGCAAGGAGAATTAATTCACAGGGTGTAAAGGGGGAGGAGGATCCTGGCAGAAACAGCTGAATGGCTAAGACAAACGTTAGCGAGCTGGGAAATGTTCATAGTTGGTTGTTTCTGTGATGCATGGCTGGTGTGAGAGAGCCTGAACACAAAGAACCTGAGAGAGTGGTTGAGGGTTTCAGACACAAGAACTTCCCTAGTCTGAGCTGGGCACAACGTTCAAATCAAAAATTTCTTGCATTTTTACTGTCCTGACACCACTGGCACTCTTTTTGGGCTATAGTGCTTCTTTGTGCAGTCTTTGTGCTAGGCTGTCTCACTGTTATTATTTGTACTGCTATATTCATTCCATCATATAGCTTTAGAGCTGTACTGAATACTTTTCAGAGGGTAAAATGATGCACAATTTTCCTTTCTAATAGAATGATAATGTCATGCATCTTAGCCTCATCTGTTGATTTATCTATAACATAGTACGTTTTTCTTCAGTGAGCAAGGAGCAGGTTATATTTTGTTACTGTGTAAAGAAAGAAAGAACATTTATAGAGCTCACTGAGATGGGTGAAGTCTAAGAAAGTGAAAACAAAATTAAGTGGCTTAGCTGGATTTTCTACAGGAATCTCCATCCCATCTATTTCTGTTTTTGTTTTTGTTTTTTTTTCCCCTAAAACTCATCATTTTATTTAAAAATCTGTTTCTCAGTTTGCCTCTGGTCACCCTTATGTTTGATTTAGTCCACTAACACAATTGTCTCTCTAGTCATGTTAAATGTTTTTTTGAGTTGTGTTCTTTTGTTTCTGTTTATCCAGTGTATGTTTGTGTCTACCTATAATAAAGTATTCTGTGTGGTTTCATGATTGGAATAACTAGGAATTCAGGCTACTTTGAATTTATGGGATTAGAAATTATATTTAAGGGGTAATGTGAAGTGTATATTTGTGTTTTTAAGAATACTTCCAAATTATGGTAGGCTTATGATTTCAGATAGGATAGATTGGGCTCAGGAGGACAGGGAAGAAATATGCAGTAGTGGGCTTTGTAATGTGTGTGGGATGTTTTATTTCTTTCTGGAGAAAGATTAGTAAAAATGTATGCTTGGAAAAATTCCACCTTCTTTCTCTGTTTTAATCACTCCCTCAGATTATTGTCATGGAGATTCTCTTGTACTTATGAAGTTGTTTCACTGATTTTTGACAAAGCATTTCTGAATACCTGTATGAAAGGGTTTGAATAACTGGTCTGTTCTGTAATCGGGCTTTATGTTACCAAAATTCACATGTACACTTTGTTTTGATTGAATTATGACCATTAGCCTCCAAGCTGCTTATGTTGCAGCACGACTAGAGACCAAATCTATACCCATGCCTTATTTTGCCAAATCCAGGAAGAGCATACACCAGTGAAAGCAAGCCTTTAAGACACACTCCACACATCATACAACAAGAATAAGCCATTTGAGACAGATGTTCCTTTCCCGGACCAGATGAAGTTGCTGAAAATGCCTCAGGATCAATGCTGTATGTGTCAGGCAAATGTTCTGTTTTGAGAGGAGAGGTCATAACTACAAATGAGATTCTTCGGTCTTGTACTTGGCTTTGGAGGCAGCCAACACCGGTGCAGTCTCCAGCACTGACATAACTGTGGAATAACTGTGGCAGGAGATGGAAGGGAGGTGCAGGTTTTCTTCTGGGGCAAGATATGCAGATCTGATGCATTTTACAACTGATTGCATTAGATACGATTGTAAGGCTGCTGTAGTGCTTTGTTGGTAACCCAGTTCTTCTTGGAAATCAACATCATAGAATTCACTGGAGTAAGACGTTCTCTTTATATTTGCCTTTTGCTTGATAAGGTTGTTGGGTTAATATAGTCTAGTTTGTTCCTGTAAGATGAGAGACTGCAAAATCTTTTACTCTTTCTCATTTCATCAGGAGTTGTAGTTTTCGTAGTGGAACTAGGAAAACTTTAAGGAAAACAGATTTTCTAAAACTTTAGACAGAATTGTCAGAACCAGCAATCCTAACTGAAATATTAGCATTACAATCTAGTGAAAAGAAAAGGCCTAATTCCCAGTAACAGGTATAATTAGCTCTAATGCTTAATTACTCTGAGTCAACTAATTGGTTTCATTGGGACTACTGACAGTAATACTCACAGCTAGACATGTAAGTAATAATGCCATCAGAATTAGTGTTAAAGTTTGTAAGATTTTGCAGTATGACAGAAGTCGTTGGTGCAGAAAGAGTGTCCTGAACTGCTTTCAGATAATACGAAGTTTCAACGCTAATGAAATCTTATGTTGTTAACAGTTGCTTCTTGTGCTTCAGACCATGGTATCAGCGTGGAATATTGTACTTGTCTGCATCTGTTCTTTCTTGCTGGTGAACAGTCGGAATGGTGCATCTCCTAAGGTGCTAAAAGTGTCAGTTACAACATTTTAATTCTATTAGTTTGTTTTACGTGGTAATACAACTTGTTAATAAGGCCGTCTCAAATTTTTCTCTTCATTCAGAATGTTTTTAAGGTAAAATTGGTTTGCAGTTCACCATTTATAACCCTGCAATTCTATTGATTTTGTTTAGAGTGCTTTGATGGTCTTATTTTATATTGATATGCTGAGGCCCCACATGGCTGCCTTCCCTAGGTGTCGTTATAGAACTGATGTTATTGAATATTTGAAAGAAGGTAATTATTGCCATTACTGCAGGCTTTGTAAAAGGGCATCATGAGAACTTTCATTCCTTGATACTTAAATTTAACCTGTAAGAAACAAAATGAAGGTGATGCCCAAGGACAAATTTTACTGAGTAGCAAATTCAGCAAGAAAATAGGGAAGCAAAATTGGAAGATAACCTGAGTGTTTCTTCAACACTCCAGACTGTCTGTGGTTTCGTGCTGGTTATGAAGTACATAAGGGATGGGAAGTATCTGACAAGTGTTTTCATGTTGATATACCGTATGGACACGTGCCATTTTAACTATGATGGGTAATGACTGCAGCACATGTTTCAGCTAACCAGAATATCTATGCATAATTTATAGCGCAATATGATTTTTATGATTAGTGCTAACAGTACTTGGACAGACAGATATCTGCTTAATAGTTTATAAGCAAATTAAATACTTGATATATTATTAAAGTGGAAGAGACATTTTCATCAAGGCTAAATCTAATTCTTTGCAAGAGTCTTGGAAATAGCAAGTGCCTGTTGCAAGCTTCATGCCCCTCACTGGGCAGGATCTGTTTCAGTGTGACTCTTGTCTGCCTGTATGTCCTTTCTGTCTTGTGGAAAAAAAAAAGATGTGTTAGCAGTGGTGGGGAACCTACTGATGGACATGAGAACTGCTTTCCACATGCTCTGTTTCAGGTTTGAAAGTATGTGAGTATGAAGGCTTTGTTGCATGCTCTGTGCTCTGCTGACCTGTTATGAAGAGGTCCCACATCATGCCCTCAGCTTCTGCATCCTCTGTTTCTTTGCCATCTTTTTCATTTGTGTGTGTTTATCAGGGCTGCACGGGCTGGCAGCAGCATCATGTGAGTCTGCAGTTTCTTGAAGGCCGTCTGTGCTGAGTTGCCATATATGCATTGGGCTTTAAATGGTCACTCTGTTCTTAGGATCTCTGATAAAGAGCCATATAATCTACAAGGTGCTTCCCTGATTATTGGCAAGCCAGTAATTCCTTAGAGCAATTGTTCCCACTCTCTGCTTTGTCAGTGCTCTTTGGTTCATTGTAGACAAAGGAGGTTTATTGAAAATACTGACATGAAGAGCTACAAATAAACTGAATTAAGTTGCTTGTAAGTAGTCTTTGATTAAAGAAATTTGGCATGTTCAGGCATTCGTGAACAATTTAATTTGTCTTATCACTGTCTCATTGGCACCTATTTCTTACGGCTTACGCTACACGTAAAGGCTCTTTGTAGATCACTAAAGTGATTAACTTTTCAAAAAATTTCTATAGTTTGTTTCAGAGTTATCACAATCATGTAGTAGGTCAAAAGGGCTAAAAATAAGTAGAAAACAATTGACTGTTTTAATTTTCTCTGTGTGGAAGCATGGCAGAATCTTGGAACGTTTCAAAGATAATATAAAAATGAGATGGGATTAACAAATAACCTGCTAAATAGTCGCATATGATTGAGAGGCAAAAAAAAGAAATTAGGAAGGACTGAATTGTGGTTCAGTCTTATCTCAAAGCTCTGATGAACAAACCATTCTGTAGAATGAATTTGATAAGGTTGCTACAAATGATATTTTTAGGAACAAATTAATTTATTAGTAATGCCTATTTTTTTTAAAGAAAACAAGATAGGCATCAGCTAATAACCTTGGGGTCAGACCTTGAAAGCTTTTTCCTCTGGAAGCAGTGCATCTAACAGCTCTGACAGTGCTAAGAAGACCCAAGGGGAGAGCAACAAAACTGTTTAGTCGGAAAATATCATTACGTAGATGGAATATAGCTTTTTGTTAACATGTTTTATGGCATAATAGTAGGAAACAAGGGGAAAGAGTCACCAAGATTAAGGCTTGCTAAACTTAGCTGCTGCCAGTTAATGCTGTCCGAGGCAGCAGAAGCATGTTCTTAGCAGGTGCCCCCAAAGCGGCCCCTGATGTACCTATGGATATGTGTCAGCAGCCTCAGGAGTGCACGGGGACCATCTGCCACCAGTGTAAATGGCTTATAGAGGGCAGGGGAAGGATCGCTCCGGGACAGCGAGGTATTTGCTCTTGCAATTACCCACGTCAGTCACAGGAAGACAGGTCAGAAGCTGTGTTAGCTGCTTCCTCCTTGGAGGTGTTTAAGGTTATGTTTCTGTACCTGTAGCCAACTGCAACATTAAGTAGTAGCGCTTAATGCTGAGAGGGAGCTGAATGCAGGACCTTTGTTTGCTTGTCTTTGCAGAGATACGTTCTGCTTTTAAACTCCTTTCTTCCCTCTGTCTGCTAAAATGAAAAGTCTTACCAGCTGTATCAGTGTAGTGAATAAAGAGATACTTAGCTTTCATTAAGGCTCATAAGAGAAAGAAAAAGATTACTGTCAGCAAGATATAGAGGCATATACCAAGGCAGTAGGTGTGGTAACAGGATTAGCCATAGTAAAATCCATCATTCAGGGCATCTGAAGTCCCATGTAGCTTTTTGTTGCTCTACTGGAACATGTATGATCTTCGTTGTTCACTTGTGTGAAACTGATGGGTTAGGTTCATGCACGCAGCAGAGCTGTCGTGTGCCATAGCCGTTACTGTACGTGCAGCTTCCTTTTTTGAATGGGATGTTGTGAAAGGCTTGCCTTTGGGAACTTGGTGTTTTATCCACTTTAGGATTTTATATTGAATGTAAGGCAGAGGTTTAAAGTGCTTTAAGCAAGGAAATATAGGTTGAATTTCCAAGAAGGTGTTCTTAGTAGCTTAGATCTTCTCTCATGTCTTGGTTTAGCTAGTGGTGAAATCTTAGACCCAGGGCTGTACATAAAGATTTCCCTCATCTGTTTGTTTTACTGGTGGAGAAGAATATTGCTATTATGATTGCGTGACCTCTTAAGTAACGTGTCATTCAGTGAAAACAAGAACATATCTGTTGTCCTTATTCTGTCTTCAAGTGTGCCAGAAGTCATCCCCAGTGTGTATGTCCTTTCCACGAGGCAGAGCCTCAGAACACCTAGAAATCATGCAGACAAAAAGAATGAGAGTGGTGCTGAACGTGTGCTGTATCTTTCTCTAATCACAGTGAACTGACTAAGCGAGCTTAGTAGTTTTACTTACTTTTTCCCTCTCCAAATTTTGGAAGGGATCAATACATTTTTTCTGGGAAGCCACAGTATGTATGAAGAGAGGGAAGAAAGGGCAAAGTGAATGTAGTCATTAAGATATGTTTCCTTCCCTGAAAAGAAGAGTGGACAGAGGAAAGATGTTTCTTTGTGCTAGAATTGAATGTGTTGGAATTTTTTGTTGTTTGGTGTATTTCTCCCCTACTTATTGGGTTTTATTTTTGATACAGAGGATTGCATTTTTGTTACTTAGCATCTCTTCAATAGCTACTATAAGTCTGTATACAGAGTATTATATCTGAGTCAAAGATACTTCTTCTTGCTAGATCTTTTGTATCTTGTGGCACAAATGTGCAGGTATTTACATACCTTCATAAAAAGCTTTTATTCTCCTCTATAAACTAAAACCTGAGTGCCAACCACTCACAGCTGACAAAGTCCTCTGATGATACTTTCTGTTTCCCTTGGGAATCTCCTGCCTTAATTCTGGGTAGTAGAGTGGATGCTCTCCCCAAAGTATGCACCCTCCCTTCTAAAAACTTCATTGTAGTCATCCTTCTTTTGAGATTGGAGAAATAGCAGTTATTTGTAACAGAGCTTCTCTGTATTTTTCTTTATATTGGGTAAGGAAGTGACGATAAAAGCCAGTGCAAGTTCTTTTTCAACTCTTTATCTACTGACTCTACAATGCCCTGAAACCACTTTGGCCTCAGAGCTAAGGTTTACATCTTGTGCAAAGAAACTTATCTCGTTGCAATATCCTGTCACTACACTTGCATGATTTGCCCAGTGAGGGTTATGGTGATAGGTTTGTATGCATGTGCTCCTCACCTTAGGAACTTTTTCTGGCAGCTTCAAAAATTAAGTAAAAGCAATGCTTTTCAAAGTTTTTTCACTCTTCTTTCTCCTCCCTTTCCTCTCAGGAAAAGGGAGCAAATAGGCTTACTTTTAATGCAGTTTTAAGTAGTTTGTTGGGCTTGAAAACAAAAGAAAATTCTTAAGAGCTCATCAGACTGCTTTCCTATTTGTTTAAATTATACTTGTATCCATAGGCCCTTTTATCCAGTACAGTTCCTGGTTCCCAGTGGATACCAGACAGTTACCTGAAGCTCTGGTTGCCTTTCACACTGCATGAGTCTCCCAAAACAGCCTTTCAAGGGTTGCAGAGTAATTAAAGTTCACTGGTACAACAGTAACTAGATGGCTGTATTCAATTCCCCTCCCTAAAGGGTATAATTGCTGCATGATATTTGAAATGCCTTTTGAGGAAGAAAGTGAAAAATGTCTTAGAGGAGCTTCAGTGTGATGATCATTGTGATTAGTGCTTAAATTTGCTGCATTGTGAGCTCGTACTACATAGATAACACAGTTCTGGATAGATCACCATTAGCACATCCTTCTTCAAACAGATACAAATTCTGTTACAGTTCTGTTACAGTAATTAGCCATGGAAAAGAAAGAAATGCTGTATCATGGTTAAGCTGAGTTTCTTAGCCCTCTCCTGGTTTGTCCTATTACGACTGTGAAAGGATCTACTTTAGGAAAGCACTGATGTGTCTTGGTTCGTTGTTAACAGACATCAGAAGAATGTTCCCGAATCTGTCTTTAAAAGGCAAATTAACATGCTAGGGCCTTGTGTTTTCCCTTCTTGCACCCTCATTTTCACTTGAGCCTAAGGAAGCATTCCTGTTTAAGGTGAAGGAGAGAATGTCCACATCAATGCTGAGAGGTGTAAAGCCAATTTGATGGATGAAAATCATGTCATGAAACAAAGTGCCATTGAAGCTGATTGTTACTTAGCTTGAAATGAGCTACTGGAGAAGGGAGTTACAGCTCTTTAAATGATGTTTTTCATTCTCAAGTACTGCTATTTCTCTTGTTTGGATAGTCATCAAAATGCAATCATTTAATAAAGGAACATCCTTGCAGCTGTTATATTCTGTGTTGTCTTCAGACTGAGATAGTTCCCTAGGTACTGTGTTTGCATAGATCAGCCTCCTGGAAACAAGAGCCACAGACGTGTCTGATGTGCACCTTAGTGCATGGTAGTGGTGTGCCTGGGAGACATGTACAGCTTTAGGAAGGCAGGAGCGTTCCCCAGATCCCTAATCATAGCACACCATTAATGTTTGCACAGTCTCTTCCCCCTCACTTGGGCTGCTGGCTCATACAGCCTCTGAATATCTCCATGGCTTACAGTTGTCGGATGTGCCAGGTTTCTTCTTGTTTCTGCCCAAACACAGCTTCTCTGCGGGGAAGGAATCCAAGTCTGCAAAACGTTTGCCAGGGATCTCCAGATGTGAAGCAAGCCCATCTGAGCAATAGACTAAGCCTGCCTCTGGACATTTGTAAGTCTATGTACTTTTCTGTATGTTCAAAGAGCTTCTCCACAGAGCATGCATGGCCAATCAGACACGTCCTAGAAATGTATATATTTCTGTCTAAGAAAAACTATAAAGCAGGAGATGCTACCTGCCGTAGCCTTATTACTGTCCTCAGGATGCCCTGTGGAAAGTAATTTGTGGCTGACCTCACAGTGCCTGCACTGCAAGTAGACTTTTCTGGGCCAATGAGGACACTGGAATGCTATATATATCGTTGTGTTGGTACACTAGTACAACAGCAAGGAGAAAAAAACTGTATTTCTCATCCCGTAAGTCCTAGCAGATAAGTATTAATTAACTATATTGAAATATTAATAGACACTGCTGAGTTAGCTGGAGTCTCTGCAGTTAATACAAAGTAATGGATGCACTGAATTGGAGCAGCAGTTCATCAGATCTGAGCTTTTGCTCTCTGTAGTGTCAAAAGGATAGACAAATCAGAGGTACGTGACTGCTGCAGTTCTTCAATCATTGCAGAATACATTGGCTATGCTCATCAGAAAGTCACAGAAATAATGGGCAAAGTTTACAGAAGTCATATAAATGCTTTTATTTTGGTCATTTGGAGTGCAGAGTGATTCTTTCAATGTTGACTCGTCTTCGGAGCATTAAGTCTTCTGCATTGGAGGAGAGGAATGAGAAATAGATGTAACAGTTAGCAGGTGGGTGCATTTCATTAGGCAAATCAAGAGCCTGTAAGTTTTAAGCAGGATTTTGATTCTTGTAGAGCTGTCTTGCCAGGCACTGGTGGCAGTGATGGAGTTTGATTTCACTGGTTCTGTATTCTTCAGAATAACATGACGCACACGATGTCCAAAGAATCAGTGAACTCCCAGCAAGAAGCATATCAGAAATACACGCAAAGCTAGTGAGTTGTTTTCCTGATATAGAGCCTGTTATTTCAGTCAGGGCTTGCTACCCAGTACTGAGAAACTCTGTTCTAGCCTTAGTATGATGGAGAGTTTACTTTGGTGTGTGGACTTGAAAATTCTGTGAAAAAGCTCAGTCTACTCCCTAATTCAGCATTGCTTTTCAGTGGCTGACCTGCATGTAGTTTTATTAATTGCATGCTTTTCTTGTAGCTTGCTTATGTCTTGGGGTTCTCAACACGATCACTGTTGGTCTGTTTGGCAGAATCTGAGAGAAAAGCAAGAGAAAATGTGACAGTCTTGACTTGTTCACATCCATTTCTTGTCTTTTTGCTGCCATAGATCTGAACTGGAATGGCTACTGGGA
Organism: Tragopan temminckii; assembly: GCA_028571105.1. NCBI lineage: Eukaryota > Metazoa > Chordata > Aves > Galliformes > Phasianidae > Tragopan > Tragopan temminckii. The sequence continues at coordinate 8,367,593 of JAOWBP010002052.1, read as the reverse complement.
CATGGAGGATTTGAAGGGATGGGAAAGGAATCTTACCCAAATGGCTATGTCCTTGAAGGGTCTGATGACAAACCCAGGCTATGAAATACGGACTGTGTTCTGTCTTTAGCCTCTTCTATGTTCAAACCGGACTTTCAAGGCGTTTGGGTTCCAAAATTAATTTAATACAATAAAATAGCGGAGGTGAGAATTCCTGCAGGTTTTCTTTAAAGTGCTAATGACTGTCAGATGATGCATTATCTGGCAGTTAACAGGGCAGCAGGAGGCCTAGTAGTAGCATCTTAAATGCCAAGAAATAGAAAAGCCAAATATTCTGCTCTCTGGAAAAAGATGAAGGTGAAACTGGAGTGCCCGCATTTGCCTTCTTACTCAGGAACTCCTTCTCATGGACTGAAAGACTAAAGTTAGTGGTGCAGTGCAAAGCATGAGATGATACTGCATCTGAAGTAAGAGAGATATTCAAGTTAAGTAACTACCGGTAATTAATAATTAAAATTTTTAAAACAACATTGTAAAACTAGAAGATAAGAAAAAGAATAATGTGCTGCTGCAGTGGTGTTCATAGAAAACTTACTTTCTAAAGTCTCTACACAGTACAATAACTAAAAGAAAAGGATCATTTGTTATTATCAGATTGGCAATTGACAGTTACCTTGACTTAACACAACATGAACATTTAAATATGAGTAATAATAATCACAGAAAGAAAAAAAGATGATGGGGCAGAAAGAAGGGAAGAAGGATGCCTGTAACTTGGATCTGGGAATATGCAGAGCTTTTTGCTGCTTGTTTCACTGCGAGGAGGCATTTTTATCTTGATGCTGCAGAGGCTGCTTTGTTACATGAATCACCACGAAACTGGTAATTCTGAGAGTTGGAGGCTTTATGCCAAGTGTGAAGGTGACAGATTTTGAGTAGCAGCTACTTGCTCAAGCAGCCCTGCTCCTTGCAGTGGGACTGCACTTGTGAGCAGGGGTTGCAGAACTGACACGCTGCTGCTGGAGGATCAGGAGGGCAAGAGAGAAAGGCACCACGCCTCCCAGAGCATTTCCATCTCTGCTATGTGAGATGGGAAGAGCTGCTTTCTCTGTGCAGTCAGTCTGGACCCCACTGAGCAGTCCTCCCGCTGGGATGCGTGTCACACCAGGGTAGGTGCCTACACCAAGTAGCATTAAGGTCATTCATGTTTCTCAGCACCAGCCATGCTCTGCTTATGTGTCAGGAAAGAAATCTGCCCTTCAGAGCTTCCCTGCTGTGCTGCCATTCTGTGCCGCTGCCCTGTGGATCCAGCCCTTGAAGACAAGAATGTTTGTCCCTCAGTATTTGTCTGCTTGAAAAACATCAGTGCTTCCTTTTCAGGTTAGGTCTGTGCCAGTGAAAAGGAACTCCTCTGAGTTAAGCTATTATAAACCCAGCAAGAAGGAGTTGTAAATAATGTAAGCCTTCTTGCTAAAATCATTTAGTTTTTTCCCCTCTCTGCCTTGCTGGTCTGTAGGCAAGATTTTTAGTACAGGAGATGTTCATTGGATTTTGTGGGGCTTTTGCTGAGTGATCCAAACTCAGGGCTAGCAGTGCGTTGCTTATGCTTGCCACTGAAGGAGGATGAAGGTCGTACGTTCTGCAACCTGGAGGAAATGCTGCTCGATGTGTATCAGAAAACGCTGAGGCCCCACAGACTCTGGCATCAGCAGGATCCTTCTCTGGCTTTCTTCTACATCCAGCTCTTAAGGAGTCCCAAGGGAGTTGTTTTTCCTCTAAGCAAGTAGAATGACTAAAAATCCGGTAAGCGATCTTTATGAGAACAATTTAAATTCTCCAGATGGCATTTGAACACCTTATCTCTGGCCAGGCCCTGTACTGTTCTTCATACTTGTTAGATCTCAGTGCGTATGCAGTTGCGTGTTCTGCCACCTTTCACCTCCTTTGCCTGGAGGCTAATGCATGAAAACCGAAGTCATGGAGACCCCAATCTCAGCCATTCAGATGGTGTTCTGCTGGAAGAGGTCACTTAGTGTTGGGGCCAGAACAACCTCCTGATTCGTTTTTACCACTGAAATCGGTGTTCTTTTAGAAGAGCCTCAGTGTGCTTACATAGATGTAGGTTTTGATCGTACCATAATCAGAAATGAGGAAGTAAAATTGGAGTTTCAAATCAATTCTGTCTTGTGTCTGTCCATCCAGTAGGTTTTCTAATTAAGAGTGCTACCTTTATATTTCAGCAGCCCGGTGAATGAAATATAAGCATTTGCTGTAAAGAGCAGCTTAAGAAATACTTGAAAACTTAGGAGTATGCCAGGTACAGTTGTAGGAAAGGAGTTGGTGGCTTGTGGGGTTTATTTTGGTTTTGGTTGTGGTTAAGCTAAAAGCAGAAACTCCTGCTGCTTCCTGAATGCCTGTTTTGGCTATATACTGTATCAAACGCTGCATCCTTGTACTTTATTAATTTCATGCTTTTATTTTGATGCTGATTCATATGATACCTGGGAAATTAGTACTCGACCAGTCAAAAGAAACACAGAAATAATCTCTTAAATCTGGGATTTTAGTCTGCTGTTTTGCTGTACAAGTTTATACTATGTGAAAAAGACATCCATTCATACATATACATATGTATATCATCATTCATATGCATACATATGTGAAAAAGACACTCATTCATACATCCAGCAGGCAATCTGTGACCCTAATTGTGAAAGACCTTTTCTAGCCTTAATTGTAGTACTTAAGAGAGCTTCACTGAGACATCCCTACTACACTGCTCAGGCTGTTTAGGGATTCTTCCTAATGCCCATGCTTGACAGGGCTCACTTACAGCTTCCACTTCAGAACGGTTGAGCCTCACATACAAAATGGGGCTTGAGGTACCTGTGTGGAGGTTTTTCTCCCTTATTGTTATTGTGGTTTGTTGGTCTTTTTAGCGTGTTTTTACCTGGAGTGTCATAAGGACATGACCTTCCGGGAAATTCTTTTTCTTTCTGCATGCCAGTTTCTGGAAATTGGTTTCATAATTTTGATTGCGTAGAATTAATCAGACCTCAATTTAGAATGATTTGCAATGGAACAGAGCATCATTTTTGGAGATCTATTGTGGAGATATGAAGGGGAAACTTTCTTCCCTTTACGAAACTCCTTTTTTTATAAAAGGAATGCTTTTATTGGTAGGTTATCAAATGCAAACAGTTGAGGTACCACCATCTGCTGTAGATGTAGCACATCCAGTATTAAGGAATGCCTCTGCGGCCATTCAGTGAATAAGAAACTAGTCATATATTCAGTGTAATTGAACGTTTGTGGTAATGTGTATTACTGATAATTTGTACTGACAGTACACTCTGAAAATATCAGTGTGAATATTCTGTGATAAAACTTTCCATGTGACAAACTCTAAATTTGCCTGTAGTCGTTTAAAAATGGATGTGATGTCCTCATGTGGCTTCCTGAAGCATTCTGCTATGTTGTGAGCCAGTCATCTAAAGAAAAAACAGATGCATCTCTTTTGAAATGAGTGTTGGGTGCCTTAGATAAACAGATATTTCTTTATTTTTACTTTTTAACACTTTCAGACCTCTAAGGATATCTTTGAATCACTTCCTGTTTTTTTTTCTTAATGTAAAAGATTACAGACTACAGGTATCTTCTGTGCATTCCTCACTTCCATCCTTTCTGATGACTTTTATCGTTCAGTTTTCAAGGTGATTCAGTCTATAGGTAATCCTAAGTTTGGTCACAGGCTGATGAAAGGAAAGGAGATAATGAAAATATTCCTTAGGTATCCTTTGCCCTTTTTGCCAAATCTTACTCTGTTTTCTAAGTCACCAGTGATACTGCTTGTAGCTCTAGTTCATTATTCTGAATTTCAGCTGAGGTGCTTTTTCTGACCCTTCCACCAGATGCATATTAGTTCACTGTTGTCCTGTTTATAAGAAATATTTCTATTTCAGAGTTGTTTCGAGTGAGCCGTCCGTATTATCCTTGCTCTCATTAGTTCGGTACTCACTTTTTTTCTTTTAGAAGAGTTTCTATTCTTTTTTTGACCAATTAACTGGAGTGTTCTTTCCCTATTGTCCTTGTTCTCCAGTTACTGGGTAGTGATGAATGCAATTGCATGTCTTATACCTTTTCAGTAAAGCAACTCATCGTATTTCCTAGGAGTTTCCTTGTTTAGTTACTGGAAATCTAAAAAAAAAAAAAAAAAAAAAAAAAACCAAATGAATAAAAAAGAAATCAGACTAACAAACAAAAAGCCCCACTCTCACCACCAACAAAAGAGCATAGAACATCACCACCCTTTCAATTGATATTATTTTCCTGTGGAAGCTCATGTGAAGAGGACTCAGTTGTTGTCTACGCATTCTGCGCAGATGTTTCTAATGTTTAGCCTGTTATTTTAATTGCTACAAATCAGTTGTTCTTTAATCTCCTTATATTAAATTGGTTCCTTTTTTATTTGTGAGAACACATTTAAATCAGTTCCTTTCTTCTTCATAGAAGAGTATGTTTTAAAAGTACACAATACGTGGTGCTGGAAGTCTTTGCTTAACCAGATTGGGTTTTTAACTGCGATTTTCTTTTCTGAACAACCCCATCACTTTTTCAAAAACACTAAATACTGTTATGAATAAGATGGCAGGGACACACAGCTGTCATTTCTGTATATTTCCAGGCATAAGCAAGAGAAGCCACATTTGAACAAGATTTAATAGGAAAGGTGGACCTGCTATTAGTACAAGACTTGAACTGCTTCATTTTCTGCTCC